>OX578281.1:51767464-52149964 GCA_951217055.1 Gerris lacustris
CCATATTTTAAACCATTTGGATTAGTTATTATGTTTGATGTGAAAATATATTATTTCATACCTATGATATAAATGAGCATGATAATATGTAATAATACAAACTTGACTTAATTATTCATGTTATATATAAATACACAACATACACACACATATTTATAAAAATTATTTCTAATTTAAATCAAATTATAATTATCATTAACTACGGGAGACATACAGAGAAAAATATACCCCAGCACCGGGACTTGAACCACGGGCCTCCTATATATCCGTTACTGGTACTCTGACCAACTGAGCCATACTGTAGAATGATTTTCTCTGTCGTTACCGATACCAAGTCCCGAATCCAAGCTTTAATCTTTTCTACAAGTCTAGCAAGCCAATATTCACGGCAATAGAACTAGACCGAGAATTAACGCTTATAATTATAGACGACTTGGTATTGGTAACGACAGAGAAAATCATTCTCCAGTATAGCTCAGTTGGTCAGAGTGCCTGTAACGGATATATATAGGAGGCCCTTGGTTCAAGTCCCGGTGCCGGGGTCTATTTTTCTCTGTATGTCTCCAGTAGTTAATGAAAATTATAACTGATTTAAATTAAAATTTTATCATTCCGTAGTAAGAATACTACCTAAAACTTAAAAATTTGAATTTATAATTTCTAATATTTAGAAGTATGGAAAGTTCTTTCTCTTCGCAGCACTTCAACTTGCCTCACTAGAACTGACCAGAAGTGAGCACACTATGTTTTCTAAACTGAGGTATTGAACCTAATATGAGCCTTGAGGCTTGGATTCCATACACGAAGACCTAGACCACATAGGTATGTTCATGTTCATTCATTAAGCGATCCCGGGGGGGGGGGGGACATGTCACACGATATGATCAATACTGCGACTTACCTCCCTGAAATTTAAACAATTGACAGGTATATATTAATAATGACCTTGGTTTTAGGCGAGAGTTTGCGTGTACGTGTATACACTTGAGTGCTAGCTTTGGAGAATTGAGTTAATTTTGCTCAAGCGAAATATGTTATGTGTACATGTTTTATACTATACTACAGTAGTTATGATATGGTATTCGCTAGAATATCATAATGTACTTCGTTTTATAGTATAGTATAATACAAATATTTCTTCTTAAATTAATAATTGTACAAAATGATGCATAATTAAGTAAACTTATTGTTGTATAAAATGGTTAAATAAAAGAGCAAGGAATTAGAATGAGGAAGGTATAATCGAGATGGGCTTGGTTCTATTATGTGAGGCGCAGTCAACAGGGAAGTGGTTGAGGTGTGTGAAAGGCGATAGAAGCCAAAGCCAATTTATAATGCCCATAGGTCGTGTAAGTGTCAACGTCCCACACACTCCAAAAAAAAGAATCTAAATATTGGCTGGTCTAAACTCAGGAGAGAGATTTGGTCTGAATTCGGTAGCGGACCCGGGGGCCAAGGGCTCCTAAATCATATGCAGGTTGAACGAACTTGAAACAGACGCATTTTTCCCCATCTAGAACAAAACATTTCTCCTTAAAGCCGGCAAACAGTTCTTGATAATTCGACCTCGTGTTGGAAAAATAAATTACTTTACTTTTAATAAAAACACGTATTAATTCAATACATAATAATGTTTTTCCATCGAATGATAAAACGGATATCACAAGGATAAGTTCGAAAACATATTATATACATATACGTACATCTATTTCTTTTGCACTCAAAATATGAATGCTTTTTAGATATACCTATTATCTAAATAAAAAATTACCTAAGGAGCGATCCTAATATAAATATATAAGTGTCAAATTACTTTCAATAATTATTTAATTAATTATCAAAGAAATGTGTAAGTAGTTAGCTGTCAGTAAGTAATTTGTTTTATAGTTGTAATCATGTTGATTCATGTACTTGTATAATCTGTTATACGAGTTTAACAACTACTAATTGTGTAAGTCTAGGCGTTGGGTTGTGTAGTTATAGTCTAGTTATATCTTGATTTATTTATTTTTCTTATTATATAAAAATCAATACTTCGTTTTAAAAAAAATGCAAGTAAAAATATCATTATTATATAATTATTCCACGTTTTTGAAGGTTAAAAAAAGAATAGTCAAAGTTACACTAAAATAAAATATTGCGATCTATTTTTATATTATTTTTTTTCTCATGGGATTTTGCTAAGTTAACACATGATTCGGGAAACATCATATCGGATAGTTCACCTCGTGAGAAATTCTTAAAACCAATAGGAGGTTATTAACACAGCTTCAATAGGATTTAAAGACAATAAGGTGGGAATTAAAAGTGATAAAACATTGTATATATACGAAAGAATTCGTCACTAGATATATGTCTGAATGATTCTCACAGTTTACTCTTATTTTAGTGGCGTTTGTTATAAAACAGGTTGATTATTGTTTATATTTATCTATTAAGACTTTGTTGCGAATATTTAAAATTAAATCCTAGATGCTTTTATTTATCTATTGCTATTATTTATTATTTTTTTGTTTAGCGCTACATAATTGGAGAAAAAGTAGGGGAAGATAAAGAGATAGAAGAGCGGAATTAGATCGTAAAGAAATAAGGCAAAAAAACGAAGAAAGTACAATAAAGAATAGAGGAGAAAATTGTGCAAAGAAGAAGAATATATGAAAACAAATAAGACAGACCGAGAGATAAAGAAGAATTAGATATATGGTTACATAAGGAAAAAAATAGTGAGATGGATTGGAAGAAGGAAATAGACGTTGAAAGAATAGAAGCAATACAAGAGAAAAATGTTAAAGGAATGGAAAAATATGAGAATAAGAGGAAACAGGCAAAAGAAAAGAAGAAGGGATTAAGAAGAAGTAGTAATTATAGGAAAAGAAGAATAAAAGCCCTATACTAAGGGAGCAAGAAGACTAAAAAACAGAAAGAAATTGAGAAAGCTAACAAGTGGGAGGGAAATAATAATAAATGGTTGTGCGTGAAGTTTCACTCCAAAAGGGGTTCGTTGGTACTGTTAACAAATGAAATTAATTAGTTAATTAATTAATTAATTAATGAAATTATTAATCGGCAGAGGAACTGCATTTGATATTACATAATTTGAAATCTCGGTTTTGGATTTTTTAGGTGAAAGCAATAATTTTCTTTTAAATGTGAGGGAAAGTGATAATATTAATGTTTTTATACTTTTTTTTCCAGTAAATTTCATAGAAAAAGAAATTTGATCAGTTAATTATTGATGAGTTGTCAATAAGTAAGTCGAGACGCGAATCGATTAACCTATTTACCAATTTATTAGAAATATGATTATCTATATTTTAATGAGTATCACATTTTATTTTTTTTTAATTTAGGAATATTAAAATCTAAAATATTGTTAATTTTTTCTATAAATGCCTTTGTTTTACAAATCAATTTATAAATTAAAAATGCTTTACTTGTCTTATTACCCTGCAATACTGGATCTTGAGATTTTAAAGGTGAAATTAAAAAAACTTAAAGATGTCTCAAATGAAAACGAACAATATTTTCGTCTAGAATATAAACAACACTGAATTGTTTCAATTTAGCAAGATTACTAATAAAAAATAACTATGCCCAAACAAATACCTACCTTGTGTAAAATTAACTTAATTGAATTTTGATATTAGCTTATTGTTAAATGGTTATATCTTAAGAAAAAAAAAAAAAAAAAAAAAAAAAATGTGTACCATAAATAGAAAGTTAGTTTTCGAGATAGCAACACAAAGCAAAATAAATATGGGTAATGTAAGTTGCAAAAAGTTGATTTAAAGGAATGTTAAAATGTGAAAAAAATTTAATGATTTATACAACTTTAGTATTTTATCTTTCTTAAATACAATTTTAAATTAATCTCCAACTAAATTTCACATCTAATGTTCGTAGGATGCTACTTTTTCGTCAATTTCTTATTTTTATTCTGTATTATTACTGGTCTTATATTACTTTGCTTTGTAAGTTTCATCGCACATTTCCGTTTCCCCAATTTTGAACCCCTTCCCGTGATTCAATCTTCCCCAAATTTTGCACATAGATACAACTTAGGTGAAGAATACAGAAACCAAAAAAACAAAAAATAAAAACAAAATGGCGTCAAATTTATTTGCTTTTTAAGTTTCATCGCACACCTTTAACCCCAATTTTGAACCACTTCCCGTCATTCAATCCTCTCCAAATTTTGCACATAGATACAACTAAGGTGAAGAATACAGAAACCAAAAAAACAAAAAATAAAAACAAAATGGCGTCAAATTTATTTGCTTTTTAAGTTTCGTCGCACACCTATTACCCCAATTTTGAACCACTTCCCGTCATTTAATCTTCCCCAAATTTTGCACATAGATACAACTAAGGTAAAGAATACAGAAACCAAAAAAAAAAAAATAAAAAGGTTGAAAATAAGACCAGTTTTGAAAAATGGCATTTTTATATTAATTATTATTATATATTTTTACTGGTCTTATATTACTTTGCTTTGTAAGTTTCATCGCACGTTTCCGTTTCCCCAATTTTGAACCACTTCCCGTGATTCAATCTTCCCCAAATTTTGCACATAGAAACAACTATGGTGAAGCATACAGAAACCAAAAAAAAAAAAAAAAAAAAAAAAATGGCGTCAAATTTATTTGTTTTTTAAGTTTCATCGCACCCAATACCCCAATTTTGAACCACTTATCATCATTCAATCTTCCCCAAATTTTGCACATAGATACAACTAAGGTGAAGAATACAGAAACCAAAAAAAAAAAAAATAATAATAAAAAATGGCGTCAAATTTATTTGCTTTTTAAGTTTCATCGCACTCCTAACACCCTAATTTTGAACCACTTATCGTCATTCAATCTTCCCCAAATATTGCACATAGATACAACTAAGGTGAAGAATACAGAAACCAAAAAAAAAAAAAAAAAAAAATGGCGTCAAATTTATTTGCTTTTTAAGTTTCATCGCACACCTAATACCCCAATTTTGAACCACTTCCCGTCATTCAATAATCCCCAAATTTTGCACATAGATACAACTAAGGTGAAGAATACAGAAACCAAAAAAAAAAAAAAAAAAAAATGGCGTCAAATTTATTTGCTTTTTAAGTTTCATCGCACACCTAATACCCCAATTTTGAACCACTTCCCGTCATTCAATAATCCCCAAATTTTGCACATAGATACAAATAAGGTGAAGAATACAGAAACAAAAAAAAAAAAGTTTGAAATTAAGACCAGTTTTGAAAAATGGCATTTTTATATTAATTATTATTCTTGTTTTCCATGAGATCGTATCAGATCTTTCCAATAGTTCAACTATACGTGTATATTATATTTATTAGTTAAATTCCAATATTCGACATCATATAAGATAAATGAAAGGTATTTCAAGATTCATTGAACTGCTGTAGCTATGAATCAATGAATCACGTGTGTTTTATAAGTATCTCTCTAATGAATAAATTGCCTTCTTTGTGCCTTCTGGTTTTTTCTTGTTTTAAAAACAGTTTGGTCAAAGGGGAAATGAAGATATAGGAGATATTGGCTGTTTGCAAGGATTGTGTGGATAGGTAAGAGAGACGCTAAGATGAGAATCTTGGGCATCTGTCAGGGAGTTAAGTAAAGTCTTGTGGTAGCCTTGTTTTATGGTAGTTTCTCGAGCTATCTCTTCCCTGTTTAAAAGACTTCTAAGACTCTAAGTAGTTTTTCTTAAAGACTCGTCGAGTTTTATTTCTACCTCGGTATAAGTTATATCTTTCTCAAGGTGTCTAGCTAAGACTCAGAATACCTTATATAGCTTTTGCAAATCAGATAGTAAGCCAAGGTAATATATATTAGGCCTAGACGAAAAGGTTCCCCGGCGACATAGGTACCTTTTTACACCTATTGGCATAACAAGCAAGAACTTCAAGCATTATAGTTTGACACTTAGCTATTTAGCTGTAATTCCTCTTTTTTTTTAACCTTCCAACTACTTTTTTCTATTATCGATTATGGTTTCAGAGATAATTTACATCTTTTATTTGTTTAAAAATTCATAAGAATTCTTCCATCTAAGTAGCGAACTTACACCATGAAGTAGCGAACTTACACCATGAAGTAGCATAGTTGAAAAATTATCTATATAAAATATTATGTACATATACATAAGTTTAAGTTCAATTTTTCTTCACAAATAAAAAAAAAATTAAATCCTTAAAATAAGTCTCCGTTTATAGAATGCGTATCGTATTGAAATAAATTATTTTAGTTGTCAAAATAATTCAGAAAATAAATTTACTGACTTTTCTAAATTTTAAATTAATTAAGTCTTACTGAAAAAGAAGGTGTGAACAGACATTAAGAATTCTGAAGAACATTACTCTTTTTACTTATTTGTTTATTAAAATTTGTAAAAATAACCGTAACACGTCAAGATTGATTAATTGCACTAATTTAAAACGATTTAAAAAAAGTAGAAAATCGATAATTACTTTAAGAAAAAAATAGGCTTTTATAAAAACAAAATCCTTTTTAATTATAACTGACAAGAAAAATTAATAATTTTTTTTATCTTGATACGAAATCTTATATTCGCGGAAAAACTATTAAAACAAAAATTACTCTTCACCATGTCTTTATTTAAATTAGTTTTCTTAACTAACATCAATTCTAGTTTATTTTTTTCTTAATTTCTAGTAAAATAAAGACTTACTTAGAATTTTATATTTTCCCAGAGATGACTTATTATTCTTTAGCGTTGTTTTTCCTTATATCTTTCTCGAGAACATGAGTTGTAAATTCCTCAATTCATAAATTTAAATGTATAAAATTGTAAGAAAAAATAAAGTATAATTGAGAGAAAAATTATAATTCATTTGTTTTATTAGTTCGTGTTTTGATTCCAAACGCTTAATTTACTTTTGTATAGTTGTGGAATTGGTAACAAGCCAGATTTATTAATATTAGCAATACGTTAACAGGTTTAAACGTGTGTACACTCATTAAGTGTGATTCTGTGAATCGTGAATGATATTTTTTTACTTTCTCATTTGCGTAGTATAAGTAGAAAGTATTGTGATAGCGCAAATTCGATTTTAAGATTTTAGGGTCATCAAATAAAGTGATTAAGGTAAATAATGGTGTTCTCAACAAATGTCTGTTTGTAGTCTGTCGTCTGTGCAGACGCATGAATCCAAATAGTTAACTTAGTACAGCATTCACTCTTACTAAGTTAACACGCTTACTGAAGATGACATTGTAAGTCGAAACGCGTCTAGTAATTATTAAAAAAATTGTGGTGACAATATTGTTGTGTTTCTTTTTTAGGGTCCGTAGGCAAAACCAAGGACCCTTATATTTTCCTGCGTGTGTCTGTCCGTCCGTCCTGTCGCGTGCTCTCACGGCTACACCTCTCGTCCGATCACTTTGAAATTTGGAATGTATGTGTCTTGGCCACTATTTGGAATATAGTGTGGCCTACGGACCCTCGCTGTGTGCTGACTAGCACACACTTGACCTGTTTATTAACCTCTCTAGTCATAATTCTAAAGTATGTTATTGCGAATCCTGGGAATCGACGAAGAACCTGAGTCACATACAAGCTACTCCAAGGCGCTCTAAAGGTAGAAACACAGTCGAACCTAGATGGTCGCTTATAGGCTGCAAATATTTACCCGCGCTTCTTTATGAACATGAACATACTGGAGCCTGGCAGGTTACCTGGTTGGGTGCAGTAAGAATAGCAGGAAGCTTAAAGAATTGCTACCTCGAAGCAATTCTTCAAGCTTCCTGCTGAGGAAGGTAATAGGCAAGACTAGGAGAGACAGAGTTAATAACTCCAGTATAAGACTGTGTTTGGGCATATTATCTACACGAATAATTGTTACTAAAATGTCAAGTTAAGCAAGGAAATAATTTTAATTACCATCTCTTTCGCCACAATTTATAAAAACTGATGTAATTTTATTCATTAGAAGCAAGAATTCAACTCCAATATATTTTAATGTTTAATAAACGAACATTTTTAGCTCTTTCAGATTTATTCTCTTTAAATTAAATTTTTCTAAATTAGTTTTTTTTTTTAAATTAAACATAATTATGCATATTTTGAATTGACACACACAAATATATAAATATATATATATATATATATATATATATATATATATATATATATATATATATATATATATATATAAATCTATTTGTTGTTAATACTTCAATTACAAAACAAACACATTTATTCAGTTCAAAAAAAAAGAAAAAAAAAGTTAACCAAGGTATAATTATAAAATAATAATTAAACTAAAGTAAAGGAAATATTTATCAATTTTATCTTGTTCAACTTAATGTTCTCATTTAATAATAATATGTTTAATAACTATTGTAGACGTGAAAAAACCATTAAACTTACTTATGTTATTAAATACTATTACATTTTTATTAAAAAAATATATTATTCATATAAAATCTGAGGTAGTTTATGTGATTATATATATCGTACATTGCTTTTAATTATCTTGGTTTAATTGTTTATTATTTTTCCAATATTACTTCATATTTGTTGTTCAAGGTTAATATTTTTTTTAAAAAACAATATAAACAATTATTTATAATTTTTATTTAGATATTTTTATACTTTTTTTTTTTTTTCAGATTACACGCCTACATCATGTGAAGCTGTGTAACGAGAAATTTGTTCCAGATTCATTACAGCCAAGGTAAGAACCAAAATTATATTATTTTTAATAGAAATATTAATAAGAATGTTTTATATATATAATTTTGTTTATATAATAGAACACATATATAGTGTGTGTTTAGTTTTTTTTTCGTTAAAGAATCCAATTATTTTTCAATATTTATAGAGATGTGAAAAATTGCCTCAAATCTTTCCGTGGTTCGTTAAATTTTTATGGATTCAAGTTTTTTTAAATAATCTTTTTTGATAACCCACATTTTGTTTAGGATATGCACTTTAATAATAATGTACATAGGTAGCGGCTACTTGTATTTATAGAAGCAGACAGAGCGAAACAGAAAATTTTTTCTGCTTTATGCAACTGTTTTAAATATGCATTTATTAATCCAAGCAGTGTGGGAAAAAACACATTTTATTCAATCTAATTTATTCTAAAAATAACGCAGTTTTTGTTATAGATATCCGCTTTAAAATAGTAATATATTTCTTCTTTTTTCCTGATTTTAAGGTGTTATAAGGGAAACTAAATCAATTTACTATTAAAAAAATAAGATACTGTAAAACATCTGTATATTTTTATATCTTTAATTGGTCATAATGGATGAAAAACACACTTAAAAATGAATAATAAGCGAAGAACTAACCTATAATTTCCACACCAATAAATTGGACACAGTAGGCATACCTGAAACATTAAAAAATAAACAATTTAATTAGAATCAGACCATTTTTAGGGTAATGTTTTAATTTTGATATAACAAGAACAAAACAATACAAGGAATTAGGTAGCTAATCAGGAGAATATTGTTAAAATTGTTAGTGACTAAAGAATCTTTTGTAAGAATTTAGTAGCCACTAGTAGAACAATGATGTTAGAATTGTGCTAGGTTTGGGGAAATTTGTCTAATAGACCTGTCATTTTAGGTTTTTGAAAAAAATGTGTCATACAAGCAAGAGACTTTGTACAAATTATCTCTTGGGCACCCTAATTGAAATCCTATAAAGTCCCCGAAAAAAAGAGTTGTGCTCAAGCCGCCATCTTGGAAAATAGCGGCCAAAATTAAATTTGTTGCTTCTGCTAGCTTAATTATTAGGTTTAGAAAAAAAAAAGTTCAAGTAAAAATTGTTTATTATGTAGTTATCTATAAATTTGATTTTTATAGTTTTTTCTCTTTGACCCGTTGAGACACAAAATTACCATTTATATCTAAGCGCGCGTAATTTTCTTGCGCTCTGTGCCCAGAGATTGCATGTTGTCAGCGCCGAGTTACCACGCCTGGACGAGGTTATAGGTGTAGTTGTGAGGTTACAAGTTAATAATAATTGATTACTATTATATAGTACCCGTATTAAGGGTTGATTTGGCCTGTATTAATGGCCATTTTGTGCCTCTACGGTTGGTCAGAGAGAAAAAACTATAAGAATCAATTTTATAGATAATTACATAATAAACAATTTTTACTTGAACTTTTTTTTCTAAACCTAATAATTAAGCTAGTAGAAGCAAAAAACAAATTCCTAAATCAATCTAAAACAAATCTAAATTGAATTTTGGCCGCTATTTTCCAAGATGGCGGCTTGAGCACAACTTTTTATTTCGGGGACTTTATAGGATTTCAATCAGGATGCCCCAGAGATAATTGGTACAAAGTCTCTTGCTTGTATGACGCATTTTTGTAAACAGCCCCTTTTTTGCTTCAAATGACTGGACTATAAGCAATTATAAGCAACCAACTTGACAATATTTTTAGGTATGAACGAAAACGAAGGTGTGAGGATAGATAGGATTAGAGAAATGTTTCGAAGAATTTAGTAGGTATCTATCATCACGATTATAGTGAAAGACATTTTTAGGATTAGAGCAATGTTTAGAGGCATTTAGTAGCACCTATATTATCACGACTATTGAGTTACGATATATAAATAGGATTAGGATTAGAGCAATTTTTCGAAGAGTTTACTAGCTACCTATCATCACAAATATAGTGTTAGGAATTTTTATGATTAGATCAACTTTTCGAGGCATTTAGTTGCTACCTGTCATCACGACTATTGTGTAAGGATATATATAGGGGATTCTTGAAGGATTTTTCGAATATTTCAGCCATATTTATAAGGTTTTTGATGTCATTAAAGGATGATGTTTTTATATGTTGTTACAACCTTTGAGGCAGGGACGGTATTGCATATTTTATTTGCTGCAGCCAAAACACCAAATTAGAGGTGCAAATTGATTTAATACCTTTCTTTAAAAGTTAACGAAACGTACATAAAATATCGTGAGACGAGATTTTACAAACACTAAGGTTAATTTGAAAATTAACCGTAGTGACCAATTCTTGACCCGTGAACCCAGTTTTTTAAAAAATATATATTTTTTTTAGTAGTCCTTTATTAGTTCTAAAAAAAAAGAGGGAAAACATGTAAACCAAGTTTTGTAATATTTTCATATCTTCAAAGGATTAACAGAAAAGAGATTAAAACGCGAAAGAAACTGTTGCAGTGTTATATTTTACTTAAGGAATCACAAGACTGTTTACGGAAACATTATAAATGCAAATTGGTTAGTAACATTAAGAAACTATCAACTTTTTAAGTAAAAAAATAAACTTTCTTTGCAAGAAAGATATTTTATCTAAAACCCTACATTTTGCATTAATTTTTCCTAATTCCTCAAGCTAAAACACATATTCTACTTTATAAAATATTGGACTTGTATAATTTTATTTAGCAAATCATCTGATTTCCTAAATACACATATTTATATAATACTAAAATATAATTATATTTTTGTAGAAAAATGAGAGCGAAGTATGACGAGAATGAGGATGTCTCCAAAACAAAAATGTTTCAATACTGAGTTAAAGAAATGATTACCCTGGTTTTGACAACTAATCGAAAATGACCTTTCAATATTGAAGCATTTCTATAAAAAAAATACAAGATTCTAAAAAATTATTTAAACATTTTTTCTCAAAAAAAAAGAAAATAAAATGTCAACAGAAAGATCCTTCATATTTTTTCTTTTTTCCAAAAATAAAGAATATCTTTAGTTCAATTTAAAGAGGATTACCTCTTATGATGAACATTATTAATCATTGCTTATTAAAAAGGCGAACTCCCCACACACATTCTACTTCGTCAAATATACGAAAAAGGGATTATGGCAGCATGTTCTAATGCTCTAATTTCTTCTTTGTAAAAAAAAGACTAATTGAAAAAGATCTGGGTTCAAATTACGCCCAAGAAAGTACATTATTATTTCTAATTAGGTGATAAGGCTTTAGCAAATTGATTGATCATAACAGCTTCTGGTTCAAAGGATATTAAATGATTATGGAAAATCTTACAAACAACGGTCTAAATTATTAAAAACCTTGAACATATGTACTTATACATATTCCTACTGTCCTAAAAAAGTCGCTGTACTCCTTCAACAACACTGAAAAAAATTATCGTACTTAATCATACGTAGATGGCTATGACTCATGGATAATAGACTTTTTTTTGTTAAAAATCGCTGTACTCCTTCAACAAACCCTAACTAAATGCTTAAATACAAACATTAGAACTATCCTCTAAACCTAAAAGAACTATCCCCTAAACCTAAAAGAACTATCCCCTAAACCTAAAAGAACTATCCTCTAAACCTAAATGAGCTATCCCAGAGAATTATAAAGTATATCAGTTTCGACTTATCTCATTGTACTAACTTTATTTTATAATGTCATAATTTGTATACGGTACGTACAAGCCCTGTCTACTTTTAATTGTACATTCATCGTTGAAATGGGCTAGTAGAAATAGTATATTATGTTACTAGGCTGTGAAGTGAGTTTTTTCTTTACCGCGGCAATAACATTCACTGTCGAGCGAAGCGAGACAGTAAATATTGCCAAGGTAAAGAAAAAACACTTCACAGTCGCGTAGAATATGCTATTTTTTCCAAGGTAGCAAACAATAAAAAAAAACCATTAAATATTAATAAATAATCAATATAATAATAACAAATATTAGTACATACTTAAGATTTAAAAAAAGAAACCTTAAAAAGAGGTTCTTATACACTATAAGAAAAGATAAATAAAACGCATTGACATCTAGCGGAATTAAATCGTACTAAGCATTTCTACAAAGACTGCAGCGCTACTAACGGAATTGTGACAACTGCCAGCAGTACAATAATAACTTTTTTCGTCCTAGGACGTAAAAAAGATCTTATTTACAGCTAGGAGTAATGAAAAGATTTTTTAAGTCCACGTAATGAAAAAATGGATTTTAGCTATGTTTTTTAGGCTCTAAAGTTACTATTTTACAGCCTACCACGGAAAAAAGTTTTTTCTTATATTTTTCCTACTTGTTTGGACTTAAATCCTCAATTGGAGCTTTGTAGTATTACATAATATTATGTTATACATGTATTATTCCATATTATATTACATTGCTTTTAGAAGAGTTAGGTTTTTGCAATATTTATGAGTTTGGTTTTTTTTTACATTAACATTAGAAATTTTACGTTTCCGTGGTAATTTTATTTTTATAGGAAAACCACCTCTATAATTAAAGATAGTACTTTTCTATAAGCAACGATGTTTCTGTGAGCAGACATTATTTTCTTTAAACACAATTATATTTGTTAAAGGATACTTTTTTTGTGTGAGATACACATTATTCAAGAAACCACACCTTAATATAAATCATGTATTATAGTGTTTTAATATAGCTTTAAATAATTGCAAATACATGGGTGTTAACCTCTCCTCAATTTTTTTCCGCAAAGGAAAAAAATATATCTTGTGAATACAGGCATTAATCCTTTTCTCCAGCATCATTATAAACTTGTATACATTGTACATTGCTTGTAATCCTCGACATAAAATGATGATAAATAATCCGGCAAGTTTAAGGATGTAATGCTCATCTCATTCCCTTTTGGTGAGAATGACTTTTAAAGGAACTACGGTATATCGTACATTATGACCAACATCTGTCCTAGAACGGATTATGGTATCCGACATCTGGTGAGGCACAGTCTCTTGGTCCTGTCGCTAACAGCCTTTGCTAAGAGATTTATGCTGTGACACTCAGTTATGGGTACCCCCCTGCTTGGTTTAGTCCCTGGCCACTACTAAAGGAAAAAGTTGTTTTCTTCCTGAATTCATTCATAGTGCCTGTTGTGCTCATTGTTACCTTGGGGCCACGCTACAACCTGTTATGCTAACAGGTATACCTCGCTAACACTCCCTAACCTATATCCTGCACTCTTCAGTGAAAAAACATTCTACCCAACTCACTTATGCGCAATGTACTTACAATTGCTACAATTTAATTGCTCTTTAAAAATTAAAATTATCTTTATAATAATAATCGAATTAGTGTTTGTCGGTTACTGTCGAATATTAAAATTAGTTGTTTAGAATTTTAGTTAGTTATTAAGCATGCAGATTATGATCTCCCACACCTCAATATTATATCTTATTATTCTACTATGATAATACAATGATGACAATTAAATAAATAATCTATAAATAGAATAACTAGGCATCGCGTGGCTCTATCATTGAAGCGAGCGTATAGTAATAAATATGTATTGAATATTGAAAAAAAATAGATAATTATGATAAGTTGATAGATATAGGGTATGATAGTAGTACAGCATGTTATTTGAAAAAAATGTTCGTCTCATCGGATAGATGATAATAGAATTATAGAATCTCTTCCTGTCCTGAAATTCCAATTTAATTTTTGAACCTCTCGTTTACGCGAGCGTTGCGCGCGAACTCTTGGACGGATCACGCTGTCCAACTTAGGCTGAGTATTAGTAAGAGGATCATGTATACCAAATTTCAACTAAATCGGTCAACTTTTACTTAAGTTATCGTCACACGCGTAAACGTTACTGACAGACAGACAGACAGACAGACAAGATGCATAGTTTGTTGAATGTAAGAAGCTCGCTTACGCTCGCTTCAATTATCAGAGGCGGATGGGGCTGTGGTGCCCTGCGCGGGAAAAGATACTTACCGGATTTAAGGCCAAAATCTAATTAGCGACCCCCGCACCCTTACAAAAGGGAGGCACCTCCTCCAAAACTCATTTTTTTACAAATTTCTATTTCAACCATAATATGTGTGTGACATTGAAATTAAAAAGTTTAACGTTAAAATGTTAGTGAAGCAATAGTCAAAATTTCATAATATGTTTCAAATTATATTTTATAAGGTGAAAAACTAAATCTACAACTAGGCATCGCGTGGCTCTATCGTTGAAGCGAGCGTATTGCAATAAAATACTGAATATTAAAATTTGTTAATCATGATGAATGTCATAGTTGAAGATAAGTGGAAGAGGGTAGTGTGAGGTAGAGTGGGGGTACTCGGTTCAAAGCTTTACTTCCTAAACAAACCTACACACATTACGACTATAAGAATCTTAACCACCCGTCATAGCTTTTAAACTAATATTATAAATGTATCACTTCATTACTCAAATACTACTGCTTGTATCAAGTTGAAATTTTACATACTTGTTTCAATTGCACTTTAGACGATGTATATGAAGTTTTATTAAAATCGTTACGTTAGAACGTAAGATATCGGTAAAAAGGTTGTTTTCTCTATTTTAAACGTTTAGGTCCGCTTTAATAGTTTTAGCGATCTTTATTAATTCATAGCAGTGTCGTTGTTGGTTTTACCAAAAAATGTTATTTGAAAAAAAATGTTCGTCTCATCGAATAGGTGATAATAAAATTTTTTCCTGTCCTGAAATTCCAATTTTAAATTTGAATCTCACGTTTACGCGAGCATTGCGCGCGAACTCTTGGACGGATTACGCTGTCCAACGAACTTAGCCTGAGTATTAGTTAGAGGATCATGTATACCAATTTTCAACTAAATCGGTCTACTTTTACTCAAGTTATCGTCACACGCGTAAACGTTACTGACAGACAGACAGACAGACAGACAGACAGACAAGATGCATATTTCGTTGAATGTAAGAAGCTCGCTTACGGTCGCTTCAATAAAGTTGTAAACATTTGTGAATTTTCTAAAGAAGTGCAGAATTGCATGCCAGATCACACAGTTTCACGTTTTTTCAGAGCTATGTAGGGGTAGCCACCCTTTCGCATGAGGGTTTGATTTTTCTGACTATGTATGCTGAATTTAATCGAAATTAACGCAGTAATTTAGGCACTAACGTCTGCGCAGACTACAGACGTACAGACGACAGATCGTCATTTTTTGGACTCAGGGATCCTCTAAACGTTTTCTAAATTTTTGTCGGGCTCTATTAATGCTATTTAATTAAAATGATAATGGGTGATGCATATTGTAATAATATAGAAAAGGTAATAATAAAAGCCCACGTATTCGGCCTAAATTGATAACAACGTCTTCGTTTTCAATTTGATTTAGTATAAGTTTAAATTAATTTATAATATATATTAATTTTGATCTTTGCCCCTTTGCTATGAGAATTATTATACTTTTATAAAATATGAAAATTCCAATTATTTTATACATATAAGGTAATAAGTAATAAGGTACCATATAGTATATATGATTTCACATACTAAAATATATTATTATAGTCTTAATATACTAGGCATCGCGTGGCTCTATCATTGAAGCGAGCGTATAGTAATAAATATGTATTAAATATCGAAAAAAAAGATTATTGTGAATCATGATGAGTTGATAGATAATGGGTCTGGTAGTAGTGCAGCGGCTAGTAGTAAGGGAACCACCCCGCATTCTTACTATTCTTCTAACCACACATCTCTATTTCAATATTTATAATTTGTATCTCTTTGCTACAAACAAACTACTGCATGTATCAAATTGAAATTTTGCATACCTGTTTCAATTGTGCATTAGATGGTGTATATGAAGTTTTATTAAAATCGTTTCGTTAGAACGTAAGATATCGGTAAAAAGGTTGTTTTCTCTATTATAAACGTTTAGGTCCGCTTTAATAGTTTTAGCGATCTATATTAAGTCATAGCGGTGTCGCTGTTGGTTTTAGTAAAAAATGTTATTTGAAAAAAATGTTCGTCTCATCGAGTAGATGATGATAGAATCTTTTCCCGTCCTGAAATTCAAATTTAATTTTTGTACCTCTCGTTTACGCGAGCGTTGCGCGCGAACTCTTGGACGGATCACGCTGTCCAACGAACTTAGCCTGAGTATTAGTAAGAGGAACATGTATACCAAATTTCAACTAAATCGGTCAACTTTTACTCAAGTTATCGTCACACGCGTAAACGTTACTGACAGACAGACAGACAGACAGACAGACAGACAGACAGACAGACAGACACGGAGCATATTTCGTTGAATGTAGGAAGCTCGCTACGCTCGCTTCAATTATTATAGTCTTAATATTATATTCGAAATTTTTCAAACCAAAATGCCACTAAATACAATTTTTTCTCCCCTTTCTGAACATTATTTGTATATACAACATGACAGCCGTATCTATTCTGTAAAAATAAATTGTGCTAAATATATTATATCATAATGTATAACTAAGCCCGAAAGCGTAAAAGCATAAAGCCAAAGGTGTTGTAAAACAATACTGTATATTATTAACTTTTCTACCTAAACTGAATTGATCGATATTTCTTTTTCTTATTGGAGCAAAACCAAATCAAACCAATTTTAACAACCAGAAAAGTCATAACTTCTTAAATAATAATATAAATACATGTTTTTGATATTCCGTCAATGTTACTTTTTTCTCATATATTGTAATGTATATTTATATATATAGATTTTTTTAAATACAATTTCCGTAGAATGTAAAACTTAAAATTATAATGGATTGGTTTAACTCCCACACACCTTGTATGTATATTTCATATAAGGATTTTTTTTTTATGTTTCATTCTTGGTTCGTCTTATTTATTTGCGTTTTGTTTTAGCATAAATTTAATGACACAAAATGTAAGTGTATATATATATATATATGTTTCTCTCTCACTCTTTCTAAATATATATATATATATATATATATATATATATATATATATATATATATATATATATATATATATATATATATATATATATTTAGAAAGAGTGAGAGAGAAACTTATGATTCAAAGGAAGAAAAATAAATTATTTACGGAAAAATTTTGAATTTATATATTGAAATATAGTTTTCACCAATATACTCGTATTTTATTTTGTTATATTAAGTTTATATGTATATAATCTTAAAAAAAAATCAAGTTTTGAATTCTGATATTCTTAACATAGTAGTGTTTAAATTATTTTTGTTTTCTTTTTAAAAATCAAGTGGATTGAAGTAATCCATTATATTTGGATATTGCGTGGGTTGTTTGGCCAAAACAACCAGGTGTACTTCTTTGTTTTTAGTACTTCACTACATCGTAACAAGGCAGAAAAATACTGTATTGTTTCATGAAACTAATTATTTCAAAGGCTTCAATAATTTAGTAAAAAAATATTAAAAAACTTACTTTTGAAATATTTTGAGCTGCTTAGTTTTATTTACAGTACCAAATATACAATGATCATATTCGTTATTTAATATCGTAAAAATGAAAAATCTTTAAAGATTATTATTAAATATTAATATTAAAAATATATGTAAATAATTAAAATAATCTAATATATTTAAAAAATATAATATTATTTATACATTGCAGTTGTATTTTGCTCCATCAATATGTGGATATTATATACTTTTTTCTTATGTGATGGGCTACATTAGAAATGTTTTTGGGGGACTGGAGGGGGGGGGGGGCGTGGTTTTTAGTCTCAAGGCTAAAGTAACTGGTTGGATCTCGATTAAAAATTATTTTCAAAATTACCTATATTATGTTACTAATTATCATATCTTCTTATACTCCAATTATTAAATATTTTAATTAAATCATGTTCTCTTTAGAAAAATTAGAGAGTAAAAATAAAACTTATTGTTGTATACAAATCAATATGTTGAAATACTAAAATGTTGGAATAAAATATTGTCAATGCCACCTAAATACCCTCGCGTCCGTCCCATCGCTTACTTGAATTGAATTATGCTTTGCTTAGAAGAATAAAACTATCAACTAAGCTATTTCAATTTGAGCAGATGGTTGAATTTATTATGTGGTCATCTGTGGGCTACTTTCGACAACTATCCACATTTTTTTCTTAAAGATCGGGTTTATACTTTTAAAGTTTTAATAAAATAATAATGCTTTTATTGCAAAGATAATATAAAATTGTGATAAAGAACAACCCATTTTTGATGATATAAAATAGCAAACCGGCCTAGGGCGTGCCCCCCCCCCCGGGCTCAGGTTAGAGTTTCATAAACAACATTATTCTTTTCAAATTAAACTTAAAAATGCAAGTACATAATATATATATATATATATATATATATATATATATATATATATATATATATATATATATATATATATATATATATATATATATATATATATATATATATATATATACGTGGTGACCTTAATTTTTATTGGCGAAACAAACGACGGAGCTCTGGGGGCGGCGGGGCTTGGTGTACAGTAGTAGGGAGGCCTAGTGTGCATGCTCATTTTTTTGTATGTTTGCAACTCGTGTCAGCCTGTCGTAGGCCATTCAGTAGTGAGCAAGTGTGAGTGCGAGTGTCGTCGGATTTTTCTTTTAGACAAAATGACATAAAAAGTCGAACAACGTAACTGCATAAAACTTTGTTTAAAGCTTGGCGATTCCCAAGTGGAAACAGTCCGAAAGATTAAACAAGTGTTTGGGAACGAAGCGATGAGCACCACACAGATTAAGGAGTGGTACAACCGCTTTATAGATGGCCGCTCCTCAGTGGAGAGTGAAGCACGTTCTGGAGGTCTTCAACATCCAGAAATGAGATCGTTATTAATCAAGTAAGGAACTTGGTGATGCAGATCGCCAAATTATGATCAGAAAACTTGTTGACGAGGTGAGCATTAGTTTTGGGTCCATTCAATCCATTTTGTCTGACGACTTGGCCCTCAGGAGGGTCTCTGCAAAGTTTGCGCTTAAACTGCTTACAATTGAGCAAAAAAACCTTCGTCTAGAGATCACACAGAACATGTTGGATACTCTTAATCAGTGTGGTGCTCATCGCTACGTTCCCAAACACTTTTTTAATCTTTTGGACTGTTTCCACTTGAGAATCTTCAAGCTTTAAACAAAATTGTATGCAGTAAAGTTGTTTGACTTTTTCTGTCATTTTGTCTGAAAAAAAAAAACCCCGACGAAACTCACTCGCACTTGCTCACTAATGAATGGCCTACAATGGACTGCCACGTGTTGCAGACATACAAAAAAAAAGAGCATGCCCCCTGAGCTTCGTTTGTTTCGCCAATAAAAATTAAGGTCGGATACTTTTTGATCAGACCACGTATATAGATTTTCCATGCACACACAGAGATTTATTTAGTATATAATATATATTTTTTTAAAAAAATATGTAGGTGTTAATGGAGGTTGAACATGAGATATTGGACCTTAAATGGGCTAATTATGACCTTCCATCCAAATTGACTAAAACCCAAATCTTGCCCGATTTCCGTAAAATTGGTTGATCGGTCGAGTAGTTCTTAAAATTCAAAAAACGATAGATAGTTCCCTGCATCGGGAACGGATTGCTGGCTTGGAATTTTTGAAATCGGATACAAAAAATTTCGCTATTAAGAACGACCCAAATGCTTCCGTTATCTTCGACATGCTCAAAAGAAGCAATTGCTGAAATTAAGATTTTCCGGTTAAATTGGCAAAGAAGTAAAGTCTGACATTTTGTATGCCACTACTAAAATTATATTCAAGAGTATTGAGCATGAAATTAGAACTTTATCATCTTGTGGCTTATCTTTGTGACCTCTTCATCCCTTCACGCGATGTTAGTTAAACATCGCATCTCCAGTCATTTGTATCGCGGAATTTACCCGACGGAATATTCTCAGTGGTTTGCCTTCGACAACAGTCTATAATTCCAAGTTTTACCATTTGATAAAAATTTCAAACAAAACTTAAATATAGCAAATCATACAAGAGATAAGACATAGACATATGCGTCTCCCGATATTCTTCATACCGTATTCTCAGTGGTCAACCTACAACCTAACCATACTAGCCTATAATTTCAAGTTTTACAATTTTATACAAATTAAAAAAAAAAAAAAAAAAAAAAAAAAAAAAACATCATACAAGAGATTGATTTATGAATTCTCAAATTAGACATACCAAGTAATAATTTAAGGCAAAATTAGAAATTAAATGTTTAACAAAAATTAAACATAAATCACGAATAAATATTAAACATAAATCACGAATAAATATTATATCTGTCTATATTATTAAAAAAGTTTTGTAAACAAACAAATGTGTCAAATTGTGCGAAGGTATTCAAGGCAGCGGCCGCTTTTTGACGATGACGAGCGAAGCGAGTAGGAGGGCAGAGCCCCCTAGTTTATATTAAATTAATTTATTTTAAAAAATTAAACAATTATAAATACTCTGCCAATTAATGTGGCACATAGCTTCCTCGCAAAGAAAAGACCGAATTAAGAAAAATACCTAAATAAAAATAATCAAAAAGTTGGAACGACGCGGCACTGTTCCAGTAAATATTTAATTAAGTTGAAGAAATTTAAACATTTGTTGGAGAAACAAAGCCTCCAACAAGCACCAAAAGTTAACGCACATATAATTAATTTAATAAACAATTATAAAACTGCAACCAAATCGTAGAAACCTCTGTATAAACAGTTTTTTTTATTTTACCCCCCTCAAAACTAAAAATAACACAAAATAGAATATAACAAAAATTAATCTACTATGCAAGAGCTTTTCAACGATATACATCATATTATAAATGATTAACTTTAACATTTGTACCCCTGTACTCTGAGGTACCAAAATTATATTTATAAAAAACAAACAATACAAAAGGGCATTCATTTAACTAATAAATACATATAAATAAAAAACCTAATATCAAAAAAGTATTTAAACCCTTTAACCTACAACAAAATTATAAATCGGTACTAAAGTACATGTACAAAATTTTTAAAAAATCAACAAATAAAATAGCTTTAATGTACATATCAAGGCCTTTAAAATGATATATGACACAATATTAAAAACCAAAAAAAGTGGTCACGTGACACGGCACACGGGGAAAAGTTTACTCTCATGTTCTCACCAAGTAGGATGAACTAATGAAATAAAATATACTCAATTTAAAGAGCAATAGTGTGAGATTCAATCGCCGCAATCAGAAATAAAATCGGCCAACTATTATAGAAACTATGGCCATTCAAAGACAAAAATGGAAAAAAATAAAACCAAAAAATAACAAAATTATCACAATCTAAGGTACAACCGATGATGATACGACAAAAACTAATAGGACTAAAGTTGTAGAACTTTGAAAATCAGTTACCACTTGTGCTATCCATTTTCTAATAAGACTTACCGTTTAGCCGCAATAAGCCCCCAAACCAGCTTAAAAATCAAGTCGCCCATTTTTTTTTTTTTTTTAAGGGGAGAAGAAGGGGGAAAAGTGAACTTTGTATAGTTATTTTTGTTCACAATATGGACGTTGCGCGTCGAATGGCGCAAACCGCAAGTCTCTAGCTCTTCTGAAAGTGGGTAAACATTAATGTCAGTCAGCGAGTCAGTTAGCCATGCGGCTTTATAGTATAAGACATATTAATTTAGAACGATTTAAATTGCGCAGAAAGTTAAAATTAGGCAGGTGTTATCTGCTGGCTACTTTTGACAAACCATAAAAATTTCATACAAATCAGATGGTTACTTTTAAAGATATGACAGTAAATAAATGTATGTTTGTGAGCATGTGAAAGATAAACAAATAAGTGCACCACCCAAATTTCATTGAAATTGGACGTGTAGTTTTTAAGATATGGTGGTTCGCAAAAATTGAACGACAGACCGACAGACAGACACGGGACCAAAAATGTTCCCTGATGTCTGAAACGGATTTCTGTCTTGGAATTTTTGAAATCGGAGATATAAAATATTATAGTTCTTCAGAACGATCACATAGCTTCCGTTACCTTCGGTAAGCTCGGAAGCAATAAATAATTAAGTAAAAGAAAATTTAAAATTTGTCACAGTTTTTTATTTAAATGTTTATTGTTAAAAGTACTGACCTGAATTAGTTTTATTTTTATTTGTGCATTAAAAATAAGTTTTTTTTTTCACTAAAAATCTGGTTTCTTTTTTCACGATACGAAGATAATAACCATACAGATGTCTGAATTGTTCTGAACTAATTTGCTTGAGAGAGGTGATAAATTTATTTGCTCTCCAAAAAAAAAAATAAGTCATGATAACGCATTTATTAGTTTATAATTGAGTAAGATTTCGTAACTGAAAAAAATTCTAATTCTCATTAGCTCATTAAAATTCTAATTCCCATCGTATTTTTTCGTGTAGATTTTTACTTAAATGGATTACAAATAGAATTTTTTAAAATAAAAATTGCCCGCATCGTCTTTGAGGAATATTATAATTTCCACCTTATAAAATAAGTTTTAAACATACGTAATTTAATTATAAAAATCAAATAATTATTTTAATAATACATCGTAATCCAAAAATGTAATAAAATCAATAAATTTCTATATCAATATAGGAATTACAAGTTATCTCTAGAGTTAACGAAGCTAAAAAAGAATTTGAGTGAAAGTTGTTTAATATAGAATATGGTAGTTGTAATTTTGAAGTTACAATGAGATGGGATATTTTAAGAGCGTGAATTAGGTTAAAGTTGAACACTTGGTTGTAAATATCTAGTTAGGCGCGGTGTCTTTAGGGAGTGGTAACTAGTTCCTTCTACACACACACAAATATAAACATATATAATATATGTGTATAAACACTCACTAAACTCAAATATGTACACATATTGCTCAAAAAGAATTTCGCTTCAATCTCCTATAGTATCAACAACTTATGCCATTTTACCATGGCTGGAGAAATTAAAATTATATTTAATTTAATAAAAATAAAATTCTTTTGAGTTTGTTATTAGATATTTTATACATTATATTTATATGACCTCGTTTTTCACTATAATAGTACTATTAATAAAAATGTCGCTACTATACGTGTACTAACACAGTATAGTACATCACCAAAATGAACTATTGATACAATCTATTTCACCACCATACGTGTAATAATACAGTATAATTCGTCACAGTCGGTAAATTATTGATAAAATATAATTCGTCGCCATAAGAGTAATGAGGATTGTTGGACTCTAGAGTGTAAGGTAACTATCAGAAGGGTCCGACTAAATAACTAATGCGTGTTCAAACCGATTTGGTTCAAGTGAATTAGGAATGGTGGGAATGTAGTGTGTCAAAGTCGTGTCACCAGACAAGCTCAAGCTCTCGGTGAGCGAAGATGATAAACAGCCGAGTCACCGAACATGCAGAAGATGAGGCTGCCTCCCTACCCCCATGGAGGGGAGCGCGGAGTACACAAGTCGGGTGCCTCCGCATGGTGGGAGAGCAGCCCCCTCCAATTTCTCTAGGCTCCCTACGTACCGGAAGTAGAGTGGCCTCTAACTCTTCCAACCTGGATTTTATTCAAAAATATATACATCGAATAGTACAGAAAAAGTGCCATGAGCTAATGAGGCTCATAAACGTGGCCATACCTCCTCCCAATTAACACACGAGGCGTAAGGCGAGAGGAGCAGGGAGGCGAAGATCTCTCGGAAGATGCTGTAGCCGAGACATCAGTGGAAGAGGCTGCAGCTGAGATGGTGCTCGAAGATCGAAGAGCGCGTGCTCCATCATCTGCGGAGGCCGGGAAGTGCCTAGCGGTTCGAAGATGTGGTGATACCTTTGGCCTAAATTCCACAAACTTGGTTGACATTAGGCCAAATAGGTGTGTTGAGCGGATTGGGACTCCAGGATGATGTAGTCCTTGAAGTCTGAGAAAATGTATTACGGAAACTCGGAGACACACACAACAGATATGTCACTACCAGATATTTAATATTTACGAGCGGACGTTTTCCGTGTTGAATCTCATGGTTGCAGAGCCGAAGGGCTGCATCAACTCCAAGTCCACAGCCAAGGAGTCGTGGTCCTGGAGAGCTGTAGCGACAAGGCGCCTTGGTCACCAGGTTGTAGGTTGTCCCGTTGTTGGGACCGCTTGGCTGGACCTTGGGGACCAGGCGTGTAAGACGGCAAGGTGGCCGTGCTTCTGTTAAATCGGAGGTGAAGAGGAAGATAGAGGACACTTCCAGTGCATGTAAAACACAATAAAAAAATGTCTCTACCCAGTATTTTGATGTTCTCAAGCGTATGTTGACCCCGATGTTAGCTCTGAAGAGAGCCGGACGAAGTAGCCGGACGAACTGCCTGAGCTTTGCTGGGGATCGATCGTTGGAGCCATGGTCGCTGCAAAGATGTAAGGGTAAGTTTTAGTTTCCCGATCCCTGGGCATATTTTCCCCAGGCTCAGAGTTAGTGTCTTGATATAGACCTCTCTGCGAAGGATTGATGGTACCAGCAGAGCGTAGAATTCCTTCGGGGGCTGTTGGCCCTACTGCCCGCAGCACCGGGGTGGGGGTGAGCGTATTCCCTACGGAAAAGCACTCGGTCAAATTCCTTCCGTAGGCAGTTTACCTCCTCGCGAATGATGGTGGTGACTTCGGCGTGTAACGACTGGCCTGCCGTAACTGTAACTGCTTTGTTCTGCGTAGTCAAGTCGACTACGACGATCATCTCGGCTATTGCGGTCAATTTGTTGAGCCCATCTTGAAAGCTTTGGACCCGCATGGACAGCAAGCGGTGGAAGATAGTGAGTAGAAGCTGGACAGCCCCTTCTCGGAATGGTGGTAGGTTTCCCAGGTCGTGCACTGCCTGTGTGTCAGAGGCAGAGGTTAATGCCACTGTGGATGAGCTGGAGCTGGTCGTGGACTGCTGCAGATCGGCCGGTTGAGTCTCCGAAGCCGGGGAAGCAGCAAATTATTTTCCTCGGTGTCAGCCGTGACGTAGCTGAAAGATCTCGATGTCGCCAATAGCTCACGTAACTTTCTGACCTCATTGGGAGATGTCATCACGTCCACCCGGATGTGATGACATCTGATGACCGGACGTGGTGACCCCACCAATTGCCGGACTCTAGAGATTGAGGTGACTATCAGAAGGGTCGGACTATATTTTGCGTGTTCAAACTGATTTGGTTCAAGTGAGGTAGGAATGGTGGAAATGTGGTGTGTCAAAGCCGTGTTACCAGATAAGCTCAAGCTCTTGGTGGGCGAAGCTGATGAACAGCCGAGTTACCGAACAAGCAGGCACTCACGATGAGTACAGCAGGTAATGAGGGAAGCCGTATCGCCAGACAAGCTCAAGCTCTCGGTGGGTGACCAATCTAATTCTTCACTATAAGTGTATTAATACAGTATAATATTTCACCATACAAATTATTTATACTTCGTCACTATGAAACAAATTAATACAGTAAAATTTTTTCACAATAAGAGAATTAATACAGTATACTTCGTCACTATTAGAGTATTAATACAGTGTAATATAATTATTAGAGTATTAATAAAGAATAAATAATTAATAGAGTATAACCCAGTATAATTCTTCACCGTATTGATAACATCTAATTTGTCACTATAAGTGCAATTATTAACAGAAGCAAGTTTTTAAATCAACTGTGTGGGGCAGCTGAAGTTAGTTTTCAGAAATTTATTCTATTTTCAAAAGTTATGCAAAAAAGTAATAATTTGGAACATTAGAAAGTAGCTACAGCATATAAACAGTTATAATAGCTTTTTATTAAAATTATAAATGTATCAATCCAAATATAGAATTAAAATAAACTCAATAATATTATTGTATAAATAAATGAATAAAAACGAACCAAATAAAAATCTAATTCAATTTTTTAAGCGATTTAAATTATAACACGTTTCTTTAAACTGGGATAATAAATAGTTAAATTAGGAATTTGATTAATACATTATATATATATATATATATATATATATATATATATATATATATATATATATATATATATATATATATATATATATATAATGTGTGTGTATAATGTGTTCTTTTATATATTTTTTTAGCGAAAGGTTAAAAAATTGGTTCTGAAAATAAATTAAGTTGTGAGATTAGATTGTTTATTTATATATTTATTTCTTCAATTTTTGTTTTAATATAAAGCGGAATTTTTTAACACTTGACCTATAAGGAGATAACGTGAGCATGACCTAAAATTAATTTTTCCTGGGTTTCGTGTTAATTAAAAATATATATTTTTGGAATTTAAGTGCAGATGTTTGATTTATTTTTGTATTTCAGTTTTCTATTAATTATTTTTTTTTTTTTTTAAAGAAAGGTAGGTAGAGATGTTGGTAGAGATTTGAATGAATTAAATGAAGAAGAGTTGTGGCAAAGTTAGTTTAGCAGTAGTTAATAAAGAGAAGTTGTACTATAATGTCTTTTTTATTAATCAAGAAATTCTGTAATGAGGATGACGCTGGATTATGAAATGTTATGAAAATGCAGGGATCATAAAAATACTGGTACTGTACAAAAATACTGTAATAAAAGTACTGGTAATGTACTAGTATTACAGTACTAATGTACTAGTAAGTGTTGTTCATTTGAAAAAAATGTTATAATGAGGATAAAAAAAGTTTGAGGTGTAAAACTAGATAAAGAAAAGTTATAATAGGGATAAAGTTGTATAAGAAGTTGTTGTAAGAGAAGTTATATAATGAGGATAAAGTAAAGTATAATAAGGATAAACCTGGATAAAAGAATGTTTTAATAAAATATCTCTGTAAACTAACAATTGTTCGTATACAATAGTGCGTTGTTATAATACTTCACAATAAAAATGAGCTGATGCATTTTAATCGATATATTAAGTATTCATCCAATTTTAAAGAAATGTGAAATTTTGATGTTTGGTCTCATATTTTAACCACAAATTGCTTAAATGAAGTGTTGTTTCCATTATATGAATCGAAACAGATCTAAATCTCATGTACCACCATTCGTCCAATAATAGGACGCAAGAAAACCATATGTATTTGACAAACTTTACAAGACACGATACCTTTTGGATTGTTTGGAGTTATAATCATCCATTAATAAAGACTTATTAGCAATAATTGCTAAGGAAGTACTTCCAAATCCGATTTAATCATTAAATATTTTGTTATAAGATTATACGATAGTCATTATTATTCATAGTCATCTAACTAAATTATTATTATTAATTAAATTGTTATTTATATTAGTTATATCAATTATATTAGTTCTATTAGATTTAGAAATCTATTATATTTGACAAAGTTTGACCAAAACCTTATTAGGTATCTCGTTATAATTTTTTATATACACACAGTGTGTGTGTGTGAATAAAAAAAAAAAAAATATAAATAAATAAATGACGGTATTAATATATTGATCATTATGTACATATTATTCTTAAATCATTCAACGAAAAATAAAAAATAAATTAAAACTTCAAAAAGTCTTCAAAGTTATATACCGCACTACAGGATTAAAACCCACCCAAAAACAACATATTGTTTATGAGTTCTTTTTTGGTCTGATTTTATGGATAAAGAAAATAAAAATATAAAATTATTCCCATCACGTATCAACACTTTAAAAAAAAATACTTCATAAGATTATGAAAATATGGAAATATAAATAAGAATGGAAATTAATAAGTCTTTTATTTCAGATTTTTTTTAGTTTTTAGTTTTTTTCCACCTTAAGGATAAGATTTTTTTTTTGGAAAAAGACTGTGTTGTGTATACTAACTTTTTTTTTTATTAATCCATTGTTTATTTTTTTAAGTTTATGTTAATTTTTTTTGGGATATTCTAAAAAAAGAAGTTATTTTGGATTTATTCCGTAGCGCCCACGCACTTCACGGAATATAACAATGCCTTTTTTTCTTCTTTTAAAGGATGTAAGAAATAAAAGAAACCACGATTATACAAATATAATAATATTGGGATTGGGAGGAATCTTAAAACTTTTTTTATTTGAAGTAAATGATTAAGAGTTATGAACTTACTGACAAATATGAGTATTCAAATTACAGTGTTTAGGTAAGAATTTTACATTTATAATTTTTTTTGGCAACATGAAATTCAAGTTTATATCGTAGCGTAAGCTGTGAAGTATAATTTGTTAATAAGGATGTCATTAATATTATTATACTAGTGTGTTATAAACAATCTTTCCCATTCCAACAAAGGGTGTTTACAGCACCACCCTCGGTATTTACAGCATCTTCATATTCTTCATATAAATGGTTTGATGCTTATATGAATGGCGTCTATTCGGTTTTGAATTAATACCAATTATACTATATATACAACTGATGGAGCAACCCACTAACCCCATACCATTGATTACATAACTAGTTGTATAGTGCATTAAGCCCTTTGACAGGCCCAAGCCCTTTCACGGCTGTTGCGCCAGATTATTATTATGTTTAGAAACGACGTTCCTTACGCTTTCCATTAAATATTAGGAATTTAAGATTAATCAATATCTTGCTGAAGTACCTTTTTAGAAACTTTAATTTGAATTTAAACGATTTTTCTAAATTTGGACTCTGTGGAAAAAATGGAAGAGAAGGGTGATTAAATTTTAGTTGATAAAGGAGCATATACTTTCCCTTAAACATTATATCGTTTATTTATGTATGACAAATTTTGACTTTGACAAAAGGACAGACTTGTGATAAAAAATTAATATTATTAATACTTCATCTTAAATCAAATTATAATTATCATTAACTACGGGAGACATTCAGAGAAAAATAGAACCCAGCACCGGGGATTGAACCACGGGCCTCCTATATATCCGTTACAGGCGCTCTTACCAATTGAGCAATACTAAAGAATGATTTTTCTCTGTCGTTACCGATACAAATTCCCGAATCCAAGCTTTCAATCTTTTCTACAAGTCTAGTAAGCCAAATATTCACGGCAATAGAACTAGACCAAGCATTTACGCTTATAATTACAAAGTACTCAATTAGTACCTGTACCGGTACTTCTTTAAAAAGTTACTCCCCTATGTTGTTTTAGGATATAAATCACGTTGACTAATTAACTATTAAGACCAAGGGATGTTTAGTCCAATGTACTTTCGGACAAAGGAATATCACTCCTCTGTTTTTATAAGGGGAATAAAATTCTAAAGAAGAACATTCCGTACCCCTTCTTTAGATTGTTACTCCCCTCTGTTGTTTTTATAAGGAAAGTAACCATCTAAAGAAGTGCCCCTGTACCTAGTACAATCAATTAGAAATTCAATTTTTTAAGTTTTAGGTTGTATTCAACCATAGTAGTATCGGTAACGACAGAGAAAAATCATTTTCTGGTATAGCTCAGTTGGTAAGAGCTCCTGTAAAGGATATAATAGGAGGCCAGTGATTCAAGTCCCGGTGCTGGGGTCTATTTTTCTCTGTATGTCTCCCGTAGTTAATAATAATTATAATTTGATTTAAAGTAAAATTTAATCTTTCCGTAGTATGAATAAATACTACTAAAACTTAAAAATTTTAATTTTAATACTTCATTAAACGGCTCATTTTATTTGTAAAATTGACTAACGATGTGCTTGCTGACTATGAGACCTTATCTTATTAAATATAGCGTATGCTACAAATTGATGGCTTGAGCTGATAATTTTGAGAGAGCTATGGAAAGAACCCTGATACGTGAAGGGCCGTTTACCAAAAACGTTTTAGCAATATGATTTCATTTTCTGAATGCTTTATCACGCTAACCAAGAATAATAATTATTTACTATACCCTATTGAAAGACTATGTGGTCTCTGCTAATCAAAACCAAACTGTCAATCAGCTAACGCAGTTGTTTCATTCTGCGTGAAGTAAGTAAGTGATTAACTTTTCACTTCTTCTTTGTCTACGCAATGTTTTCTCCACAGAGAATATTGAGGGAATAATATACGTAGTTAGTTTACTTTATGCCGTTTATAATTTTCTTTCTTTGATTACACACTCATAAACCTAATCATTTCAATAAATTATTGGCAATTATGATTTCATAATTTCTCAAGCATTATAAAACTCGTAGACCAGAGAAACATACTGGTTTTACTATTGTTGTCTTCTCCTTTTTTTAATAGAATCATAAGTTCTAAAAGCGAACTACAAAGATAAAACAGAGGCGAGTTTGTTCTTTAAGTAACCCTTTTGCAGAACTGAAGAAAAAAAAGCAATATTTCGGTACTAAAAAACAAAAATAAAAATAATTCTTGTGGCGGCTTCAGAGAGAAAAAACCACAAGATCTCCCTCTACATACAAACACTAAAACACAAAAAAATAATAAAAATAAGAGAAACACGTTAATAACTCATTTACAAAAACTCCTCATAACTCACTGACTTGGTCACGATTCTGTTATTTATTTAGTAAATGAAGCAACGCTCAATTAAAAAGCCATCTGGCTTAAAATTAAAAGCAAGAATTTTTTTTTCCGTGTTTTATTTTGTTCAAAATCTCTTCTTTGCAGTCCCATTTTATGTTTTTGTGTTATTTCAACTATCTTTTTTATTATTCTCTTCATTATATATATATTTTTTTTTATTTATTTAAAAAAAAAGGATTTAGATAGAGCATTAAAGTGAAGTCGTAAAAATTCCCACTGAAAAATATTTGTTTCTCTTTTTTATGTAAAAACATAATAATTTTACTCTTTCTTTCTGAAGTTATAAAAAAGTTAAAATTTTAAGGAAATAAGTAAAAGAGGAAAAATTAAGTAAAGATGTTGGTTTAATTTATATTAAACTTGGAAGTCATTATTAAATAAATACTTGCTCTAGCTTTTTCGTTTTTAATTCTGAAGAGAAATACAAAACTGCACCAATTTTATATTATTCTTTAGTGAAACCAACCATTGGTCTCTAACTGTTACATAACCTCGATCTTAAAGTCAAACCCCTTTTAGTAGGTATGGTTAATGACATTTGAAGGCTTATCTAGAAGCTTAAAGATCTGTCAGGACTGATTTAAGGATATCAACATATTATGATTATAACAAATTAAGAAATACTGCGAACATAAAGGATCTTTGAATCAATTGATAATTAAATGCAAATTTTTAGGTGATCTAAGGATTGGAATGTATGATTTAAAGATTCAGGTGTCCATTGTCTAAAAAAAAAAAAGGTCATGCAGTAAGATAGCGTTTCTGAAGGTTATCGTGGGATTAAAGGTTATTGATTGATTTAAGGATCAATTAAGTGGTGGTCTTAAAGTAGGCATTTATGTAACCTTTCATTTTATCTTCTATGCCCACACAATACAGTTAGTTTTTGAGTACTTAGTGTCAATTTAGTGAATAATATATATGTACATATGGAAGATTTCGCAGGAGCCAATCAGTGGTTAAGTTAGAGCATTGACTCAGTGGAGTATGAAGTGGCTACACGATCTCGTAATGGCTGAGAAAGAGAAATTAAGTTGTAATACTCTGCTTAACCAGAAGGTTATCTGGCATATTAATTATTGTAAATAGAAAACTATTTACCGTAAATTTTTTTAACACCCTTTAGCGTCAATTCTTATCTTATAAGTGTCATTTATGAATGTAGGATTAAAGGTGGATTTCGTAGTATTTTGAGTAACTCTTATATCTATGATGGGACTTTAACACATTACATAAGTACTTTTTGGAATAAGTTGTCATGATTGTAATGGAGTTTTGTCATAATAGCACTAGCAGAACTTCCTCACCTAAAAGTATGACATTAAAAGAAATTTTAGGGATCACAATTTATTTTGAACAATTTGAAACTATTACCACAAATGCAAATGCATACCTCTTCTAGTGTAGTCATTGTTTGTAGTTGTAGTTTAGTCATTGTGTCACTTCAATAAAATTAGATTAGACGTTCTCGACTATAGGTCTAAACTCACATTAAACAACAAACTAACCATATATAACACCATTATAAAGCCTATCTGGACCTACGGACTTGAACTGTGGGGAACTACCAAGCCGTCTAATTCCTACAAAATCCAATCCCTCCAATCAATTATCCTTCGCAAAATCACCAACGCCCCATCCTACGTAACCAACCTAACAATCCACAATGACCTGAATGTTCCTTTCGTCCATGATCTTGCATCCTCCCGCTACAAATCCTTCCACTCCAAGTTTTCTACTCATCCTAATCCCCTCATCCAAAATTTATCCTCAATCACACTCCCAGATAACCCCCGCAGACGCCTCAAGCGGAAGTGGCCACGTGACCTACTGCAATAATGAGACACTTAATTTAAACAAAAACCGTGAGTGTCACTACTGAGTGAACTTACTCACATCAAGCGATTCAAGCTCTTTTGTTATTATTATTATTATTATTATTATTATTATTATTATTATTATTATTATTATTATTATTATTATTATTATTATTATTACTATTATTACTATTATTGTTATTATTATTATTGTTATTATTATTATTATATCTTATAATTATGATTATGCTTTTGACAATTATTTTTGTTATTATTATTTAATTACTTTTACTATTGTACAATTCCTAAAATTGCACTCAGTCGCTTGTTACGATTGTAAAATTGTAGTTGTGGCTAAAGAAATAAAGAAAAAAAAAAAAAAAAAAAAAGACGTTAGAATTACACTTTTATTTAAAGAAAATGTATTTTTTTTTATTTTTTTTTATTTTGGAGCTTTTTTCTTTTCTTTTACGTCCAGTTTGATCATCAGTGTGAAACATGTGTCACATTCCTAGGATTAGAACCAGATATGCCGGTGTTTGGACTGTAGTTTTTTACCAACTCTCTTCCCCAACCACTTATGAAATCCTATTCATCAATTGAGAGAAAGAAAGGAGTTTTTTTCTGTAAAGCGTTTAACGTTCCTTACTTCTCGCTAACTGGTTACTATAACTATTAAAACTTACTGAATAGAGGATCAACCCATGTGTCTTTGTCCTTACACTTGCTTTGTCCAGTAAATGTGTTTATCAGGGATATCGTGGAAGTAAATAGACTCTTCTCAATAATTTGTTCTAGGTCGTAAATATTGTTCATTGTACTTCGTATAAATGTTAGTTTTATTGAGAAGTTATTAAATTGTTCCTTGCAATTTTCAGTTCTTGAGTAGTTGGATTTACTAAGTTAGTTTTAATGTGAAATTAGTAAATTGTTCCTTGTTGTTTTCAATTCTTAAGTAGTTTGATCTACTTGGTCAATTTTACGGCGCCATTAGTAAATTGTTGTTAGTTAGATCTACTTAATTAGTTTCACACAAGTGAAATATTCCTTGTTTTTATTAGCTTGTTTTCTTGTTTGTTTGTTTGTTTGTTTGTTTGTTTGTTTGTCCGGTACAAATCTGGCAATCGATTTCTAACTATCTTCCCGAATAGCTAGACGTTTGAAACTTTTAGAATAACTCAGAACACGATGACAATGCATTATTTTAATACTTTTAGCCATCTTTCAGCAGGATTTAATTGGTTTTCAGTACATTTTGCTGTGCGGAAAGTTAGTTCGGAAAAAATCCGCAATTTATTTTATTTGTTTTGCCATATCCCATATTTACGCAATCTTCATTTTGACGGGTCTCAAATTTGTGATAGATAATCATTGAATGACAGCAAAACAGAAAATATAGATTATATTATTTCAAATATATCGATGGCACGCTTTAGATTTGGTGTTGGGGAGATCCGTTGTAATAAGATTTGTCCTTTTATAGGTTTAAGATCAGCTCTCTAGACGGTTGTCATTTATGTGAAGTAAATAAATTCGGAACTATTTTTTTTTCACTAACATTTTATATTATATAACAATAACAATTATATTATCAACATTACATACGATTTAACAGCAAATTTAAAAACGTAGTTTATAAAAAGTTTTTTTTTATCTTGAAATTATTAGTTTTCAGTTCTTGAGTATAGTTGGGTCTACTTAGAAGGGTTAGTTTTATTATGAAAGTCGTAAATTGTTTCTTGTAGATTACAATATTTTTTTTTTAAATTCCAAAAAATTGATAATTTGCCTAGTCAAGATTAATAATTTTATTGAAAAAAACTTCTTATGACTAACAAATCGTATACTACCTTATTTTTTGACTTATAAACCTTTCTAGAGATCGACTCAGGTACTGAATCAATGTTTTTAAGTATAAGGTATAAGAAGAACTAAGACCAACAAACTTACTCATACCATATTAAATTAATAAAACCAAAATATAAAGCCACACCAATATTTTAAAAAGTAAACTTCATCTTTTTTTGTATCATAAGGGCGTAAGTAATATATATATATATATATATATATATATATATATATATATATATATATATATATATATATATATATATATATATATATATATATATATATATATATATATATATGTATATATTCATCATAGGTTTTGTGAAATTCAAACAAAAATATTTGAAGTAAAGTTGATCAGTTTTCTGTCAAACCAGTTTAAAAACATACTGCTTCTACAGGGAACTGGTTGCTTTCTTTTACTAGAGATTGGTAAAGGTAAATTAATTTTCAAATAATACTATTTAGTTTACAGATGATTAATCTTAAGTGGTACCGTTAGAAGTTTGGATGCTTTACCGGCCTTCGGCCTTTTTGGGTTATAAATTAATTTTTATTTTGTACCCTTAATTCTTGTTTCCCATTTTTGCACATTTCTTTATTTAACTTTTTTGAGAGAAGTGAAAGATATGATACATTTCCATATATAAGTTATACCTATTTATTTATTTTACCGTTTTCATTTCCAGTTATGCTCCTTTTTTTATAGGTTGGAATAAATATCCTTTTTGTATCCAGTTACAATTTTTTTTCACCAAACGAAATAAATATTTCTCTATACTAAAGGTGATTTAAGAAAGGGTTTTTTTTCTTCACAAGACCACAATAGGGTAAAACACAGAGATATTACCAAAAAAAATCAAATAAATGGACGAATAACTGTATAAACGACGAAAATTGCTGTCTAATATTTTATGGACGACGGAGGAAAAAGAACAAATTATTATTGTATAGAAAAAGAAAAATGATATAGAAGAATATTATCCAAAGATCCCTTCCATCTAAGAACTTACCCATATATCTGAAAGAAATGTTAGAGAAATATTTGTGGTTAACAATATCGTTAGACCCCTTCGGTCAGTTCGGTCAGTTACCGCACCTGTTTACTCAGTTCTTATATATATATATATATATATATATATATATATATATATATATATATATATATATATATATATATATATATATATATATATATATATATATATATTCTTGACAAGAAAGCATTAGAGGTTTTTGAAGAATCTAACCGCGAAAAAAATACTTTGTACAAGATATAATACTATATACGTGTTTGAGAAGATACTTTTTAAGGAGGTAGCGGTCAAAACTAGTTTTTTTTCTTATTTAAGTTTTTTTAATGTAATGTTCTCACAACTTTAAAGACAAAACAGAGGGACCAGTTAGAATAAATTTTGTAAAATGAACGATACTATTCATTTTTACGTACAATTAAAATAGAATTAACATTTTTACGTTTTTTTTTGCATTAATGTAACATGCATAAAAGCAATGGGAAAAGGCAAAAATAAAAACAGCACATTTGATACATAAACACACGTGTTTTTTAAATGTTAGTAACTGATAGATTTTCATAAATTCCATTCAAATTTAATAAGAATTACTAAATAAGTTATTGGATAACAATGATATTTAGTTGAAGTGGTCGGTCTTTTTTTTACTTTCATTCTCTTGTAGCTTTGCATTTATATATTTTGTGTATTGACAACTGAATGGTTCTCATTGCAATATTATTTGTTAGACCTCTACTGGGATCTTACTTAAAATAAGATTTTACTCTACTTTTTTTGTGCCCTATAGTTTTTTTGTAATTCAAAAAATACATTTGTAAACAAAACAATATCTTTACAAGCTTTCTCACCTTTAGCTGAGTAAGAAATTGAATTCTTTGCCAATTCTTGGCAGTTCCATTTTGAGGTTGTTTTTTTTGGGGGGGGGGGGAGGGGGGGAGGGGTCAACAAATTTTTTTTAGGTCTATGGGATAACTAAATTAATAAACAACTCCCAACGAATAAAATATTACATATAAGTTATTTCTCTGTTTTTTTTTTTGTTTTGTTTTGTTTTTTTTTCTATTATAGCAAACAGTCTCTTAAATTTTCTTTTTAAGACTTAAGTAGACATTTAAAGCAAATCCTAAGATTTCGATTAAAATAAAATAAAAAAAAAAACCATAATATTATATTAAAAGAATATCTTTAATGATAAGATTTTATAACAGATTATAGTTTTAACACAGAGTGGATGCAAAAATGTAATGTATAATACTTCCTTTCTTCCTACTAGGACGGGTAGGACGAACCACTTGTTCGAACCTAGCAATTATCCCATCTTTTAGGCCCTTTTTACGCCCCGTGGTGGAGAGTTCCAGCTACTTCACACATCATACATTTGTACATTGTACAGCCGAAACGTGTATGGTGTGGTCATTAGTAAGCTATGTAAGCGTGCGTCAAAGCGTGGGGGAAGAGTGCCCCATAGGGGGGTGTCCCTCGCCCTGCTCCGTCCTCGAACCATAGATACAAATCACATCATCATGACACGGATCGGACCCACGTCAATCGGACCACATCGAAGAGTGGGGGAAGAGTGCCCCATAGGGGGTGTCCCTCGCCCTGCTCCGTCCGCGATTCATAGATGCTATTTAGAATATCATGGCACGGGATCGAACCCACACCTCGAGTCACCTCGACTTATTGATAACCGGGCAAACGCCTTAAGACCCTCGGACACGCTTGCTCCTAATGTATAATACTACTCCACCCCACAAATTTAAAAATTGTGTTTTTTTTTAATTTTCCAGGATTAAGAGATTGTTATACGATCTTATGAAAAATGTTTAAAAAAAAAAAAAAAAAAAAAAACTAAAATTAAAATTATAATAAAAATAAATAATAATGTGTTGTTAACTGTAACAATTTTTTTTATTTAAATTTAAATTTAAGGATACATTTTTTTATTAATCTTTTTTATAAGTAGAAGGTTTTCTTTAATATATGCAACTTTTTAAATGTTATTATATGCATAAAATCAGAAAAAAAGAAATGATTATAGTTAAAATGAGAAAAAAAAAAAAACAGGAGACAAATGTTTAGAGTAAAAATAGGTAAATAGGTTTACAGGAGTTTTTTTTTCAGAGTTTAATTTTTTATTTTATTTCAAATAAAAATAAGTAATTGAGAATAAAAGCTGGGTTAAGTCACGCGAACTAAAAGATGCCTCCTACTAATTGAGCTATTATACGGACTTCCTAGATTTGGTTTTTTGATAGTTCAACAGAAAGAAAAGCTGGTTTTTAATATTTATATTATTATAATCATTATTGTATTTTATTTTGTAGGAAAAAGCTTTTAAATTGATATTTGCTCTGTTTGTTTCTCTGGTAATTTCAACGCTTTACAAAGAAACATGGAAAAACAAGGGTGATTATTTATAAATATATTATTAATTTTCCATTTAGAAATGGGTGGGAAGCGAGCTTTTATAAAAATTATATTATATATATATATATTAAAAGATATTTATCTTGTTTGTTTTATGGTAGTAGGATATGTATTTTTTTTTTTTTTTTTTTTTTTTTTTTTTTTTTTTTTTTTGTTCTTCTGCTTTCCCCGTACATAAAGCATAGATTGATTGAGAATAAATGTTACTACTTTTCTTATTCATTTGTATTTAACAACTATAATTTGAATAGTAATAGTTTCCAAAAAAACGGGGAAGAATATTTAATGTGGAATGTTTTTTTTTGGCTTGAAATGCTAATGCGTAACAATTTTTCTTGGACGGGGAGTTGCAAATAATTCAGGTAGCAATCTTAATAATGGCGAAGGTAGCTAACTTGGTTTTCCAAATATTTTTATGATTCTAGCGAAGATGTGGATTACTATGATCAGATATTTTTTTAACTTTAACACTTCCAAGATTGTTTGTTTAAAACGAAAAAATATAGACTTATAATGATTGGATTCTATAATGATGAATAAAATAACTCTTAATTTGTTATTTATATATTAATCGCAATATGTACTTCACATAAATACACAACATTTATAAAATAATAAAAATATATTTTTCTTTTTTTGTGACTTTAAATGTCTTTAGTCCGTAGTCCGTGCACAGAGTACATTCGTGGAGCCTACACTAAAGCGGTAATTTCGATTAAACCTTGAAATTATAAGTACATATTAACATAAAAATGTTTATATTAGTCCAACTCCAATATTAAGGACATAGGGTATATTCCGTCTCTTGACCTTTTGACCCAGCAAAGCCTTCAATATATTACATTCAAATAATCTACATAAAATACTTTATTAAACAACAAATGGTATAAATTACACACAATAAACAAGTTTAAGGTACATTTATTTATATGAAAATTATATCTCTAATTTATATATATATTTTTTTTAAATAATATATTAGAGTAGTCAATACAAAAAATGTTCTCCCAATTAGTGTGGCACATAGCTTCCTCGCCTCCTATTTCGTTTACTTCAATAATTCTATGCTTTTACAACCAAGGTATTTTTGTCTATATTGTTTTAGACAGATTTTGCTTCCGAGCTTACTGAAGCTAATTGCCACACCAATTGGCAGTCTATTTTACATGAATTAAAGTACAAAGTTAGCAAAATTTAAAGAGGGCAGGCGGTTGATGTCAATTTGGGGCTATCTGCAGGCTACTTCGATAAACTACAGAAACCAGATAAGTCTACTTTTGAAGCTATAGGTGTAAATAAATGCATGTTTGTGCGCATATAGAAGAGAATCAAATGAGCGCAGAAGGTTAAAACTTATTATGGGACTAACAATGGGCTAATTATGACCTACCATTAGAATTTCATTAAAATCGGACATGTAGTTTTTAAGATATATGTTTGTAGCAAAAAATGAGCGACAGACGTACAGACAGACCGATAGATCGTGGGCAGACACGAAACCAAAAATGTTTGCTGATGTCTGAAACGGATTTCTGTCTTGGGATTTTTGACATCGGAGACATAAAAATTCTTTCTTTAGGAAGATCAAATAGCTTTCCTCTAGAAGCAAAATGAAGGATTTATTATAATTATTGCTACTAGTAAAATATTTAGATTGCTTTAATGAAATTTTTTAACAAAATAAAACCGATATGAACTTGATTAAAAAAATATAAATCCATGTTCCTGCCACTCTAGGCATCTGCACTCAGCTGCTGTCTTGTATCAAAGTGGATATTTTATTTTAATCTATTGATAAAACATTTGATGGTTCAACGGACCTTCCAATTCCCAATTTATAATATAAATAGTTCAAACTAATTTGATTTAAAAAACTAATTTGAAAAAAACAAACTTTTAAACGTATATAAACTCAATCAAAAGTGATTGGATTCAATCTTTTTTTTTTTTATTTAATTATTAACGTGAAAACTAGAAAAATAATATGTATTTTTAAACTTTTGGCCACATCCCGGATACTCGTGTTTTTAAATATTTTTTCATGCATTACATTTTTTAATCCTCAAAATAATTTTATATTTTCCAGTTTTGACTACTCTTAATCGAATAGACGTATAATTAGGAAATATTATGTCACTATTTTATTTAGATCCAAGATCAAATTTTTCCCAGGTTTACTTTAAAATATATTTTTCTTTTCTTTTGGTTATCAAATGAGATTATGTAGTATTCTACTTTCTTTTACTATATCTTTATCATTTAATTTAAATCTTTAAGGTTATAATAGTTAATTTCCCTCTTTCTTTTGCCATGTCCCAATTGACTCAAAATTAGGTAGTTGTATAAGGAATGACATATTAGATGAACTTAGTTATTTTTGAAATATCTCTCACAACTCATTACGTAATCAAATACGATTTTCGCAATTTTTATGTTAGTTTTAGGGTTTCATTGTGTGTGTAAAAAAAAAAACATTTCTGTTACCTTCCAAAAAAAACTAATTTTATTTGTGATAATTGAAGACTCTGTTTAAGTGATCAGAAGTTTCCAAAAATGGTCATTATTATTAGTAATATTTTTATGGAGGTCTTAGTCAAACGAGCTCCTACATTTTGACAGCATTTGTTGAAATACCTTCTACACATTGGTTTAACTATGCATATATACATTTATTTTTGCCCAATTCGACTAACTGAAGTGGTCAAAGCTGACCTTTAGCTTAATTGTAGGTAGACCAACTTCAACTTAACTAGTCATATCGGTTATATAGAAAGCCTGTATACTAGATTTGTTTAACTGGTCAAAACTGGTCTTCGGGAGAAGGTTAATAGTAAACCAAGAGTAAACTTAGATAAAATGTGTAAGTAAATTCTTTAATTGCTTTCGCGTTCCATGTTCTGTTAAATATAACATTATGATTTTTCATAATGTAATGTTCAATTATAATACTCTTGCAGTAATTCTAATAAAAGAAACTCTTTTACTTCAGTCCAGTATTCAATTTTCACAGATTGAATAATATCGAAGTGTAGTAAATTTCATAGGCACGTTTTAAAAGTGGTCAAGATAAGTTTGTAAAGATTTGTGACAATGTTTGATTGTAATAAATATTTTTATTTGGAAATAGTCCATTATCAAAATATTTATTAACTAACGATGTATCGAGCTTTGTCAGGTTTCCCATCGGTTATGTCTCATCACTGAGGTTACCTGTTAAAGCACATCACTATTTACGCTGCATCTAAGATGGTTTAAGCTGGCTGTGTCTAGGCCCTCTATGACATGCCCGAGTTAACCCAATTATAAATGAATATGGTATTTTATTTATTTACTTATTATTCCGACACTTGTTGATCGACAGACGGTAACTCTAATCACTTTATGTCTATTAACTTGTAATTGAAATAATTTCCCTCAAATTGTGGATAATAGTACTTAACTTTCTTAGTTGGTCTTAAACCTGTGTTTTTCCTCTATTTCTTACATTAATTTTGTTACAATCTAATTCTAAAAACCATTTCTTTTATCTGTCTTTATTACTAATCAATTGTACTTTCGAATATTTACATTATAAAATATTTCTAACTTTAAAACTTACTGAGTAATACAAAAACAAAAATAGTTCTTTTCTCGAGCAAAATCTCATTTAATTGTTATTTTATCAATTTTATTGATTATTCATATGAGTTCTATTGGATTTTTTTTAATTTCTTTATTTCCAAAACCTTTTTATTTTTTTATAGCAATATAACTATTGTATAATAATAATTATTATAAAAATTCTAATGCAATTTTTTTATTTAATTTAAACCAGTCTGGTATATGTGAGATAACATATTATTTAGCCTATTTTATAAACCTTATCGTATCATTTCTAATATTTTCCAGTTGGCACTTTTATCTGTACATTTTTTTATTTATTTTTTATAAACACACATTATTATACTAAGATTTTTTAATATATAAATATATATATATATACGTATATGTATATATTTGTCGTTATCACATAAACGCAGCTGTTACTCCGCGGATATTATTGTGCGAAATTTTGTTTAAAAAAATGAAAAGAGATATTGTAATAATAATAATACAAAAATATATATTTCGGGGTTCCGGCCTTATCAAGGCCCCAATTATTAAAGATTTTTTTTTTTCAACTATAATTTTATCAAACTAGTTAAAAAAATTAAATAATGATAATATATTATAAAATATTACATTTTGAAATCATTATTTTAAGGAAAAAAAAACAACAAAAATATTGGGCCAAGTACATAAAATAATAAGAGTAAGGTTAATATTTATAGATAAAAAACCAGTTAAATATGCATTCCGGGTAATTTAGATATTTTTTGGTTATTAAATATGCGTTTCTAAAATAAAATAATTATTTCAACGAGTCTGTTTTTTTTTATTAAATGAATAAATATATATGAGTGGGTAAGAAGAGAGATAGAATTCGTCTGTATTATTTGTTTATATTGAAAATAAAATTAAGCAAAATGTATATGTTATATTTTAAGCTTTCTTTTTAAATAAATAAATAATTATATATTATGAAATCAAGATTATAATACAATACCCTACCAGGTGTTATTTTTTAAGCTTAAAAAAGAAAGGTTTAGATTTTTATTAATTATTATTTTTCTTGTTATTACTTTCTCATATACGAAGTATATATATAAAGAGAGTATACAAGTACACAACTATTTCATCCTGTGATTCTTATGTGTTTTTGTTTTTTCCGGGTTATATTTAAGTTACATTTGATTATTGGAACGAAGTTCCTTATGGAACGTTTTGGAGCCCGGGAGTAAATCCGAAAAAAAACGACCAAAATCACCATCACGCAAAATCCGTCACGAAATCTACCGATGACAATAACTTAAGTAAAAGATCACCGAGTTAGTTGAAATTTGGTACACATGTTCATTTTACTAATGCCCAGGCTGAGTTCGTTGGAAATCGTTATCTGCCCAAGCGTTCACGCGCAACGCTCGCGTAAACTTAAGCTTAAAAAAGACGGGAAAAAATGTTATTAAGGAAGCCTGTTCCTTGACTTGTTTATTTTTGTTATATGTCAAAATGTCTACAACCATATCTGTTTTAACTATAAACTAATCAAAATTAACTTTTTTCTCAATTTACAGTACATCATTTATTGTAAGACGCTCTTTTCAAAGATAATAAAAAGTTTTTCTTTTAATTTTGCCTTAACTCCGCTAGTACAAATAGTTATTTTTAATTTTGTCTCTTATTATAACTCCGCCATGTATAAGTAGTTAGTACCATATACTTAGCACTGTAATTATATAATTTATATTTAAAGCGTAAGGAACTTCGTTATTTTTGTTTAATATTTTGGTGATTGCGCGAAAATTAGATTTTTAAATTTGATGCATTCACACCTATTTGGGCCCTCTGATTCCAAAATTGGGCGCAAAAATGGGTGAAGGTGTACGTAATGTTCTTCTTTAGACTGTTACTCTCCTTATAAAAAAAGAAGTGTGTATTACTTTGTCGCAAAGTAATACACACATTCAAAGGGTGAGTGGTCGGATTCAATTCCCCGCTGTGGAGGAATAATTTTTATGATTACAAACTATTTAAGAATAATAAAATATAACTTAAATACAACCCGGAAAAAAATTAGAAACACTAGATGAAATAGTTGTGCACTTCTATATGAGAATGTTTAGCGTGTGTTGTATCTTACAGAATTTTTTATGATTCGATTAACACGTGATATGATTATTAAATGACGGAATTAGGCCACTTTTCACAGTAACTGGATGTGATTATGGTTATAGGTGATCAGTAATCTAATAAATAGATAGGAGCGTCAAGGTATCTCCATAGAAACCTGAATGGTGATATGAACATGAAGTTTATGTAAGCCATGAATAAAAGTTGTAAATTGAAATTTTTGGGTACATAAAAATATCATCTTGAAGTGTGGTTAGTTCCGTTTATATTTTATACATTCACTACAAAAAAACTTCCTTACCTTCCCGTTCTTACAAATACATTACAATTTAATCTTTAAATTTCAAAGTGGTCGGTGAAAAATGTTTTGATTAAGAGCTTACGACGTCAAAATACAAGGTGGCAGTGTTAAAGAACGCATCGTAAAGCTTGGCATGCAATGCAAATTCGTCAGAAGCGTACAGTGAATGCAAATCTACTCTGGGGGATTGTGAAAGTAACCGCATTATCATAAAAAAAACAAAAAAACAAGTGATTGATGCCACTGGCGCCCGTAAATTCCATCTGACAATCAATTTATCAGTTTTTCCCCCCATTATTTTCAAACAAAGTTAAGTGAAGTTAGTAATTTAAAAAAAGTTAAAAGTAAGGAGGAAAAGTAAAGTTAAAACTGCGTACAAGATATAATTCTGCAAAGTATAAAATCTTATTATAAAAAAAAAAATATATATAATTGATATTAGTACATTTATTATGTATTAGTAATCATTTGTTTCTCTTAAAAGTTTTAGGGAAATCACTCGTGCTAAATAGATTTTAATCACACTAAATTAATTAGCTTACATTACAGTCTGAGTCTGGTATTTGTCTAATTAAATGACCTGACTTTGATTTCTTGGTTAGTCTACTCACAACTCCACCGCCTAAAACCTATATCTTCAATAGTATACTCATCTATTTTTTATGAAATTTTGATGGTTTGTAAAAAGGATATAAAGGAGCCCGCAGACAGCCCCAGATTAATTTCAACCGTCTGCGCTCTTTAAATATTGCTAAATTGATACTTTAATTCATGTAATAAATAAATAAAAAATTGTTAGATTCAAAAACGGGGGAAAATGGAATAAATTTGACAATAATTGATTGTAAAAGCATGAACTAATTAAAATATACGAAATAGGACGCGAGGAAGCTATGTGCCAAAATAATAGACAGACCATTTTTCTACTTGATCCAATTTATCCTTCTTGCTTGAATTCAAATACTTCACAACACGTATTCATTAGTTTTCACTAGATGCACTACCTGGACTTCAAATATATCTAAGTTCTTGCTCAAAAAATTTACTGTTACAATATTTCTAGTTTTTTCTTATCTTAATATATTTTTTTTTAATCACATAATTTAGCCTGGGGAAAAAATTGCACTTAAAGGAGAAAAAACCACCGTTTTTTCCGAAACATGTAATTAAATTTTAAAAAAATGCATAAATTACTTTGTTTTAATTTTTACCCCCCTAAAGAGCTTCTCGGATAATAAATAAAATCAATCTTTCTAAATATTTTTTTATGGTAATTAAACCATTAACCTTAAATGCCTAATTTTAACATTGCGCATCAAAGAGCTTTAATTAAAAAAAAAATTTTAAGCTATAAATTATCTTTTAAAAATAATCCATCATTTACCTTGTACCTTTTATTTATGGACAGGTCATCCTAATTTATTTATTTATTTTTATTTTTAGAAAGAATAATTTTAACACAACATCCTTTTATATTAAGTTAATTTTTTTTAAACAAAATTATAATATTAATAAAATGAATATAATTAATAAAAAATAAAAAATAAAAAATAATAATACTAATATATATTTATATTAAATAATTAATGACGATTCGATTGGACCATAAAAGTTAACTTAATGCTGGAGGTAAATTTTCTTAAATATAATATAATATGAAATTATATTAATCAATCCCGGGTGTGCATCGTGGTTTTATAGAAACCCCGCTCAAATTCAATCCGCGGATATTCATAGCAGGTTAAGCTTAGATGAATTAACATCATATTAATATTCTTGAACTGACAATAATGATGCAAGTGACTGTCTTATATTAAGTTTTTTTTTTTAGATCTTTGGAGTAAATTAATTGTTACTTATTGACATAAATTATTTTAATGTGATTATTTAAAGATTTTTTTAAACATGAGTTTAATATTACCGCATTTGGTGATTCACTCACTAACATAAAAAATCTACAGAAAATATGCTTAATAGTGAGCAAGCATATCAAAGATTATGATGATTGTGTATCGATTTATAATTGAAAATTAAAAATTTACTGATTCGTCTGAAATATGATATAATGATTCATGTATTATATTCCATGGGGCAACAATTTTCTATCAATTATCCGTGTTCTTACAGTTATAAGATTTTTGAATTTCTTCTTTACTGTAGGCAAATTATACATTAGCCTTAATTTTCAAAACTAACAATGATTTTATGCAATTAAAAGCAAACATAACTTTTTCTACTTTTTTTTTTGCTCAAGAAGATAAAAAAAAATTACAAAATTTTTCCTAATAACTTCTAAACCTATGATAATTAAATAATTTATCAATCGCATTGCCTTCTCTGCAATAGCTTTATGAAAGTGAAACCAGGTTTCAAGCCAAAACTAAGATGTCATCGTTAGGGCCGGACAATTAAATAAAAACAAAATCAATCAGTAAACTTACTGTAAAATTATATATATATATATATATATATATATATATATATATATATATATATATATATATATATATATATATATATATATATATATATATATATATATATATAAATCATAAAGAGATATAAATTTTGAACTGAGAGTTTCAAAAATGCTGATTAAACACATATGAGACCATCCAAAACAACAATCGTCAATATAAGCCAGCGTTTTAGGTACTGATGAACACATGATCTTTTGATATTTATTATCAGTTATAATTTATTTCTATAAAGAGGGATGGAATCTGTATGCATTTGATATTGTTGTTAAGGCGACCAATTTGACTCTCCTTCCTAAAGAAACTGGCTCTGAACTGACGACAATAATTATCTTCTTCTTCTAATGATCATCATAAAGAAGATCAAAATTAATCAGTTTAAAAACATAAATACCAAATGTTTAATTCTTTAATATCTATGACTTAAATTCATCACTATACTGACGATGACCACGAGCATATCAAAAGCATAATATAAATTTAATGGGTCTGAAGTTAATTTATTTATGACACTATAAATTACCTAATTTATTCGATTAATTTTATTTAATTTCGGTATAAATGATAAATATTCCATTTATAGACATAATTTGTGAAATATATATTTTTTTAGAAAAAAATATATCCACTTATAAATTAATAAATAGGCCATGATATTATGCAACCAATAATAACAAACCAATCAATCGATAAACAAAATACCAATAACGATTCTTTATTACATTATACGGATTCAATTAATTATTATGACAATCGGTATTTGCATTATTGCTACTTGGTAGGAGTGGCCATTGAGGATTGAAATGGGTGATATTTGGATATTTTTCACATAATGGAACTTACCGAGAATAATTCAGGTTGAATAGAACATTATAAGGACATGGTCTAGGGCAGTGGTTCTAAGCCTTTTAGTAACCGCGGCCAGCTTAAAATCACAAAAACAAAATCCTCCCCCCCCCCTCCCATTTTAAGTAACATAACAATTATCACATTGTACTCATTTTAAAACTAACTTTATTTATGTCAAAAAAGTCAAATTGAAATATTTAAATAGGTAAAATAAATTATAATATAAAAGAAACTATTTGTAACACTAGTCTAGGGGGTACCGAGATTTTCGTTTGTAAATGGGTAAGCAGATATTTTAATTGTTTTATAAATTGGAAGGGTACTTTTGGTTTAGTATGTGAAATGTTTTATTTGCTGAGAAAGTAGTAGGTTATTTTCGTATTTTTATTTAATCTAAGAAAGTTGTTTCAGGCTTGAATTGTGGTATCAATTTAGAAATTTATCGGTGAAATTTAGAGTGCTAAATGGTGGTGCTAAATTTGGAGTGCCAATGGGGTATGACAGTGGTGATATTTGTTTGGCAAACCAAGTATTTTAGTTTTTTTTGTAAGGCTTATACAGCTAATGGAGCGATACACTAAACCCGTGTTAAGCCCTTTGGCAGGCCTAGGCCCTTCGCGGGATTTTTACTCTCGAAGTTTTTTACAGCTGATATAGGAAACAGTTACTACTATACTTATGTTAACTATTCGATAAATTCCCAGCGTAATTAGTTACAAATTATAGTGGACGAATAATTTCTACGCTAAAATTATAATAACCATAGTTGTTCGTCTATCATGTTTGTCCATGAGTGACGTTTCACAAGAGTGCTGAGTGCTGATGTCTTCATTAAGCGCTACACCATGCTGATGAATACTATACATGTAACATGTTTTCTCTATCAATGCCCTGTCTAAGTTTGATGGTTGCATGCGTTACTTCTTCTCGCGGATAATTATGTAAATTCAGGTGTTGGTAGTTTTAAACAGGATGCATATTTTTATGTAAGTTTTTTAACTTTTAGTTAGCGAACAACTTTTACAGTAAACACTAAATTTATACCACCTATATTTTAATTTTTTTTATTAATTCGGTAATATTTGGATTTTTGTATAAATGAAGAGGAATAATAAATTGAATTATTATAAAGTTTATAAATCTGTAATGCTATTTTTGTTTCATTGTAAAGCGATGTTTAATAAGTCGGAAGGAAGCTAGAGCAGGTGGTAGTATTTAATTTGTTTCAAATACTAGGAGGAAGGTATTATTGGTATTATGATTGTGTTATATACTAAGAGGAAAGTAATATTGATATTTAGATTGTGTTATATACTAAGAGGAAAGTAATATTGGTATTTAGATTGTGTTATATACTAAGAGGAAAGTAATATTGGTATTTAGATTGTGTTATACATTAAGAGGAAAGTAATATTGGTATTTAGATTGTGTTATACATTAAGAGGAAAGTAATATTGGTATTTAGATTGTGTTGTATAGTAGGAGGAAGGTACTATTGGGGTTTGGATTGTTTTAAATACTAGAAGGAAGCTATTGGCGGGTTTTATTTGTTTCACATACTAGGAGTGTTTTTTCAAATTAGATTATACTGATAGGATGCTTCTAGTTGCTGGTTATGTTTATTGTTGTGTCTAATTAGTGGATGGTATTTGGATTGCAATACAAAATGTGCCGAGTTGGTGGTGATATTTGGATTTTTTAAAAAAATATATTTAAGAGAAAAATTTCTGTTATTTCAATTTTTCTATGGCGGTTTGAATTTTACGAAACATAATTCAGTTGTTTATACTTCGGTCACGGACATTAGCATACCAAAATTCTAATGTTTTTTTTAGATCCTTATTATACATATCAACTTCTACAAATCTAAATGTTTCTTTGAACACTATAAATGAATATTAACAAAATCTAAGACGTCACTCTGTTGCTTTGTAAACCTTATTTTGGTCATCCATTCATAAACCGATGTTTCATTTTTAAATTGAAAATAATTTTTAAAGATTTTATTTTCTTCTTTGGATCCTTTTAGATGAATGAGTAGATACCGGTGGTTTTAGGATGTAAAACAGTGATCAAATTATATAATATCTATTTTTTTAATTCACTACTAATATATTAAATTTAACTTTTTTACTCATGCAAGTGTAAATGAAGTTAAATATAATTTTCAATTTGTTTTGCTTAGTATTTTGTATATATATATATATATATATATATATATATATATATATATATATATATATATATATATATATATATATATATATATATATATTATTTAAATTTGTGCCTATAGATTAACCTCTTCGTTATATTTATATGTATTTCTTACATAAATAAATAAAGATTCCCTTTTCTGTTCAATGTAAAATGAAATTCTAAATAATTAAAAATTTCCTAAAATGATACTTGTATACTTTTATAATAAGTAATAATAATAATAATAATAATAATAGTAATAATAACATTAACATAATTAATTAAATAAATAAATTAAAAATGAACAAAGTAAAGAAAAAAATGAGGGTATTGATTTTAAAGTCAAATTAAAGTAATAAATAAAAAGTAAAATAAAAATGTATGCACAAAAAATAAAATAACCTTTCGTTAATTTATAAATCAAAATTTATTTTTAAAGTTTAAATAAAAATTATAGTTAAATAAACAAATAATAAAAGTTAATTATATCAATTTAAAAACCTAAATATTTAGTTGGATAATATATTTTTTTTTAATTTGTTATATATAATTTATTTAAATAACAAAGGAATTAAATAATTATGGTAAACAAAACCCAAAATATGTACAAGCATGTGACGTCACGTTGCCGCGCCGTAATAGTGACATGAAGCCGTTTGTGGTAGGCACTAATGTAAACCAAAACAACCCACGTGACTTCTTGCAGTAGAGACTTAAATTAATGTCTTAATTATTTCTGTGATAATAGTGAACGATTAATGTGACAGTCAGTTTGATAAAAAATGTGGTGTTTAACAATGGTGGTGAGATGAGCATGAATGGTATTAAGGAAATAGTGAAGGTACCTGTTGAGCGCTGTATCCGTGAGTAGGAAGGCGATATCAAGTGTGATACATATTTCACTATCACTATGTCCAAATGTCACTGAGGCACAGCGGTTACTACTACGTATCAAAAATATTTTTATTTCCGAATTTTAATACATAATTTAAATAAATTTTCGTTTATTTATTTCTTTATAATTGTTTTGATCACAGACTTTATTTTTATATTTTTTTTGTCGATGAAGAGATGACAAAAATAGGGAGGGGAGATGATGACCGGAGGGAAAGAAAAAATTGGGGTTGGGTCGAAAAAAAATAATTTTTTGTCTTGGTTTTTTTATGTATGGATAAAAAATAATAAACTGAAAAAATATGAGGGCCTGGGAGGGAGCCGGAGGTATCAGCCCATCATCTGGTGTTGAACTGAAGAGTCGGGAAGAAGAGGGGGTTAGAGTGTGGAGGTGCCGCTTGGGGCGCTAGAGTCGAGGGGGCCAGTATCTCCCCTGGGGGACCCGACATACACCCTTACCTCCCCCACTCGTCTGAGAACAGGGGTTGGTTCTCAGAAGAAATGCAACCAATCAGGCTGCATCTGAGAGCACCCGACCTGAGGACGGCCACCTGGCTCGGCTATGCACTTCCGCCTCTTCCCCGGATTATGCTATTAGGCGACCTCTAAACCACTTCTTCACCCCCAGATCTTCCACTTATCAACACTCCTTTCTCTTACCGTGCCTTTCAAATGATCCCTTAACAATTAAGGAAGGACGAACAGGTTCTTGATTCAGATAGGGGTGCGGCTACTTGACTTCCTTCTAAGAATTGCAAATAGGGGTTGTTTATTTCTTTTATCTACCTTGTTCCTTTTTTTTTTATAATTCATCCACTTCCTTAATTGAAGATTTAAAGGTGTTAATGATTCCTTTATACGTACTCAGAAGAAGGTTTGCTAATTTACATTAATCCACACAATAATTATATAGCAGAAGGTTAATATTTTATACAACTGCACATACTCCCTACATGCGAGTAGTATAGGAGGTAGGACAAATTATAGAAATTTCTATTAACTGATAGATAAACCCTCTATTTAAGCAACATATTTAATAGGAAAGGAAAAAGAAATTGCTCCCGTATAATTCCCTACGTAAATTGAATGTAGGTATATTCTAATTTCACTTAAATATGTTGTAGGAAGAGAAAAATGTGCTTCCACATAATTTCTTTATCAAATAGAATTTGTATTATAATTTTGACAATGTATTTAGTAGAATAAGAAAAAATGTGCTTCCGCATAATTTTCTTATCAAGTAGAATTTATATTCTGATTTAAATAACTTATTTAGTAGAATAATAAAAATGTGCTTCCGCATAATTCCTTACTTAAATAGAATGCATATTCTAATTTCAGTTAAATATTTAGTTGGAAGAAGAAATATATTATGTTCCACATAATTTTTTTTTATCAAATAGAATGCATATTCTAATTTCAATAATGTATTTAGTTAGATTAGAAAAAATGTGCTTCCACATAATTCCCTACCTAACTTATAATGTATATTCTGATTCTAGTTATATATTGAGTAGGAAAAGAAAAAAAAATTCTTCCAAATTATTACCTACCCATTTAAATATCTGGGTGTACAGTGCGGGGGGGCGGCAGTGCCCCGGCCAAGTCGAGCGCAGCCTTTCCATCCTTTACTGGAACTAAGTTAATGCATTTTGGACCCCCCCCCCCCTCTATTATCTTATTAAAGATGCTTAGGTATGTAAAATTAATTTATCTCCAGTAGGGAGAAAAAGTTATGATTTTAAATTAGTTTAGAGGGACTAAAGTAAGTCTTTTCTTCCCTGAACTCAAAAAGTAAAACCAGGAAGAAAAAGCAGGATCGCCAACTTAATTATTTTATAAAAGTACAGAATGAATGGCTAAAGTAGTGAAGTTGTTGAAATCAGGTTGGTGACACTACCTTTTCGACCTTATTTGTAATTTGCTCTTATCATTGTTTAAGCTTGCATCTAAATAATCTTCTATTTGAGTTTAATTTTAATTCTTAGGGAATTAAAAAGTCTAATTTCCTCGGCTTCGCCTCGGGATTTAGGGACCATGGTTCCTTCGGCTTCGCCTCAAGAAACAACTTATTCGCTCAGGGAATAATGGCTTACTTTACTCCCTAGGTGCATAAATAATAATTATTTAACTCTTCTTTATTTAGTTATTATAAACTGGACCTGAAATAAAAATGTCACACCTCTACCCATATTGGTTCATAAGACATATTTGAGCTTCGCGTTTTGTTATTCTGACACTGATCACTGATCTATTGACTCGACATAATTTTAAGGCACTTCTAGCAATCCTAGAAACTTGAAATTTTGTATATTGCTAGAGTTTATGTATAAATGAAGGAAAAGTTAAAAAAAACTCTTAAATCTTGTTCTTTGTCCCTCTCAAGGCTAATAGAAAACCCGCCTATTAAAATATTTAAAAAAAAAAAATATATATATATGTATAACTATTATTTATATAATTTAAATTATTATTTTACTCTCATCAATAAATTTTTTTTAGTGGAATAGGAGTGATTGATCTTTATTGAGTATTGAGCTCAAACGTTGTGAGATCATTGGTTTAGCAAAGTCTCCCCCAATCCAAGTAAGTTCTACTAGGTCGAATTTATCCAGTAAAAGTAAGTGATCTTGTTTGAGTGTCTCCCCTCTCTATTCTCTGTCCCTCGCAAACTTATACTTTTCTTTCCCCATCACTCTGCTCGTTTAAATTTAAAAACGTTTTTCGACTTGCAATAAACGCAGCACAAGGATACAAAGTTGTATGCGAACCTGCATATAAAATTTTATTTAAATATATATATATATCTTAATATAAACCACAAGGAAAATATAAATTACATAACAACAAACTGTTTAACCTATTTGTACTGAGTAATTGCCAAATCAGATAATGTTTTAAAATTTAAACTTGTTGCGTTATTTGGGAAAAAAAAGTTTAATTTTTTGAGGTAGAGAATAGATAGGGGAGACAGACAGACAACATCACCCACTCGTACGAAATAAATTAAACCTAGCAGAACTTACTTGGCTAAACCAATGATCTCACAACGTTTTACGCGAGACTTGGCTTATTTTTTTACGCGCATGTTTTATTTTGGATAATGTATATTCTGCTCCCAGTTATGTATTTAGTAGGAATATAATAATATAGCAATGTGCATCTTCAAAATTCCCTAAGCGAATAAAATGTATATTCTGATTTTAGATTGATGTATAGGAATTCAGTATAATAATAAAAAAAAGATCTGTTTACGTGAGGCCATTCCTTAAGCAGAAAGCTAAAAGCAGGTTCTTTGGTATAAGAAGATTTTTTTTACGACTTAAAGACATTTGGCCGACTAGTATAATATGATCGTGTGCATAGAGCTTCCTGAAAAGTAATTAAAAATGAGTGCACAATTATAAATTTACTGTTAGACCATATGCACGCAATGACAGCGGCAATGTTATTTAGCTACGACTGAAGAAGAATATTAATGTTAGAAGCGGTGTTCCTCACTAGATTCTTATACTTCTTACCTATAAACTCTTTTATTACTACCCTGATTCTTTGATGATGGCAGGTTCTTAATATATAGCATTTTTTTTTAACTAGTTTAGTTATAACTGAGAATCTAACGAACCTCCATCGCTTGAGTCCAAGAGATGGGACTTGATCCTCAACAATAACACATAATTCCTTCCGACCGTCCGACTTTACGATAACGAAAGTATTGTGCTCATTCTGATAGAAACTCTTTTTTTTATGGATAATTTTGGGTTACGTGTCTGTCTGGCTGTCTTTCGTCAATTTTGTGAACTTCTATATCTATATCATAAAATCTATACTCATCCAATTTTGATGAAATTTGGAGGGTATGTCATAATTAGTATATTGTTAATACCTTAATTAACAATATACTAATACCTCTAATTTCAACCGTATGTTAAGATTAATATTGCTTATTTTTTTCTTTTATTAATGAAAAGAATATTTATCCTAAAATGTCTAGAACGGATTTCTGTTCTGCGGAACGATCACAATGCTTCTGTTACTTTCAATTAGCGTGGAAGCAAAAAAGGAGCAACAATTAATTATGGGTCATAAAAGTAAAACATAATTACAGTAAAGTGTCAGTTGTTTCTACCGTGATTTTGTTAATAACACTTGGAGAGCAAAAGTGACCATTCTAGTGCCAACCTTCACAAAATTTAATTAATTGGTTTTACGGCAAAGAAAATATAAGTTTTACATGATTACTGAACTTATTACCAACTTATAGATGGAATAATATTGATGGATCTTTAAATTCGGATATTGCTATAAAATGACTTAAAATACTAATCATTTTATCAACTGACTGTGTCTTAAGACTGGTTATTATAACGTACGTTTTAATAACTTTTAGTTTCGACAAAACAGTTCTTTAAAAGTCAATTTGCATTAATTTTTATATATTTTGTATACAACCTATATTACTATAGATGGAAAAAGCGGCGTTATGAAAAAGGTTTATTTATATAGCATGACTACTTGGGTCCTAATTCCTAGCGTTGGGAACCATTCGATTGAAAAAAGTCGACTAAACGGTTGTTTTAAAATATTCATTCATTCGGTTGTGGATATCTAGTTTTCATTCGAATGATATCAGTCTATAGTTTGGAGTTGTATTAGTTGTAATTCGGACGTGTATATGTGGACGTGTGTATAACGAGATAACGAGTGTCATGCGCCTTCTCACCCCTCCTCCGCTCTGAGCCCTTCACCGTCGTTCCTTTCCCCTACCTAAAACCAAAAAACATCCGAATGAAAAAGTCGACTGGATTCAGTCTCAGTCTATATTTTTTCATTCGAATGAAAACGATGTTGTAGCAGGCTGTAGTTTGGGACGAGATAACGAGTGTCAAGCGCCTTCTCACTCTCACCCCCCCTCAGCTCTGAGGCCTTTACGGCCTCCACCGTACTACTCCTATATAAAAAAAAACCATTCGATTGAAACATTCAACTTGTGGGTTCAGTCTCGGTCTATATATCCTATACCCGCTATGAGACTGTTTTCAGTCGATTGAATTCAATCGACTGTTTTTTCCCGAATCGACTTATTCATTCGGTTGTTTTTTCTAGTCGGTTGTCCCAACGCTACTAATTCCTTGGTACAAGATGCGGCCCGCTGCCACTATTAACCTACCTAACGACCGTACCACACTGAACCACATCTGCAGCTACAAACCTCTTAACAAATTGCTTATTAATTAGCCATTTTAAATTAGGATAATTGGACAAAACTATTGAATATTAATGGAACTGTCTATCGTGAAAACTTTATTATTCAGTTTTTTTTGTTGAAAAAAAAATCTAACAAAACTGTTTATTAGTTGTAATAATAAGGTGTTGAAAGATCTTAATTATTAATATCCACTCTCATATCATCTGCTAGAGCTGACAAGGTTTCGTTATTTTGAAACAAAATACATTTATAGTTTTTATTTTGCTTCCGAGCTTTCAGAAAGCATAACGGGATCATAACTGATTGTTTGAAAGAACGAACAATTTTTATGTGTCCGAATTCAAAAGTTTCAAGACAGAAATCTGAATCAGACATCAGAGAACATTTTAGGTCCCGTGTCTGCTTGTCGGTTCGTCCACAATTTTTGCCAACCAACTTATCTTTAAAACTACTCGTCCGAATTGAATGAAATTTTGGTGGTAGGAATTTATTGAATTTTGCTAAATTGATACTTTTATTCACGTAAAAAAATCCACAACATTTTCTCAAATTTTTTTTTAAAAAGGGGCAAAATTTTACTAAATTAGACAATTATGGGTAATAAAATAGTAACATCATTAAAGTATACTCTAAAGGATGCGAGGAAGCTGTGTGCCATATTAATTGGCAGATTTAAGAATGAACGAATGATGGATTGGTCCATGATAGGTGTAAGATTAAAAGATTAGTTACTAAGTTTCATCATAATACAGAAGACGAGGTTAAGGATATAGTTCAAGCAGTAAAAAGTCTAAAATGGAATGGGGCTGGATACTTATAAAAGAATAAAAGATAGAAGACGGACCAACACTGTGACACTGTGACACCATACTTCGGAAAAAGAAAGCAGGGGTGACAAAAAAAAATAAGGGAAGACCTGGCAAAAGGAAGGACCTACTTGATATAAGTAAAATAGATTGGGAGAGGTCTTAACTAAAACTAGAGGTTCTAACAATTGAATATTGAAGTCATTATCTTCTAATATTTTTTAGAGTCCGTAGCCAAAAACGAGGTCCCTTATATATTCCTGCGCTTGTGTGTTCGTCTATCTGTCTCTTATTCACTTAATCTCCGAATGTATCCAACACAAAAATTTGAAACGTTTCAGTTATGTTATGTGTAAAATACCCAATCACAGGAAATACTAATAATGGTTTTCAAGATATGTTTGCTATATTTTGTAAGCAACAAAGGGTTTCTTGGGCTATAGGCAATTCGGAGTAGTTTTATTGCGTTTGGACAGTAAAATAAATGCATATAAAGGCGTTTGTTTCCCATCAATTAAAAATGTTTCACAAGTTATTGCTGAAACAAACTTTAAATGGCCGCCATCTTGATAAGACAGCTGATAATGCAGCTTAACTCGTACTAGTGTGCGTTAAATTGCTTCGGGATTCTTTGAGTGTGCTGAAATCACATAGTGGGCCAATTTATTTTTTCATAACATGCGAAGCATATTATCTGTTACTATTATATTTTTTCTACAAACTATAATTTTTGTTTGAACCAAAGAAGATACTTTTATTTTATCATATTAAGTACTAGTATAGTATTGGGGGAAGTTACCCTTACCTACCTTGCAAAAATCAACTATCACTGATAACACTAATATGATATCTGTTGAAGGTGGATAGTTTGTTAAATAAATGTTGCGAAAAAAGGTCCTCTCTTTCTCTAGTATTGCACTGGAGGCAAGTTTCCTAGGTATACAGTATACATATGTATAATTATTATCCTGTCCTAGGAATGAGGTCCTCTTCTACAGATTGTTACACTTTTGCTTTCTGCTAAATATTTTCATTAAGGGCAAGCAATGGTGGATGGTGGTACCAATTTAGCTTACATTCTAGAAAAAAGGAGCAGTAATAAAGATTATAAAGGTGCTGACATGTTATATTTAATGTGTTGCAGGAGACAGGGGTTGCTAGCGGTGGTGAACCAAATGCTGCTGCCTGCGGTGTCAACCAATGCTTAACACCATCATCAAGTAAGGTAAGAGTTGAAGACAACATTTATTATTATTTTTAAATGGAACTTTAAAAAAACCATTGTTCTTATTTATTTCGATGGCTCAAGTAGTCTTATAGTATCGTATTCTCGTGGTAGGATCAGTAGAAATTATAGTTTTTATATAGGATTAGTAGAAATGATAGTGGTCATGTAGGATCAGTAGAAATGCTAGGGGTCATTTAGGATCAGTAGAAATGCTAGGGCTCATGTAGGATCTGTAGAGTTGCTAGGAGTCACATAGGATCAGTTGAAATCCCAGTAAACAGCTAACTAACTCTTCATTAATATAAAAATACAGAAATAAATATCAAAAATACGTGTGGTGTCGTGGGACACCCGGTAGGAACGAAGTTCCTTACATTTTTCATTAAATATAAATTATAAAATCACACTGCTAAGTAGGTACGTATACATTTGTAACTACTTATTCATGGCGGAGTTAGAAAAGAGACAAAATTAAAAGTAACGAACTATTTGTACCTGGCAGAGTTAGGGCAAAATTAAAAGAAAATCATTATTTGTATAATTAAAGCAAGCGTTTTACTATAAATATATATTGAATATAAGGAAAAAAGTTGATCATGATGAGTTTATAGTGAAAGAGTATGTTTGTTAAAGGAGTTTGGATTGAAATAGGACTGTTTTCTACCAACCCAGCCAATTAATTTAAAATATTATAAAATATATACCTTCCCTACTCTACAGCTTCTGCTTGTATCAGGGTGAAATTTTACATGATTATAGAAAGTGACATTTTTGACATATATAACAAAAATAACCAAAACAAGTCAAGTAACAGCCTTCCTTAATAACACTTTTTCCCGGTGATTTTGTGACGGTGATTTTGGTCGTTTTTTTCGGATTCACTCCCGGGCTCCAGAACGTGCCATAAGGAACTTAGTTCCAAAAATAATCTGCCAATTAATTGTTTTGTTTTACTACGTGAATAAAGGTATCAATTACGCAATATTTAATGTGCGCAGGCGGTTGCAATAAATCTGGAGCCATCAATGGGCAACTTTCGACAAACCATCAACATTTCTTAAAAATCAGATGAGTACTTTTGGAGATATAGGTGTAAATAAATGAATATGGGACCAAAATTAGGCTAATTATGACCCACCATTTTAATTTCATTAAAATCGGACGAGTAATTTTAAAAATATGCTGCTTCGAAATAATTAAGTGACAGACAGAGAGACACTAAACCAAAAATGTTCCCTTCTGTCTGAAACGGATTCCTGTCTTGGAATTTTTGAAATCGGAGGCATAAAAAAAATGTTGGTACTTCAGAACACATAACTTCCATTACCTACGGTAAGCTCGGAAGCAAAATTATAAAACATTAGATGGTAAATATTTTTTTTTTTGTAAAATGCATGTTAGCATGACTACTTGATTGTTAATCTACTGCCTTCACTCTAGATAGTGTTATATTCTCTTTTTTAAATTTTTATATTTAGTATAATTAACAGTTAATTTTTGAATCGCAGAAAGCCAGAATTTTGATAGCATGCGAATATGATCTGGATAAAATCATTATGGAGATATATTTATTGTACTAGACACAGTAAGGTAAATAAACTCTGTGGATGAGACGTATCACGTGGCCTCCAAAGCAGAGCTGTAGGATCGTGTTACTTTGATGTAAGCCTGTGTTCCTTGTGACGTCATAACATTGCTAACTACTCCCTGACCATGTACAGTGGACATCTCATAGCTCAGCATTCAGTATCAGTTATCATATCTAATGTCCGAGACATACTTCTTATGTTACGCCTTCTTACACTTGGACTTTGACACAGTTTTAGAACATTTTAAAAACCAGACAGATTTAAATAGTTATAATCTGTTGTAAGGCTTTTATGTTATTGAGTTTTTATTTTTCTTTACGACTGGACAACAGTAATTTCATTACTCGACGGACGTATTCAATCGATGCGATCCTGACTGTAGAAATGTTTGTATGTGTTTAGAAATTGTTAGTATTTGGTTTTGAGAATACATTTATTAAGCGTGCCTAGACTCAAAACTGGACCTAAATTACACCAGAGTTGGTAATCCAAGTCGATCAGATTTAATATTTTATACGTACGAGTACGTTAGACATACACTTAGGGCTCACTATCACGTAAAAAAGGGGTTCTTTGGTATTATGAACATGGAATTATTAATCGCATAGGAACTGCCGATAAAATAAAGCACAATAAACGAGAAAACTTAAAAAAAATAAATAATTAAATAAAAAATGTAGAAACTTAAGTAATTTCCCCCACTTAAAAGTTAAAAAAATCGGTCCGAGACAACTCAGACAAACTTTCTCATATACAAGTTCATAGTTACTTAGCCAAAGTTTTCCATTTATTAGTTTTTGTAAGTACCTTTAATTATTATTAAAAATTATATCAAAAATTACCATAAAAATAACTTCTCCAGGGCAGGGAATCGAACCCCTCTCCGTCCACGTTTTAAGCTATTTTCTCAGGAACTAGATTTTTCCCAGGAAAACTGCTTATATCGTTGGATCCGTATTTAAATGGACTACATTTTAGAATTGTTTAATCAAAATCGTCGGAACCGTTTTCTAGAAATATTTTTTTTTCACGTTTTTTCAGAGTTTTTGGGGGGTAGTGCCCCCAAATTTGGAGCTAAAATTCATTTCTCGATTTCGCCTCGAGGTATGGTTTTTCTGAACATGTATGCCAAATTTCGTCAAAATCGGCCCTGTAGTTTAGGCTCCAGGCGTCTGCACAGACAGACGACAGACGACAGACGACGGACAGACATTTTTTAAAAACCACTTTTTTGGACTCAGGGGACCTCAAAACGTGTAAATCCATCAAAATCTCAAAATCGAATTTTCGCACCATCACAATACTTTCTCTTTATATGAGAAAGTAAAAATGGTGACATGAATTATTAGAGCCATTTTCTATTTTAATGGCTGATATTTGTGAGTTCGTTAAATTTTTCCATTGTGCGCGTCAAAAGGATCTTATAAATTTGCTTGTTTTTAAATCTTTTGATTCACAAGTTATTAGAACCGTACCGAGTAACAGACTGACAGACGGGAACAAAACTGTATAAGGGTTTCTTCATTTTTTTTTGGTTTTACCAACGAAACCTAGAAAATTTAATCTTAAGCTTTTTCGATTTGTAGGACATAAAATGTTGTAAATTCGTCGAAACCATATAATAATAAAAATAAACTTATAAAATACATGAAGTGTAAGTGGAAATAAATATTTTATTATAAAGGTAATAAAATACGTTTTTATATTATCAAAAAATCCATTAGAACAAGTAGTGTTCAAGGCGGAAGTTAAATTAAGGAAGATTAGGGTTCAAAAAAGATTCCTGTTAATAAGAGGAAGTTGAAAGGGTAAAAAAGAAAGGTAACTGAATCTTACTTGAAGCAAAGAAAGAGGCAATATGTAGTGTATATAATGTACACTACATATTGTAATGTAGTGCGGCCTGGTCTCTTTTTACTATCTTATAGATGTTAAGACCTCTTCAACTAAATATGTAGAGCGGTATTAGAAAAAAACTCGTTCATATCCTGGCTCATATAGAGAACAGATATCTGTGGGAACCTCAGGCCATATGGAAACCTTCCTCCAATAATAACTTGCAGCATCTTCTTACTTATTTATGTACTTATTTTTGTATAAATAGATACTTTCATTTAAAACTGTAACCTTAAGTTACAATCTAACATTATAATATAGTTCTTTTTTACAAGCTTTTATTTAAATTGCAATGTATGTATGTATGTTCGGGTCAAATATTGCAACAAAATTTTAAAGCAGTTATCCTCAACCGATTGAATTGAAATTTTGCATACACGTTTAGCTTGGATGACAATGCATGGTTAGCTAACTGACGTAATTCTAAATTTAATATGGCGGGCAGCCCAAGATGGTGAACTAGTTATTTTTTAAGCATACCCATGATATGGGTATCAAATGAAAGGGTTTGCTGAGAAGAATACGAATAAAAGCATGTTTTTAAAAATATTTTTATATAATCAACTTATTAATGAATTATTAAATATTTTGTTTTTTTAAAAATAGTTATTCTATTTATATAGCTAGGGTTTTGTAAAGATTGAAGTCCGACGTTTTTTCTTCTTCTACTAGAAACATTTAGTGGGGATGGGGATAGTTGAAGAAGCATTTAGAGGTTAACTTTTTGAGAAAAAAAAAGGTTTTTCTTTTCTATATACCCTCGTTTATTATTGCATTTCTGGGTTGAAATTAAAATGATCTTATATTAATAAATAAGGTACTTCTTTTGATTGTGATTCCTCTATGTTTTTTGTTTTTTTTAGAATATAAATGACTGACTAAATAACTATTTAGACAGAGGGATGTTTAGTCCAATGTACTTATAGACAAAGAAATATCACACTTCTGTTTTTATAAGGGGAGTAACAGCCTAAAGAAGAACATTCCAAACAACTTCTTTAGATTGTTACTCCCCTCGATTTTTTTTTTAAAAAAGGGGAGTAACAATCTAATGAAGTGTCCATAAATACATGCTAACATCCTACAAAGAAGCCCTTTTCCAAGTATTTACTATCATCAAATGATCAGAGGACTAAATTTCCCTTTTCTTTTACTTTGCTCCCATTTCCCCACTTATTGTCAAATTTCAGGAAATCCCTTTTTTTGTAAACTTTAATGTATTTTGTATTTTTTAATGTTTTTGTAAAAACATTTTTTTTTATAAATTACCAATCACACCAAATACATGATTTTATTTTAGCGTTTCAATGAAGTAGTGATAACTATAATGAGGGAACATGGTTTCAAAAATATAATTGCTCGCTATCTTGAATAAAAATGACAGATTAAAAAATCCCTTCACAATAGTTTGTTTATGTCTTATAAGGAAGCTAACTTATAACAAAATTTAAATACTCTAGTGCAATTAGCTCCGGAAATACCGCCTTGTCAAATTATTCTTATAAATAGCCGCCATCTTGAATCAAGATGGTGGATCGTCATTCGTGGCGAAAGAGATTTCTCACATAGGGACTAATTGGAACTTATCTGGTTTTACCTATTTCATAGTTGTAAGTCCAATATTTCTAGAGATATCGCAATTAATCAGTGATTGAGTTGTATTTTGTTTTTATATATTTATATAGATAAATAAAAACATTTTATTACCCTCATATCCTCAAATGATAAAAAGATTTGCAAGAGAGTCATAGATTTAGTTTTTAGGTTTCTGTACAAAGTACGAATAATTACAAGATAAATAGAACTTTTTATATAATACGTTTTTAAATTTTCTGTCATAATTCATAAATTTGTAACACGTCAAAATGAAGATCGAAAATATAGGATATGTCAAAACAAAAGGGCGACTAAAAAAAAGTATTTAGTCACCATGACATGTTAAACATCAATTTAAAGGTCTTGAAGTGTAGAAAAAGAATATGCAACTATTATACTTAAAAATGTTTACTTAATCGTACAGAAACCGGCGATTATCGCCTCACGTACTTACTTGAAGCGTGCCTTAGTTGTTTTAAAGAAAGTCTAAGTAAGAAAGAAAAAGGAAATCTAATCAAATTAAACTTAAAATAATGCGTATTTCACAATGTTAAAGCGTCATGTTCAAACTGAACTCAACATGTTTAATTAATAAAATGTCTACTGACAAACAAATCTTTTAAAAATTATTCTTAAAAGGCTAACCGGCCACTAGAATTATATTAAAGATTTAATGTCAGATTCAAAAAGAATAGAAAATAAATTAAATTAACTACCTTAAAAAAGGGGAAAAATGAAGAATTATCTACACGACATCCAAAAAGTATTAAAAAAAAAAAAAAAAAAAAAAATGAAAATCCTTTAAATTACGTAAAAAGGCTAGCCAACTATTTGAATAATCGAATATTTCATGGTACTTTTTCAACAAGAAAATGAATATTTAAAACAGTAATCTTTTCCTCAAAAGAGCGAAAAAGCAAATGTTTGAGCTCTTTACTATTGAATCGATTTTACTTTTTTTTTCTTTATCTTTGTTTCCACCTTGTTTATTCTATTTTTTATTTTTTTTTTTTTTAAGGACAATGTTAATTTATAAATCATAATCTCTCTGTTAAAAGAACAGAAAGATATAGACAAAAAGTTCTAATAGAAATCACCGAAGTTTGAGTTCTTTATCATTGAATCAATTTATTTTATTACAAAATTAATGAATATATTTTTTTTCTTAGATTCTGCTTGTTTATTCCTTTTTTTTTTTGTTTCGTGATCAATCATTCTTTTTCTTTTTTCCCTAAAATAATTTTTTATATTGGCTTGTTTCTTTTAATAAAAATTTCTAGCAGAATTATAAAAGAGATGTATATACCTATATTTTTTTACCAAGTTGCGTGAAAAGGTGAAAAAGCTTTAGGCTTTTTTTCTTATACCAAAGTAAAATTGATATGGAGCAATTGCTTTAACAACATTTCTACTTCTTTTTTTTAAATTTTTAATAGAAACATAATGGTTTTATTTTTTGAGATTAATCTTTTATTCTCTTTTTAAGAATTTTTACACGAGCTATTTTTTTATATTTGATTAAATAATATATATATATATATATATATATATATATATATATATATATATATATATATATATATATATATATATATATATATTAATATATATATATATATATATATATATATATATATATATATATATATATATATATATATATATATATATATATAAAATCTAAAGGCTTTTGTAATGACAGTATTGCATGACGAGTTTGTTAGTTTAAACCAAAAAAAAAAAAAATGTACCATAGACAAAACGAAGGAAAAAAGGTAACAATAATTCTAATATAGTTTTCAGCGCTTCTAAAATATTACAAGAAAGAAAATGTTAACAATCGATTATAACTTGTTATTATCTTTATTCTAGTTTTATATGTATACATAAAAAAAACATATTATATCAATTTTTTTAAAAATAAAACTCAGTATTATACATTCATTTTTAAAGCTAAAAGGCTTCTTAAAAAACAACAAAAACATCTAAATGGTTTTGTATTCTTCTGTGAAAAACATGATCTTTTTATTCTGTAATGTGAATTGCGAGTTAATAGAATATTAGTTTTTTTTTATTATCTTTATTTCAGTCTCTAAGTGATTTTTTTTAGAAAAAAAGTTTGACACGGACAACAGGGTTTGATGTATAAATTGTTCTTCTCTTTTTTTATACTTACTTCATTTAAAAAAATAGGGATTAGATATTGATTTTGGTTAGTTTGTTTTTTTGCCTTTTCTAAACGTTTTAGTTTTATGTAAATTCAGCCTTTAGAAATAGTATTTTAAGGAAATATAATTTGTATGTTTTAATTTTTTTTAAATTACTTGAACGAGCGTTGTGAGTTCTTAATTTCAGAGACTTGGGCTTTGATTTGTTTGTGTGTGGTGTAATTGACGTAAAAATTTATCGATTTGAACGAAATTTGGCACACAGGCGTATCTCAGGATTTGTGACAACTGCATAGTTTTTTTGAAATATCACACTAAATATTTTCAGTATGGTGGACGACTAATCAAAAAGATTTTAGTCACCATGACATGTTACTAAGCAATTAAAGGTTTAACTGTAAAAAAAGAACATGCACTCGTAACTAGTAAAATTTCAAACCACCAAAGGTGGAATAATAAGGTGGATGACTTAAAAAAAAATCGTTTTTAGTTAGCATATTATTCATCAATTTATAGGCCTTGAAGAGTAGGAAAATAACATGTAACTATTACTACAAAATTTCTATTTTTGGCTGACATTTTGAAAACAAATATGACCGATATGTGGATTTGGAAAAAAAAATTAATGCTTATATAGCATGTCACATAACATTTTAATGCTCTTTTCAGGTTTATCAAAAATTTAACTTGGTAGGAATTTAACTAGGCTCCAGCGGGGTCGACTCGTTATAAATAACTTGGGTTTTCGGTGAAATCTGAGTCACGAAAGGGTTGAAGTCTGACGTTTCGTTCCACTAAGGAAGCATCTTCAGGGTTGTGGTGCATTGTGATGTTGACTCGAAGCATGTAGGTATCTTGTGTTTGCTTCGAGTCAATATACGATGCACCAAAACCCTGAAGATGCTTTAAGTTGTGGAAGCGGAACGTCGGACTTTAACCCCATCGTGTCACGGAATCACCGGAACACTGCATAAATTAGGAGTTAAATATATCTTGATTTTTCCTTGGGATATGATTTTTCTGAACATGTGAGCCACATTTGATCTAAATCACTCCTTGCGTCAGCCACAGACAACAGTCGACTAACAGACTTAAACTAACGCGATCATTTCTAATTAGAATTATGTTAAAAATTATTATTTAAATATGATACAATTATTTATAAATATGATAAAAATTGGTATTCTGATTTCCTTTTCCCCTATAATTAACGAATAAAACGTTTCTCCGGTTTTCCCCCTCAAAAGAAGAATTAAATACTAACTCAATCACAAAACTGGTTTTTTGGAGACACAAAGGGGGTTTTAAAAGAAAACATTAAATTATATAAACTGCTTTTATTATCGATTTACATAACTTAAACTATACAAATGATCATTTTAGCGATTATTAAAAATGTCAGAGAAACTATTTTAATCAAGTAAATAATTATTCGACCAATTTATTTATTTTGTGATTCGTAATAGTCTCTACAATTACGTATTTATTTTCCAGAATTATTTAAAAGGAACCTTAATAGGGGGCGGGGTTAGAGGATATTGATAAAGTAAAAGAAACGACACCTTTATTTATTAATGTTTATATTTCTGTTATTATTTTTTGTTTTTGCCATTTCTATTCTTTTTTATTCGTTTGTTTTCAAACCTTATTTTTTGTTCTATTTGCAGTTTTGTCTGTGAAATATATTTTTTAAAAATGTATAAGATAAAAACTAGTTTAGTTGACTAAAAAAAAAAATGACTTTTAGGTGAGTACAAATAAGAACGTCTGAATTCAAAAAAATAAATTATAGTATACTTTTTTTTTATTCTTCTATTTTACTTATTGTCTTTTTATTGAGATGAATAGTTTATGACTTTAAGGTAAATTTATGTCTCGAATAAAAAGTGATGTATTACAAGTTGTTTTCCTCCACTCGCAGTTCTGTTGTTATAAAAGGACAAAGTATGTAATTTTATTACTGTTTTCGAATAAGAGAAAATTATAATGAAGCAGAAAAACGAAAATCCTCTCTTTATTGTATTGTAGCAGACCTGTGATAATATTAATTATTTAGATTTTTCCTTTTGTTTTTTGATAGCAAGATATGAAAGAAACAAGTTAGTAAACATTGCAAAATAAGCGCATGAAATAGCAAAGAAAACTTACATTATAATTAATGTCTTTATCATGTCAAATTACCCGAACGATCAACAAAGTTAAGCAGCATTGGGTGTGTTGATCATTTGGACGGGTGGTTGTAGAGGAAAATAAATTCAATTTTTAAGTTTTTGGTAGTATTCATGCTACGGAATGTTTAAATTTTAATGTAAATCAAAATATAATTACTATTTACAACGGGAAACAGACAGAGAAAAATAGAATTAGCTCCGGGATTCGAACCACGGACCTCCTTTATTTCCAGTAAAGACGCTCGAGCCAACTAAGATATACTGAAGAATAATTCCTCTGTCGATAACGATACCGATAGTCCCGAACTAAGCTTTCAAATTTTTCCACAAGTCTAGAAGTCAACATTAACGACATTAGAACTAGACCGAGAAATATCGCTTGTAATTATAAAGTACCCAATTTGTGCCTGTACCTAGTACAATCAATTAGAAATTCAATTTTTAAGTTTTTTGTAGTATTCATACTACGGAACGTTTAATTTTAATTTAAATCAAATTATACTTACTATTTACAACGGGAGAAAGACAGAGAAAAATTAACTCCAACACCGGGATTCGAACCACGGGCCTCCTTTATTTCCAGTAAAGACACTCGAGCCAACTAAGCTACACTGAAGAATAATTTCCTCTGTCGATATCGATAACTAAAAGGATGCCCGCGGTTCGAATCCCGATGCTGAAGTCTATTTTTCTCTGTCTATCTCCCGTTGTAAATAGTAATTATAATTTGATTTAAATTAAAAAGGAAAATAAATTTAAATAATATACATAGCTTCTTGTATGTATATATTTCATGATATTTTTGACAAAAAAGCTAAATTCTTAAGTTGGTCCTCTATATCTTTAGGCGAAGCAGATCTACCTTTAGTGTAGAGGTAAAATATACCGAAATCGGTGGCAGAAAATGACAAAATTCGTCCATTCATGAAACTAAATGTATGAATTGGTCTTGGCAGTAGAATGACTATCTGAAGAGTCCCCCAACTGTTAGGGGGTGGAACAATGTTTTATAGGAGAGGGGTAATTTAAATATTTTTATTAAATTAGCCATGTGATGTGTTCTTTTATATGTATTTTAACGAGCTAAATAAATCTAATCGGAAAACTTTCAGGTTGATTGAATCAGTCGTTATCGAGACATGATGTTTTATTGTGAGAACCAAAGCATTTGTTCCATAATATCTTGATAAATCGATGAAGGTACATCTTCCTAGTCGCGACTCTAGTGATAGTCGCGGAAGACTCCCCTTTTAAAGCCTAGTTTACACTTGGTGGAGTAGAGGGTCGAGTGTTCTAGCTTACTTTTTAGCACGTAGAATAGCCTGCTGTTTTTTGGTGACTCCAAAATCTTTTTCACGAGTGAAGTACCAGCTACACTAGAAGATTGGAAGAGCACGCACTGCAGGTTTTCAAAAATTGGTGGTGCTATCGATGGAAACATAGTTTGAAAAATGCCCCTCATAACTGTAGTAGTGAATATTTCAATTAAAAGGGCTCTAACATTTAAGTTCTGATGGCGGGAGTTAATCATAATTACTGTTTTACTTTTAAAAATTTAAATTTAAAGCATTTGCAGCGTGTGTATTCTGTATTCATTGAACAGTAGCTACTATATCACGAAGAAATTATTTTATTTTGCTTCCGAGCTTACCAGGGTTATAATGGAAAGCTATGTGATGGTTTTGCAGATCGAAAATTTTTTATGTCTCCGATTTCAAAAGTCCCAAGACCGGAAACATTTTCGGTTCCGTGTCAGTCTGTCGGTCGCTCTATTTTTGCGAACCAATATATCATAAAAACTACTCGTACGATTTTAATGAAATTTGGATATTTTAAGAAATTTTGATGTTATGTCAAAACTAGCCCACAGATGGCCCCGTGTAGAGATTTCAAGAAAAAGGGGCAATAATCTACCAGAAGGAATTATAATGCATATAGCCTTTACTGTGAGTACTGTATAGGCTGCTAGAAATATTATATCAAATGGTTTATTTGAGGCCTACTATTTCTGAAGAAGATAAAAGCCATGTTAAGAAATATCATTGCCCTTATAAATTTCAACCGTCTGCGCTCTATAAATTTGGCTAAATTGATACTTTAATTAATGTAAAAAATCTAACCAATTTTGACAGATTTAAAATAACATAGGTGAAACAATTAAATAGAGTAGATAATAATGGTTTAACATCCATAACAAAAAAGGCATAACATCCTTTGAGTACGCTATAAGAACGCAAGGAAGCTCCTCACTAATTGGCAGAATATTTTTATTTTATTTTTAGCCTATATTAAAGGTAAATGGGAAGAGGGTGTGAATGCTAAATATGTGAGTAAATATGTTTTATTTCTGGCTCAGTTTGTCGTGAACTTTGAATTAAAATTAATTTTATAAATCTAAGCATCTTCAATAGGATAATAGAGGGGGGTCCAAATTGCCGTGAGTTGGTTCCAGTAAAGGATGGTACGGTTGTGCTCGACTTGGCGGGGGCACGGCAGTGCCCCCAGATTACATTCAAATTAATTTCGCGTGTAATGACAATATTTTCATTTTTTTCATGACCTTCGAGCTATTAGGTGAGAGGTGGAACCGATTAATATCTTTGACCTTATCCATTAATATGTATAGTGGCTTATTCGCCCAAAATCCTACTTTCGAAGATTATTTCTACTAAAGGAATAACCTTATCCTCGCTCCTTATTAGGAATCCTTATTTTCGCTGAAATAAGGATTTCCAGAAAAGATAACTACTTCATATGTTAAGTAAGTGCTGAGATCCTTGCGTTCTAATAAACATCCAGAAAAACCGAGCTGTTTAACATCCAGGAAATTAAGATTTGTTTATATCTCCTTCTCCTATTTACTAACTACTATTTATACATCGAAAGAGGCACTATTATCCAAGGAATAATATAAATATACTTATACAGAACACAAAGAGTTTAGGTTATGTTAACTCTTTCTGTTATGTACAAGTAAGTATTTATATTATTCCTCGAATAATAGTGCCCCTCGCGCTGACACGAATAAAGCATTTATAACAAACTATAAAAAGCAATAAATAATAAGGCATTATAACTCAGAGTTAATAGATATTTAATAAGCTGTAGGAAAGGAGAAAATATTCTAATTTATGGGATGATGCGAGGCCATTATAAAACAATTTTTAGGGTAAATATAGTATTTTCATAACTCGATTATCCGACATGCGATACAATAATGGCAATATTAAGTCAGTATAATCATGTTTGAACCCAGGGCCCATAAATAAAAAAAAAATATATATATAAACGCTTCTTTTTTTACTTAAAAAATAAAAGGAAAAAATGCCTATAATTTTATAAACATTCGGCTTTTTTCATTTTTAACATAACTAACAACACATACACATAATATTACTATGTGAAATTTTAAATTTATTAATTAAAATAAAGTGTTTACTTTAAGTTAAATATTTTTAATTTGTTTTGTCATCGTAACATTCTTGATTTATAATATAACGTTTATAAGAGAAGAGTATAGAAACTCTTAAATATATTTTAAACTCTTTATTTTATAAATTGGTTTAAGATAAAACGCTAATCATATTTTACGATTTTGGTAGTATTCATACTACGGAAAGATCCCGGCGCTGGAGTGTATTTTTCTCTGTCTGTTTCCCGTAGTTAATAATAATTATAATTTGTTTTAATTTAAGATAAAACGCTATTAAAATTGATATTGGTCAATCCAGTAAAACCTACTTCAGTAACTTCTAGACCTCTGCTCGAAGGTATCCTTCTCTTTCAATTATCTGCGCTATTGCTATTAGATCATTATAATTATTATATTTTATGTTTTTCAGTTTAAATTAATTAATTTAATTTACTTCGAAATACAACTTTTGATTATACTGTTTTGGATTAATTTCGAAGGAATTTATTAAGAAGAAACAATAGAATGACTTTTTGTTTTATTATTTTACTACGTTTTTATTAGTTTGCTTTCTAGTTTGTTTGTTTGTTTGTCGGGTACAAATCTGGCAATCGATTTCTAACTAACTTCCCGAATAGCTAGACATTTGAAACTTTTAGCATAGCTCAGAACACGATGACAATGCATTATTTAATACTTTTAGCCATCTTTCAGCAGAATTTAATTGGTTTTCAGCAAATATTGCTGTATAGAAAGTTAGTTTGGAAAAAATCCGCAAGTTATTTTATTTGTTTTGCCATATCCCATATTTACAATCTTCATTTTGACGGGTTTCAAATTTGTGATTTTTATAATTATTATATATAATAATTATAATAATTATAAATAATAATTTATTTATCGATTATATTATTTCAAATATATGGCACGGTTTAGATTTGGCGTTGGGGAGATCCGTTACAAGATTAATTTTTGTTGTATGTACGGATACTCCGTTGTAACGGAGTATCCGTACATACAACAAAAATTAATCTACTATTTTAGAGCTTTTCAACGATATACATCATATTATAAAGGATTAACTTTGACATTTGTACCCCTGTACTTTGAGGTTCCAAAATTATATTTTTAAAAAGCAAACAATACAAAAGGGCATTAATTAAACTAATAAATATAAATATAAATAAAAAACCTTATAACCAAAAATTAGTTAAACCCTTTAACCTACAACAAAATTAAAAATCGGTACAAAAGTACGAGTACAACATTTTTTAAAAATAAACTAATAAAATAGGTTTAATGTACATATCAAGGCCTTTTAAATGATATACGACACACTATTTAAAACCAAAAAATGTAGTCACGTTACACGGTACACGGGTAAAAGTTTACTCTCATGTTCTCAGCTAATAGGAGGAACTAATGAAATAAAATATAAACAATTTAAAGAGCATTAGTGTAAGATTCAAGCGCCTCAATCAGAAATAAAATCGGTCAACTATTGTAGAAACTATGGCCATTCAAAGACAAAAATGGAACAAAACTAATACCAAAATTATCACCATCTATGGATACGACAAAAAGTCATAAGACCAAAGTTGTAGTAATCTTTTAAAATCAGTTCCCGCTGGTGCTAAAAATCAGTTACGCAATAAGCCCCCAATACAGCTTAAAAATCATGTCTGCCTTTTTTATTTTTTAAGGGGGAAAGGAGAGGGAAAAAGGGTACTTTTTATAATTACCTATTTTGGTTCACAATATGGACAATGCGCGTCGAATTGCGTAAACTCCAAGTCTCTAGCTCTTCTGGAAGTGGGTAAACATTAATGTCAGTCAGTGAGTCAGTTAGCCATGCGGCATTATAGCATATTGACATATTAATTTAGCACGATTTAAAGTACGCATATGGTTTAAAATAGGCGGGTGCTATCTGCGGGCTATTTTCGGCAATCCATCCAAATTTCATAAAAATCAGATGATTACTTTTAAAGATATAGGTGTAAATAATAAAATATTTTGCTTCCGAGCTTACCGAAAGTGACGGAAGCTATATGATCGTTCTGAAGAACGAAAAATTTTTATAGGTCTCCGATTTCAAAAATTCACAGACACAAATCCGTTTTTGACATCAGGAAACATTTTTGGTTCCGTGTCTGTCGGTCGGTCCATCGGTCGTCGGTCTGTCGTTCTTTTTGCGAACCAACATATCTTAAAAACTGCCCGTTCGATTTTAATGAAATTAGAATGGTAGGTCATAAGTAGCTCATTGTTGGTTCCATATATAAGTTTCAACCTTCTGCGCTAATTTGTTTCTTTTAACATTACATACATTTATTTCTCTTCAAAAGTGCTTATCTGATTTGTATGAAACATTTATAGTTTATTGAAAGTAGTCCGCAGATAGCTCTAGATTAATTTGAACTGTCTGCCAACTTTATCTTTTACTAAATTGATACTTTAATTTATGTAAAAATCCAAACAATTTTGACACATTAAGGGGGAAACAATTAAACAAATTAGATAATAATGGCTTGCAAAAGTATAAAATCAATAAAGTACGTGATAGGATGCGAGGAAGCTATGTGGCACACCAATTGGCAGTCAATTTTTCCGCGTGACAGGAATTATCCGCCATTTGGGATTCTCAGTTAATGAGATCAAATTGCTATTCTCATTTTTCTATGGCCCAGCTCACCGCACATTTTTTATATTTTTAGTAACAGCAGAATTATAGTTTTAGGGGGGGGGGGGGGGAAGAAAATGTTTATGTCTTTTGACAAAATGGCGTTAAAAATTAAACACTATCCACAAGTGATGTATAATATATTTTTGTAATCTACCTTTTAATACCTTTCATTTGATACGCCACTCAAAATTAAAAAAAAAATTCGTGGGACATGAATTATCCGCCATTTTGGATTTAAACATCTGATAATTTTGAGTTCGCTATATTTTTTTTGTGTGCGCGTCAAAAGATCTTTAATAATGGAATGTTTTATGCGTTTTTATCTCTTTTGATTCAAAAGTTATTGGATTCGTAGAGTGACAGACAGACAGACACATGAACGAAACTATAAGGGTTTCTTTTTTTGGTTTACCAACGAAACCCTAAAAAGAAAATACTCATTGCAATTTTTCATAAAGATCGAGGTTGTTGATTTTTTACATAAAAAAACTATCTGCACATAGAGATAGAGATATTAATATAGTCAAATAAAAATATCAAGGGTACCTCATACCTCATTGCTACTATTCATGCTCTAATCGCCGGAGATCCGGGTTCCAGTCCCAAATCCGGCAAGGGGATTATTGTAAATTAAAATTATTTCCATCGGCTTACTTCGATTATGTCAGCTAATAGTTTCAAGCTTATTTAATTTAATAATTCTGCCTCTTAATTGATTGAAATGTAAATGAAAAAGAAATTGTTATCTCATAAAATATTAAATTAATATAAAGTTTTTCCTAACAGTATTGTGTTAAATTTGCACTTGCTATTAAAAAATCACAATATCCTATTGTATAATAAAGGGCACTTCTTTAGATTGTCACTTCCCTTATAAAAAAAACAAAAGTGCGATATTCCTTTGTGCCAAAATTACATTGTACTAAACATCCCTTTGTCTTAATTGATATTATGTCAAAATCATTTACATTCTAAAAAAACATAGAGTAACAATCTAAAGATGTCCTATCTAATACAGTAGGTCACTGTTGTATGTCATCGACGATGAACCTATAATTTAATATAATTGTATAAATTAAAGTTTTGTCTGTCTATTCATCAGAATTCTAACATTTTTGAATTTATATCATTTAACAAAACCGGCCTTACTTTTTTTCTGTCCTATATGTATGTCGTGGCGCTTTGCATGTCCGACTTTATAGGCGCAAATTTGGTTTAACGAAATCCATTAATTATCATACAGATAAACGATGGAGGTTTGTTTCAACGAAAAATATTTATTAGAGCCTAATTATTAATATTTAAAAAATTAAAACACGTTTAGAAAATTTCAATAACAATCGTGGTTGTTGACTGGTTGAAACAACCACCTTAGTAAAGAAATAATAATATAATGTTGTGGATATAATCAGAGGGGGGTTTTGTGCTGTAAATAATGTGTGACATATTATTACTTTAACTTGTTGACCTGAAAACCGTTTGCCTCTTTCTTGTCCTTTCTTGTTATTAAAATATATTTTAATAGTTTCCGCCAACAGGTAAATCACCTTCGAATCTTAAGGTCACAGTAAGAAGATAAATCTATTCCGGAGTGTCCAATTACGCTGACAGAAATATCTGATTTGTTGTAGATATTATTAATATTATTTTTCTTAAAAATTATTAGTAACGTGATCTTTTTAAACTGTTGGAGATCATTGCACTCGTTTTAATAAAAATTGTTTTCTCATTTTTTTTTTCGGCATTTACTAGAAAACAAATAATAACAAACCAAGCTTATCGGAAATAATAAATAAAATATTTATTATATTACCTGGAAGAAATTATTAACAACTTTTAGTATATTTTTTCAAAAAAGTACTGCGTGAATTCATTTTAATTACTTTCTCATGAGTTTTGACTTCCCACGAGGTTCAATTATATAAATATATATTTTTTATACATAAATCAGCAAAATACCAAAACTGGTAAAGTGATTTGATCGATAAACTATCAGCTATATTTGATTTTTAAAGACGCCTATGTAAAAACTTGGTTCCCTAGACTTTACACAGCCTTATATGATTAAAAATGTTCTTGAATTTCACACGCTCTACTCAGAAATACAGACATTGCTTTCTGTTGGAGTTTTCACTGCCTAATTCCATATTTTTGTGATATCATGTTATAAGTCGATTCAGTTTCAACTATTTGTTTATTTTTGTTAGTAAGTAATCATTTATATTATTATTATTATTTAATACGATTTTTTTTGTTTAAATATTTATTATAAATTATGTTTGTAGTTATGTGTATGAAATAATTTAGTACGAATATATCGGACACATTTTTGAATTCATTTGATTGGTTTATGACTTAATTTTACTATTTTGTTTTATACTATTTGTATGTCGGTTTAATGTACTATTTTTGCAAACTGTTTGTTTAACTCCTTTACATTTAGTAATGTCGTAGTTACTGTTATATTGAGAACACAAAGGGTATTGACTTCACAATCCATCCAGTTAATGTTGCTTCTTTGATGATATATTACAAGTTGTTAATTAAATATTACTGTTGTTTGGCCATGAATTAGAGAGATTGATTTCGTAACGCCGCAAGTGTCGAAAGAAAAGAAGGTTGGCTTATTGTGATTGTATGATTGAATCATCGAGTTGGTGATTGATCTAATTGGTCGAATGATTACGACTTGTGGTTCGTTTAATGCTGGGCTAATGCTCCTTTGTCTAGAACTCATTGGAACTCGTATGCGGTCTGACTTTATTAGGACTTGCAGTAATTTTCAAGCTACACCCTTCTACTGTTGATAAGATTGGCACCTAGTTTGTCAGAAGCTTGTTATCTCGCAACCTAGTTAGACTGTCGGAGTATTATTCCACTAGATGCGATTAGATTCTTTCTAAAAGATCAAGTAAGGGATAAATGCGAGTAGTTTAATTTCGTTTCTTCTAGGAGAAGGATGGGAGTTAGTCATACACGACCTCCTGTCTAACTTAATTTGCCTTTCTCAGCTTGGGAGCAAGGAGACACGAAACGGTGAACAGTCTCCAAACCGCCGTATTCCTTCCCTTTTTTTTTATTATATATTATGCGGTTGCAATCAGCGTTTTACGCCTGATGACAGTGGTTCTGGAATGCGAAATAAGACGCTTGTCAATCTTACCGTGTGGAGGGACTCTAAATCCTCTAAGAGAAGTACTTATTTTTTTAGAGTTGCGGTACACGCGGGAGAGGAATATTGTAGGGAGAGTCTAATAAACGTACCGGTGTTGGCTTTCCCACAGTTGCTGGAGAGAATAGGGAGACTCGGCCCACGAAGGAATAAAAACCTCAGGATAGTGACAGTCCACATAGGGTGTCTTCTTGCAGCGAATAAAGCAATCACAACACTCCCTCCTCTCCTTATAGCTCCTTGGAAGGACATGTTTACGACGAAATCTCCTCAGCTCGCCTTTTGTTCCAGGACATCTCTCCCTACCCCTCCTTCTTGTTCAAAGGACACTCGTAGATAGATGCTGTCTCGTTAACATGCTCGCTTCTCTTGTCTGTAACGAAACGGCCTCAAGTACTAGACTCCTTCAAGGGCGTCCCACCATCCTTGCTTCTTTTTTTCCATTTCGACATTTTTTACCTCCTTTGAGTCGGACGGAAGATTTGAAATTGGATTTCTTTTATTGCCGATAGTCGAAGAATAAGATGTGTCCTTTTTTGTTGTTATGTTGGCCGGTCCTCTTGTTCATATTGTATCTCAATGCCATCCTTCGCTAAATTACAAAGAACATAATTTTTCTCTTCCTTCTTTTCAAGGTTTACCATTTTAATAAGAAACGCTATCCAGTTAATAACTCTCTTTTTTTAATAGATTTTTGCAAAAGATAATACATATATATATTATCAGGATGTTAAACAAACTGATTAGTTACAAAAGTTTCCTCTAGTCTAAAGAACAAGCACCAATTCGATGATTTTTTTTAGGAAATTATTATTAATATATTGAAGAAAATAAAGGACCCTCTTCCCTTTTCCCCAAAAATATCCAATTTGCTTCTACTAGTTAATTTACTTTTTTTTAGAAATTGAAGGAGAAAAACAAAAAACAGTTAAAAATACCTTATTAGTGAATAGTAATTTACAGAACTGATAAACTAGTGTCCTTAGTATAATTATTGTTGCTAGTTCTCTAGTTGGGTTATGTCATAACTGTCTAAGCTTGTAAATTCTAATTACACCGAATATCCTTGAATGGATGGAGTAATTAGCTACATTTATACATTACCATAAATGTATTATTTATTAATTGATGAATTATTACTTTTCACAATTTTTATCATATATGTAAGTGCGATAGTTATTGCGCATTAAAACGTATGTTTCTAGAGTTTAAAATGTGTCTGTTATCCATTAAAGTTTTGCTAAAGTTAAGTATTTCATTAATTTAATTTATGGTATATTTATGCATGCAGTTTATGATTAATGATTTATTGGATGTAAAATGCAAATTTCGAATAAAGCTAAACATGAGTGAATGAGTAAGCAAAGACGGAGTTAAATTCTTGACCACTCAACATGAAGTGGAGTTAAAAGAACTCCTAATAAAGCTTTCGCTAACAAAGGTCTCTTGATTATCCTTGCATCTTTAGGTAGGACTTGATTTTTTACTGATTTGGCAATACGCTAGATGGGAGTTACGGAGAGCACGCGTTTATTTTCGAATTCCCCTTCTGTCGATGTTTGTCCGTTTAAGAGAAAGGAAGGAGTATTGGCTCGTGGTGCGAGGTGTTTAATGGGTTAAGGATTGATGGGCTATTTGAAAAGTTTTCTTGTGGTACCCGAGCCGAGTTCTACCGAGTCGAGGGCATAATACCTCTTCGGTGCCCGTGTAGCTCAAGACCCCTAAGAATACTCTTGATGAGTCTTCAGCATCGGCCATTGTACTCGGAAGGGACGTTGCATCAATCATACACCCGATCCTTTCGGTTCCATTCCATTACGGTATAAAAAAAGTCTTTCTACCACCCTTTGATGGAATATCTTTACTATCAAGTCCAGGAAAGAAAAAAAGCTTCATCCTTAGAACACCAACAACAGACAAGTATCAACTATTACGATCCACGATTTATATTACTTCTATTTGAGTGTATTAATGATTGTTAAGGTCCGTCATTCCAAATACAGGATATGGGAACTTTGAAAACACCAGCAAGTGTCAGGTGATCCATATTAAAAGAAGAACGAAAAATAAAAAAACTAAAAGACTTATAATCCTTTTAGAAAAATTATATCCCATTGTTGATTCCCGAAATCAAGAATAATGACTTGTTATTTGTCAGACACGTAACACAATGAGACATAATTTATTTTTTTCTATGCAATATGTCACTGGAGGTAAAAGTTAGATTCGGAATGAAATGAGACAAAACAAAAACTCAATGAATCACAATTGAATCGGAATAATTTTTATTTAAATATATGGGAGATTAAAATTGTTGAAAGTATTAATTTTGTTGTTCTCTTAACCTAGTGATATTGGACCATTGTATAGAAAATATATATATTTAGTTGTATACCATATACACACACGCAAATATCTATATATATAAAAGTCAACGTATGTGTGTATGTTCTTTATACAAATCTACAGTTTTAGTCCGACCTCGATGCAAATTTGCACTCTTGACCTTCAAAGCAAGGGGAAAATCACTGTCTACATGAATTTTCAAAATTTAAATTTTGGTACACAGGGGTACGGGGTACAAGTAATGAATACAGGGTCAAAGTAATGAATACCCTTAATGATGCATAAAAAGCTCTTTAAGAGTACAGTAATTGTTGTAATGTACAGTACAAGAACATATAGAATACAAGAACATATAGCTGTTATTCCTTTAGGCTTTCAAATTTTTACTCCCCATCAGTTATCTCGTTTTTAACTTTTAGTTGTCTCTAAAGTTTTGATAATTTAGAATTATCCTCTTCATAAGAAATAAGATTTAATTTTGGTCAACACTCCAAATAGCAATGACAGTTTTAAATGGGTTCACATTACATAAAGCTCGTATAAAATCCGAAGATCATGAATCGGATCATAGATTGTTGCGGCCAAGTTAAAGTATTTCGTACTTCGTTTTCGTCAGTGTTTAGTCGTCCATGGCGTTGTCATATATAAAAAAAATAATTTAACCTCACGTATCCTAAATCGAGCCCAGATTATTGTTTTTGTCTGTAGATTTTAGTTTCTGGAGGGGCCTCATCTCGGACCACTGATCTCATTACATCCTTACATATTTCCGTAAAACGATATTTATATTTTTTGTGCGCAGACGGAATTCATTAATGAATTCCAGACACTGGCCAGACAGTCCCTTACCATGACACGCCTCTTCCAATTGGTTTAAGCAAAAAATCTAATATCCTAAAAAAACTTTCAATTTTTTTCTATCAAGGAAAAAATCCCTTTTTTTTGGTAGATATAGTCAATATACTTTAGAATTCTGCTTGACTGCCTTTTTTCTCCCCAGGGTAATATAATTAAGGCAGGGTAATTAATCGAGGCTAAAATAATTTACTTTTTGGGGGAAGAAGTACGCATTGATGCTAAAGAAAAAATACTGACACCAGACGATTTACTAAGAAGAATACCTCTGATTTTGCTGGAAGGTTAACTTTAAAAAATGTTTTTTCAGTAGTTGGACGGGGGATAAGGGATTTTTGCAAATATATTATCAAAAAAAGGGGTATAGAAATAAGGGGGGGGGGGGAGGAATACAGGAAACTGGGGCATCTTGATATTCTTGCTTAGTAAAATAACTTCGATGTTTTTTGAAGGTAGTAATAAACCATTAAATTAAAAATAACACACTCCGCAGCGAAGCACGAGCATTCAGCTAGTAGTTGTATAAGCCCTATGGCAGGCCTAGGCCCTACAAGGGCTGTTGCACCACGGAGTTAGTTAGTTAGTTAGTACTGACACTATACGCTTCTATATTATACTTATAATTTATTAGTAAATATATAAATATTCTAAACACTATTCTGTGAGTGAAGTATAAACTTAACACGATTCTTTTTTTAAGCACGATCCTAATCACATTTGATTTATAATGTCAACAACTTTTACTTCATCCCTTGTGTGGGTGGGTTATGAGAGACAAATAAAAAAGATAAAATAGCCCGCAGGCTCGTTTTAAAAAAGAAATTATAATATTTTTAAAATATGGAAAAAGCCGAAAGTGGCATTTTTATGAATTGTGTGGTCAGGCAAATGGATTGTGTGTGGGGAAAGATATGACGTTAGAGTGAAATGATAAAAAAGGGGTTTTAGATGAAAGATTTTTATTCTTTTTTAAAAATGTTCATTTTTTTTTTCAAGGGTTGCAACTTTATGAAGGCTTTTTTTGAGAAATGATTTTAAACAAAAATAAAAAAAAATAATAAAAGTCGGGGTTTTTGTATTAAAAATGAATAGAGAGGCTAATAAGGGTTACGTCGGAACCCTTTTTTAAGAGTTACTTTAAGGGCACAAAAAAGTTATCCTTTTGAAAGAAGAAAGTAAATGAGGAAAAGGCCACGCTTAATTGGCTTACACTGGGCAGAAGAAGGGCGGCCAGACGCGTCTAAAGTCTACCGTCTACCTACCAAAAAGGGCATTTTTCCACGGTTATAAAAAAAAATTGAAGGATGTCTTTGAGTATATTAGTGTTTGCTTACACAGATTGGACGGGGCGTGCCGAAGTAAAGCACTGTCTACCCACTGTCTCAGGACCTTGTTTATTCATAAATTTCCACCCCCACACAAAATATCCTTTTACAAAATATACTACTCTAATAGCAGAGAATAATTAAACTTAAAAAATAAAAAATAAAAAAAAATAAGAGATCTATTGTGGTATTGTGATATTGTAGATTGAATAAAAAAAAAGTATAAAAAAAATGTTCAACAGAATTATGGATTGTAACTTGTAACAGCCATAGCATTAATTTTTTATTATTCTCTTAGCCACAGCATTAAAAATTATGGATTTTTTTAAAACAAATTTTCATATTTTTTAATATTTTCTTTCACATTTTAATGAAAACCGTTAAATAATAAACATTTCAAGTGTGTGCTAGTCAGCAAACAGCGAGGGTGCGTGTGCGTAGGCAACAGTATTCTTTAGGTAGTACCTATTGATGTAGCTTTTTAAAATGCAAAAAAGCCTACTTTGAACTATCCTATGTATCCGATATTCTCAAAGCACATAAACAAACTTCTGATAAAGTATTTTTTGCCAGTGAACCGGACTATAAACATATAAATACATCCAAAAGAGCATAATTATAAAAAGAATTTCCAGAAAGTGGTATCTATACTTTTGATCGAAGAATGTTCAGGAATTTTTTCAGAATTTTTGCACTTTACATAAGAGAGACAGAAGGGGGGGGGGGACACTTTTCACACCAACTTCAAACTCGCCTACGCTCGCCCTATCAACGTTTTAACCAAACAATTATATATTTTTGTAATCAGCTCGACGTACCCTTTTATATGACACCCCACACGGTATCCAAATAAAAAAAAAATCTTAACCCTTATTTTTTTGAAAAATAATTTTTTTAGTCGTTATATTTTTATAATGTGAGGGCAGGTACTATACACAATATGCCAAATTTCAAAGTAATCGGACGAAATGTGTCACTATGAGAGCAGGTGACAGACGGGCAGATGGACAGACAGACACACGCAGGAAAATATAAGGGTCCTTGGTTTTGCCTATATTATGATAAAAACAAATATAATAAAGGAAACATTTTAGCACTAATATTACATCCTAAATTACTTTGTGTCCTCTTTTTTTTAATAGAATATTTGGTAAATGTTCTTTTAGAAAAGGAGGACATACAGATTTACATTTTAATAAATACATTTTTGTAGCAAACCCAGTACCAAACAGAATTTTGTTTTTTCCTTAGGGCAATGACAATAATAAGTATAATTACATTTCTTACTAGTTGATAATAATAAATAAATAAAACAAAGGGAAAACAGTCTCAACAAAAACCCTTTGGCATTCTAGATTATTAAAGTTCATGGTAACATTGAATAAATAAATTGTAAAAAGAGGACAGGTTGTTGGTATATAAACTGATTCTTTTATCTTAATCAAGTTTTACGACATTTATCGTAAAACTTGATTTTTTTTTAACGAAATTCGGCACAAATGAGCGCATCTCATCAGCATTAGGGAAAGATCATTTACTCCTAACTAATATAATTTCAAATTTAATATTTTCAAGAATTCGACCAATAAGGTGAACAACTAAACAAAACGATTTAGTTAGCATATTATACATCAATTTATGGGCTTTGAAAAGAAGGAAAATAATTGTGTAACTATTACTACAAAATTTCTATTCTTGGCTGGCATTTTGAAAAATAATATGGCCGAAATGTGTACATTTCATATACCATTTTAAAGCTCTTTTCGGGTATATTGTATATGTCATTTTTTCTCCAGAAAAAAAAATTGTTTCCTTGGAGCCACTTTGAAAACAACAAATATGGCCGATATAAGAGAAACTTAACTTTAAACCCTCTTACACTATATATACGTAAACTCAATAAAGAAAACTGTAAGTGTTTTTATTTATATTTTATTTTAAATTTTTCTAGATCAAAGTAAAACGATAAAATTATTATTGTTAAAAAGAAATAAGAAACTTTAGGATTTGTTATCTTACAAGGATATAGTTTCAGATTCAGAGTAAAAAAATAAGAAATAAAAATATCTTATTAAGTCTGTCATATATCCAACTACTACATCGTGCTTTGGGATTTATCATTTATCACACTCCATCTTTATGATTAAGTCAATATCCTTTCAAATTCAAGTATATCTCTTTTTTTATGTATTTTATATAATAAGAAAAAAGTCGAATAAAAATTGGAGGATAAGTTTCGAAGTATTTTCTCTTAGTAAGTCCTTGAATTCAAAATCCAATAATGTTTAGCGTTTATATGTAACTTTTTAAAGTGCATGTTTATATATGTTTGTTTTTTGTATGTAAATATTATATTTTATATGCTGTGAAAAAAAGTTAAATATAATGGCGAGAGTTAGTTTCTATTACTATTTATTTGTTCATGTCCTTGAATTCTTAACATAATATTGATTAATATGGTATTTATAAATAATTTTTAATGTATTCACTTATATTTACTAATATTCGAGCATAACCAGAGTGATATTTTCTTAAATATCTATAAACGATTGAATAAAACTCAACTAAGTATAATCTTTTCTAAAATCAAATTAAATATATATATTTAATCAATTTATAATTTCAAATAATCAATGAATGCATGTGTAGATCCTATACTATAGTATAGGTATCAGAAAGACAATTAAAAATTTACCGACTTGTGTTATAATTCAGATCTTAAAGAAAATAATTTTGGATTTGTGCTAGATATTCCTTTACAATCATAGTTTTGAGTTAAAACTGGTGTAAAAGGGATAAAATAAACTCTGATTTCGTATCAAGTGATAATGGTGGTAAATTTTTTAACGAGAGAGGGATCAGCTAAATGACATATCCATCTCCGTGATAAATGGTGTTAAGCATGTTTGCCCAATTTGATTCGTTGTTTATATTTTTTTTGGTATTTGCACTAGATTCTTCCCTATAAAATCATAGTTTTGAGTTAAAACTAATATAAAAGGTCTAAAAAACCCACTGACTTCGTACCAAGTGACGACGGGTGTGAATCTTTGTTCGACAAAGGGATCAGTCAAATGACACATCTCCGTGATAAATGGTGTTAGCTTGTTTGCCCAGTTTGAAAATAATTCGTAGCAATACAAATATGTCTTCGATATTTGTTTGTAATTGCCAAATTATTTTTTTAAATCATTTTTGAGAGCCAGTGTATTATAATGATCGCAATGACATGTTTTTCTTCAGCGGGACCTATTTCATGCAGCGTAAAGCTTAAAGTAGTTAAAAATGCTTATTAGTATGTCAGCAATTTCACGCACTTATTCGTCAGTTATCCAAAACAATATCCGAACGATTTCTGGAGTTGTCTTGTATGAAGTGCCCTCACATGAATCATCTTCACGGCTAATAAGGCCATATAAGATATAAGCCTTAAAATCAAACGAAACGACTCTTCATCGACATTTAAAAGCATAATTAATATCACGAAAGTGTGCATCATTCGGTGCACTCATTTCATTGTGCAATAAACTTCTTTAAAAAAAAAAAAAAAAAATACATTCACACATTATATGTTATCCAATGTAATTATATTACGGATTTATTTCAAATAGATGATGAAATCATGCGCTAAAGTTATCCTTTATTAAAAGAAGAGTTATTTATTTATTATTATCAGGTATTTAGAAACAAATATTATTTTTAGTAATAGATATATTTATATATACAATATTGTGAGTGTGTGTGTGTTCTAAAAACAAATCGATCGAGTACAAATATAGAGTTGAGATTTGATTCGTTTTGTTTCTTAAATAAGAAATGTAAGACTTAACGATTTTGAAATATTAGATTAAGTATTATTATTTTGCTGATGTAAGTTAATATTATATTTATTATGGCTTGTTGGTGTGATATGCTTTTAAGTACTTAAGTTTATAAAACCTTTTGGCTTTTTCCTTTTTCGTGGATATTTTCATAACTTTATTTTATTTTATTTTTTTTTGGGCTATGATTTGATAAGATGTTTTTTGATGTGTATGTACTTTTATTATAATTTGCTTTTCTACTTTAGGTTCTGTTCTTTTTGTTGTGTTTCTTTTTACTTCTTTTGTCTGCGTCTGCAATTCCTTTACGGACAAATAAACAGAAGTAGGAATATGGTTGAGGCATGATTTAAAAACACCTGTGATGCCATAAAAGAAAACCGTGCAGCTGCTTGCTCTGTACCATTTCTAGATCTAAAATGATCGGAAAAGGATCTTAGTATGTATCATTTAAATCTGCTTTTGGGCTGATCGGTCTTCTTTTCTTTTCTTCGAATGTCCATTTTTAGATTTTAATGATTTAATTTCTTCTTAATTATTGTTTTTTTTTTCTTAAGTTATCATTATTGTTTAACACCTGTACATTTCTTGAAATGGTTATCATCTTTGAATTTTAGCATTTATAGTTTAATCTTTAGATATACTGTTTATAGATCCCAGATATGGTTCGCAAAGTTCAATAAACTACACACACATATATATATATTTAAGATTTAAGATCAAAAATATTCTTGAACAATATGTTCAAATGTAGCCTAGATGATAATTTTTATTACTCGTTAAACTTTAAATTAAATGTATTATGTAAAGAAATCTATAAAATGCAGGTAGGTTTTCAGTGTTAGGAATTGAAATGATGAAAACTAGTGGTTGAATATTCAACCCCACCTTTGTATAATAGAGTTACGTCGTGGTGACATCCATTTCTTGGCACTTCTTTAGATTGTTACTCCCCTTATAAAGAAAACAGAGGGGAGTAACAATCTAAAGAAGTTGTTTGGAATGTTCTTCTTTAGGCTGTTACTCCCCTTATAAAAATAGTAGTGTGATACTCCTTTGTCCCAAAGTACATTGGACTAAAGACCACTTTGTCTTAATAGTTATTTAGTTAAAGTCCTACATATTCTAAAAACACATAGGGGAGTAACAATCTAAAGAAGTACCCATTTCTTTATTTAATAAATATATTTTATCTTAAACATTCTATCAAATCAATCTTATCTAGAAATTGTTTTGATCTTTATAAATAATATTTAAAAAATCGGGCTTGGGGTACCTCGGAACTTTTCCTCACTTCAGAGGCCACTAAAGTGGCCTCTCCTGCTGCTTCGCAGGGGGAGGAAGCAGCATTGGACGTGGTCAGTACTTGGATGGGTGACCGTTCTGAACTAACTGATTTATTATCATCCTTAAAAAAAAAACCTTATTTTTAATACCTACCTATATTTTATTTAATTATTTGAAGTTTGGCGGTATTTTGACAGATGTAAACAAACTTTGACGTCATCAAAATTATCGCACTAATAAATAATTATATTCGCTTATAACTTTTAAACTAATTAATGGAATTTCATAGGTTATTTTTTTATATTTGTTCCTTAATTTTTTCCGGTTCCAACAATATACTATAATATGTCAAAAACCTATTTATACTTTCAGTATTATTAACCGTCAAAGTTTAAAAATTTATAACTTCAAAATGGCGGCCAAAATCAAAATGAAATTTAGTGGGCTTGTTTTTCATACAGAGAGGTACATTCGAGCCAAATTTCAACTCGATCAAGACCATTTTCGATTTATTACGATTTTATTTAAATTTTTGCTGATTCAGCAAACTGGGTTGAAGATGGCGGAAAAAGTTGATTTTTCGGGCGGCACAACTACAGGTTAGGACTGATTTTTCTGCCAAGTTTCAACTCTCTAGGTTAAATACCTTGGGCGCTACGATGATAACACACATACATACGTCATGCTGAAAACCACTCTGGAGGTCTTAAAAACACCTAAAACGGATAATTCCGTTGAAATCTCGAAAACATTTGGTGAAAACAATAATACTTTTCCTACTATTAGTAGTGAGGAAAAGTAAAAAAGGGTTAAATATTTATGTTTTATTGATTAAGAAAGTATTCTGATGATCAATTTTAACAATTAAATAGTTTTAATTGTTTGTTTCGCTTCAGGATAAAATAAATTTTTATGATGTACCCGCTGCTGAAGAGTGGGGGAATGTTTTTTTTAAAAATTATTTCATGTAGAAAATGACTCTCCTTTTGTTTTAAAGGTTATGTATACAACAATCATTAAGATCGAAATTGTAGATTTTTATGAAAAAAAAAAAAAAAAAAAAAGACTCGATTTAATATAATAGATGTTCTATCTGGGTATTATACTATTAAATACTACTTAACTATCTATTAACATAATATATGTATAAATGTAACAAAAGTAAGACACAATGCTTTGCAGGATAATAATCCGGAACCCTCAGTAATGCAGACGGTTTTCCATGGAGACTGAAAGCCTAATGAAATTTATATCGCAAATCGCTTCTTACGAATATTTTCACTGACCCGGTGCTCAATGACAACTTGTTAAATGCATTGAAAAATTTAAATTTAAATGGTGGGTTCAGTCTAGCTACACGTTGGAAACTAATAGGACTGTACATATTATGTATGTTCATTAGGGTGTTTCATTTTGTAAGGCAAAAAATAAAATTTAAAAAAAAATGCAGACTTTGCTTACGCCCTGAGTCTAAGTGGTGTAAAAGATATATATGCAAAATTTCATGAAGATTGGATAATATTTAGAGGTTGCACACTTTGATCAGTTTTGTAAAAGTAGGCAAAAAATACGGTTTTTCAATATTAAATTTTTTTATTGGGAAAACTAGAAATCAAATACTTAAAAAAATATTAAAACTAGACACTAAGATTAGTAGGTAATATTATAGGTAAATATTATATTATATTAATTAACTTTAAACGATGCAATATTTTCTTTTGTTCGCTTGGTGAAAACTTTTCTGTGATGCTCGGCTACCTCAACAAGAATTGTTTTTGATGTTCGTCCATGGGTGATTCCTTTAACTTTTTTATCAGATCATTTCCCCTTTTTGCTGTATCATTGACCACCTTAAGAGCATGTACCAAGGAGCTTGCTTCTTAGAGAATCGTAGTGGATCCCAAACAATTCAATGAATTTTTTTTTTTTAGTAGTAACTTCAAAAACTAGGTTTTAAACGATCCTCTAATCGTTTCATTTCCTCTTTCTTTGCAAGTTTGGTTTCTAAATTTTTATTAATATTTTATTTATCTGCCTAAGTAATACGTTCGTCCAAAAATTCAATCCTGCATTTGTTTCTGATGGATACCAAATAGTTTCTTAGCAGCTGTGAGAGCACTTTATTTAAAGTCCGCATCTGGGTAAGAGCTCAAAAGCTCCATCATATCCAAATATTTTTTTGGAGCCCATTGACTTACAACTGACTCGTGCCAAAAGCGAACATATATGAGGCTTACAAAATGGTCAACCCGTTTCATTCCTTTAAATTATTGTTGAGGAATATTCAATTGTTTTAGGACATTTTGCATGTAGTTATCATTCTCACTCGTTATTCTTCTAGAAAACGTTGAATGGGAATTTCTTCATCCAGCATTGTCATATATGACGTCTTATCCAGTGAAGCCCACAGACTTTGGAACTTACGAAAAATCTGGATATCAGGACCAGTAAATGGCATGCTACAACACTCCTTTAGATGTTAGTTCATGATGAAACTATTTGGTATCCATCAGAAACAAATGCAGGATTGAATTTTTGGACGAACGTATTACTCAGGCAGATAAATAAAATATTAATAAAAATTTAGAAACCAAACTTGCAAAGAAAGAGGAAATGAAACGATTAGAGGATCGTTTAAAACCTAGTTTTTGAAGTTACTACTAAAAAAAAAAAAAAATTCATTGAATTGTTTGGGATCCACTACGATTCTCTAAGAAGCAAGCTCCTTGGTACATGCTCTTAAGGTGGTCAATGATACAGCAAAAAGGGGAAATGATCTGATAAAAAAGTTAAAGGAATCACCCATGGACGAACATCAAAAACAATTCTTGTTGAGGTAGCCGAGCATCACAGAAAAGTTTTCACCAAGCGAACAAAAGAAAATGTTGCATCGTTTAAAGTTAATTAATATAATATAATATTTACCTATAATATTACCTACTAATCTTAGTGTCTAGTTTTAATATTTTTTTAAGTATTTGATTTCTAGTTTTCCCAATAAAAAATTTTAATATTGAAAAATCGTATTTTTTGCCTACTTTTACAAAACTGATCAAAGTGTGCAACCTCTAAATATTATCCAATCTGATTGAAATTTTGCATATATATCTTTTACACCACTTAGACTCGGGGCGTAAGCAAAGTCATATGAAAATCCCACCTTTGGAAAAATGAAACACCCTAATGTTCATCCTACATATTTAATTATATATCACGTTAAGTCTGTATATTTAATTTATACATATATATGTTATAGTACCTATATACAATTTTGTTAAAAAAGTTTTACGTTATTTTTTTAAATCTTGCTAATCCGGACGACCCTCTGCCTGAATTCGTCTGGATTTACGGGGTCGTACTGTACTTCAATACGACTTATAATTTTTATTTTAAATCAAATTATAATTATTATTAACTACGGGAAACAGACAGAGAAAATACACTCCAGCGCCAGGATTTGAACCACGGGCCTCTATATTTTCAGTATATGGTTCAAATCACGGCGATGGAGTGTACTTTTTCTGTCTGTTTCCCGTAGTTAATAATGATTATAATTTGATTTAAATTCAAATTTAATCTTTCCGTAGTATGAATACTACCAAAATCGTAAAATACGACTTATAATGTAAAATGTTTTAAAAGTTAATATTAATATCCCAAGTATTCTATAATAGACGAGCAGTGGAGTAAAGTGATCAAGCAGGAATACATAAACGACTCTCGACGCTCGAATATACATGTGACTCTTCGTCAAAAACCTTTATTGCACAAACCTGGCTTTCAACCAGTAATGAAAATGTCCAGTAGGTAACTAACAAACAAGGCATACGATTACAAAAGAGTTTTATGATTGAAATGTCTAGTTAGTATGAAACATAGTTTATGCATTTTGTAATCATGCTGCTTCTTGTTATTCCCGACATATTTCTTTATTCCTGATATAATACTGCATATAATTAACTTTATAATGATATAATTCCTGCAAAACATACCTATTATGTATGTTTTAGTATTTTTTTTTTTTTTATGATAAATATTGATATTGTCAGATTTTTTTATTTATCTATTAAAATATTTAGTTATATACTCAATATGTCGCTTATTTTTCTGTTCCAGATAATTTTTATTTTGGTCTTAAAATGCAGAAAGATATTAAGGTTAGTACTCTTAAGAAGTTTTACTGTAGCATAAATATATCGTAAATATAATATGTAGCATAAAATATAGAGGAACAAACACCTATTTGGTAAATGATAGCGTTTGTCGGTTTCAGCATCCACAACGGCTTAAAATTGATAAAATTTATCTTTTAAAAGGTATATTTATTTGAATATTAGAATGGTAAGTTTAAAAAATGTCAGCGACTATTAAAGAAAATTTAGTTATGGGAGTGTCTATAGAGTTTTTTGCTTCCGAGCTTACCTAAGGTAACGGAAGTTATGTGATCGTCCTGAAGAACGGACATTTTTTATGTCTCCAATGTCAAAAATTTCTCGACAGAATCCGTTTAAGACATCAGGGAACATTTTTGGTTTCGTGTCTTTCTTTCGGTCTCTTGACGCTTTACTTTTGCGAACCAACATTTCTTGAAATGATGTGTTGAAATTTAGATGGTAGATCATAATTAGCCCATTGTTGGTCCTATATAGGTTTTAAACTTTTGCGCCCATTTCTTTCTCTTCCACATACGCACAAACATACATTTATTGTACCTATATCTTCAACGGTTCTAATATAATTTTTATGAAATTTGGATGGTCTGTGGAAAGTAGCCCCAGATTAATTTAAACCGTCTGAGCTCTTAAAATTTTTCTACATTGATAATTTAATTCATGTAAAAGATCAAAACAATATTAACGGATTTATAAACAAGGGAAACTTAAATAAATTTGACAATAATAGGTGGTAAAAGCATAAAATCATGAGTGTATACGAATAGGAAGCGAAGAAGCTATGTGCCACACTTATTGGCAGACTATTTTTTAAAGGAATGAGATAAACTGTATCACCATGTGAATTGGTACTTGTATATTTAACAAAGCAGCTTTAAGCTAAGCCTTCATGAGGCCGCCTTCAGTGCAGAAACGTGGAAGAAATAGAGTTAGTTTAGTATAATGTATTAGTGAAAGTTTACCATCACGATCAACGTGAGTCTCACTCCCGTTGATCATCAAGTAGACTCACCTGATGATCATCAAGTAGACTCACCTGATGATCATCAAGTAGACTCACCTGATGATGGTCTAATGAAGGCTGAAAGCTGCTTTATTAAATCAACAAGTTTTCTATTTACGTGGAGAGACAGTTATATTAATCCCTTCATTTAGGAAATTTGTTTTAGAAAACCTTTCCATTCTTTATTTTATTTTATCGTTTTACTCTTATATCGTCAATATTGATCTGTTATTATATCTTCACCAAAATTCTATAAATAATCAACGGGGCAAGTAGAAAGAGAGTTTAAAAAAATCTTGGCTGGACCTAACGGAACAAAAGGGGAAGAAAAAAATTCTCAGTTGCATTTGTCACCGCCCTCTGACAGGTCTAAGAGGAGACGAAGGCAACTACCAAACACTAAGTAAAAGGGGGGATTTACAAAACGTATAAACCTGACTCAAGAGAACAAGGGTGGCCTTCTAGTCGTTGGAAAAATAAACTAGGGAGACGTGAAATCCTTCTAGACTAGCTTTAAGGTGATCAGTCATTTTCGACAAAATTTCGAAAAAAATAATCATTTGTTAAGAAAAAGAATTAAATCTGTGGAAAAAAGGCGATACGGTCTGAAGAGGTTTATCCTCTGAGTGTTAAAAAAACGATTAAGAAAAATAAAAAATGTCAACGTCTGAGAAGAAATAACTTTCTCACAAATGAGTAAAAGGGAAGGTGAAGCTGGTAACACCCTTCAAATTGTGTTTTTTCGGTGTAAATGGTTTATGACTTTTGTACACTTGTACTAAAGCAATCGGAATGGTTACGATGTTTGTAAACCTTTACTATCTATTAACTCATTGTATTTTAAAACTGATAAATGATTTTTTTATATTTTTAAAAGAAGAAGATTCTTTTGTAGATAGTTGATAAATGAAAGGATCAGGTTTCAGTTTATCATTTTTTCAAAAGTCAAGTTACACTTTTTGAAACTCTTTTGCTGTCGATTTTTTTTTGTTTGTGGGAAAGATTCGTTAAAACAACTAGTTTAGTTACATGTTTTTATTTTTTTTTATTTTTATTTTTCGAGAGTTGAAGACTTCATGCAAGCATCACTACAAGTTTTCAAGAATTATGGAATTTTCCGCTAAGTTGTGGTGCTATTGACGGAAAACATATTTTGATATATGCCCCTTATAACAACTGTGGTAGTGAATATTTCAACTACAAGGGCTCTAGGAGTTTAGTTCTGATGGTGGCAGTTGATCATAATTACTGTTTTACTTTTAAAAATTTGTGATGAACGAGTTAAGCAAATATGTGATATTTACAGTGAGGAGGGGACGCGGACGCGGAGGGTCTACTAGCCCGTCCGCGGTCGAGCTACTCTACCACCACACTAGCTTATTTACTCGACCAACTTTTATCCACTATCCTCTACCGTTTACTATCGTTCACATTAGCCTAGCAGCTTGGAGTGCTACTCGACCTAGCTACTCGACCGTTTACTCTACCAATGTAAACTAGGCTTTTGTAAACTAGGCCCAAATAGCTTTTTCATTTTCGTTGGGGCAGTTACTTGTAAAAACTAATTGACTATAAAAAGTATGTTGCCTGTCCCAATTATTCAAATTTTCATTTACAAATGAGGCTATGAACAAATAAACTGTGTTTTAAGTGTATTTGCTGTCAAAATTTAGTAAAGGTTTTTTTCTTATCCCTCTTGTTATAATGACAAAATATGACATTAAGGTTGTTTTTCTCAAATTTTGCTATTTTTCTTTATTCCGTTTTATTAATGCAGCAAATGTTATTTTTGGAAAGTAAATTACTTATTATTCAGCATTTTAGCCTTGTATTTTTAATATTCATGCCAACTGCAAAGTAAATATAATGAGATAAGCATTTTATTTTTATGCTATAATTCTTTGGTAGCCAGCTATGATAAATCTAGATCACCTGGTGAAGGCCACTGTCAGAATTAGGAATAACGAGCTATCTTCATTAGACCGATTATGTGGGTTACTTATTAGGCTTCGGTCTCGTCTAGTTTGTAAGATCAGATTTAAGAATAAATTGTTTTTAGTTTTATTTAATTTATTTTTTTCACTTAGTTACTTAGTTTTTCATGGTCCTAGTTTTCAAATAAAGATTTTGAGTTTGTCTGGGCATATTCCGTTTTTAAATGACTGAGTTTGAAATACACTTTAATGTGTGTGTGCGGGAATTGAAATTTTTAAGTATAGCTGACGTCAGTTTCATTTGGAGACAAGACTACCACTTTTCAATGCTTGGAATTTTAATTAAGATGAATTCATTTTATCTCATTTTTTGTAAGAATAGCATAAAAGAAATGGTTTATTGCTGTTGGATTAAGCGATGTATTTATTCCATCATAAAAAGTTTTAGAAATACAAAAGCTGATTTGAAGTGAATCTTTTACAGTTCATATCGTCTATATGAGATAATGTAAAATATTGATTGGAATATGTGTGGTATATTTAGAAGCAGCGCCTCTGAAATTGATGATCTAATAAAATAGCTTCTTTTTGCATGTTGTGCAAGTGTAGAGGAATAATTCCGCAGCCAGGATTGATACAGACGGAACAAAATAAAACAACATGATGAATTTAGAATCTGACAGGTCTGGAAGCTGGAGGGCTTGGCTAGTTTGTGATCTTCATTACTCGGCGTTCCAGGGGGGTAGAGTTCCAATGTAAACTCTTTTGCCTTTCGGGATATCAAGACTACGGGATTATGAAGGCAAACGTCTTGTACCAAGTTGTAAGATATGTGAAGCCCGGATAGCCTCCCATCTAACTCCTGTCAGATGTTGTTCGGTAGAAGGAGAAGAACATGGCTTCCCACTAACTACCGCAGGAGATCCGATGGCTACCGTACCGGGAGGCATCCTCACGATCTTCCTCTAGCAGAAGGTAACAAGGGACTCTGGAAGCTCGAGGAGAACAACCCGTCCTGGCCGATCACGTCTCGCTCCTGTTCCTAAACTTGGACCAATCACTATCCTCTGCTTTTAACTCATCAGGAGGTTAAACTTGCAGAGTCTGGTGGTCACAACCTACCTTTTCATCCTGATCCTTCTGCTTAATCCTGTCCTCGTATCCTTTGATCCCAGTATTTATAATCGTCCTGTTTTCCTTGTTCAACACACATCACGCAACCGGTAGACTAATCATACTCCATAAATAATTCCCTTCTTCTCCTCATTTCTTTGCCTCTTAACTCTCTTCCCTATCCGTTTTTTTATTACGCACAATTTATCCTTCTTTATTACCTGTAATTTATTATTCTTTAGAAAAAAAACTTTATTTTTAACTAATAAACGATCGTTTTGACGATCGCTGATCATACCGGCATATCTTTATTATCCTGCCTTCGAGTCTTCTGATCCACGCCTTTAACAAATAATTCATGATTTCTCATTCAAAAACTTGCTTTTACTTCACTCGGTATAGGATATGTTCGATTTAATAAGCGTCCAACTCGATTTAAATAAGGCCCCATTAATAACAAAACGAATTTCGAATGTTGAACTAATCGAAAGTCGTATTTTTAATCAATTAGACTGGCATACAGTTTGGCGTGAAGGTATCTTTCCTTGTAAAACATTATATGGGCGATTTAATGAAAATTTTAGTGGGAAGATTAATAACTAATATTGCTTCCTGTTAGTTTATTTCTCTTATTTTAGTCAAATTTATCACTATTTCCTATTTTTGACTTTACAAACATCGTTAGTTTCGACGAATCATAGGGGAATAACGAATTAGTATGAACTAATACAGTTATTAAAATACCACTTAATTGTCTTCCATCTGTAATTCACGTACCTACTATGAAACTCATTCCTTTTGATAATTATGTAAAAAACTTAATTCATTCTATCTGTTTCTGAACCTATTTATCACGCCCCTTTAATATTTCAAGTAAAATAGTCTGCTAATTAAAGTGGCTCATAGCTTCCACGGTTTTACAACCCATTATTATCTAACTAATCCCCCCCCCCTTTTCCGCTTCCGAGCTTACCAAAGATAATGGAACGAAAGCTCTGAACATTTTTGTGTCTCCAATTTTAAAAATTCCAATGCAGAAATATGTTCAGACGTGTCTGTCTTGTTGTTTTTGCAAACCAACATATTATATCTTAAACAAATAAGGCACGCTTCACGTAAGTATGTGGGGCGATAATTGCCGGTTTCTGTAGATTGAAGTTAAAATTATTAAGTGAAATATAATTACACTAATTTTAATAGTAATATTCTTTTTCTACTCTTCAAGACCTTTAAATTGATGTATAACATGTTATGGTAACTAAAACAATGTTTAGTCACCCACCATATTTGCCGCCATCTTGAAAATGTTAATATTTGCATATTCTTTTTCTACCGTGTGAAATTTTAATAGTTGCATATTCTTTTCCTTCATTTCAATACCTTTAAATTGATATATAACATGTCATGGTGACTAAAAACTTGTTTTTATTCACCCGCCATATTTGCCGCCATCTTGAAAATATTACGTGGGAAATTATAATAGTTGCATATTCAATTTTAAAGAGCTGTGGTGTTGCATATTCTTTTTCTTCAATTCAAGACCTTCAAATTGATATATAACATGTCATGGTGACTAAAAACCATTTTCTTAGTCGCCCGCCATATTGGCCACCATCTTAAAAATATTAAGTGTGAAAAATCCAAAATGTGTCCAGTTGTCTCAAATGCCGAGATGCACCTGGGTGCCGAATGTTCCTAGCTATATTAGTTTATGAATTGAAACAAGCAGCGGCCAGACAGAGCCGTTATATATAAGGTTTATTTTTGTACTTTGTACAGAATCCTAAAACTATACTTCTCCGACTTTAATAAAATTTGGATGGTAATCATAATTAGCCCATGTTGGTCCCATATAAGTTTCAACCTTCTATGCCCATTATTTTTCATTTCAACAGGCGCACAAACTACATTTATTTACACCTATATTTTTGAAAGTACCCATCTAATATTTAAGAATTTTAGAATTCGAACGCAGCTCACAGATGGTCCCATATTATTTTCAACTGTTTGCGCTTTTTTAATTATGCTAAATTGATATAAATTACCTAAAAGAAGGGGGAAAATTATATAAATTAGACAATATTGTTTTGTAATAGCACATCATCAAATCATCATGTAAGTACGTTGTAGAACGCGAGGAAGGTTGCACATAGCTTCCAATAGGCAAGCTATTTTTAAATCTGTCAAAAATATTTTCATGAATAAAAGTATTAATTTAGCAAAATTTAATGAGCTCAGACGGTTAAAATGATCAGAGGACCATTTGTAGGCTATAGTCTACAAACCATCCAAATTTATTAATATTTAGATAAGTACACTAAAAAAATTAAGTGACGCAAAACAGTGATATGTGTCTGACTAGTTCAATTCTTATTTTTTTTACATAAATGTTGTAGACTTTTTATTTGTTTCATACCTATATCAGATATGTTGTTAATTTATTTTATCAGATATGTTGTTCATATATAAGGTGCCATCCTTTTATATAAGGCCCGAGGAGAAACAATACATTTTTTCATTCAAAACGCACAAACATACATTTATTCACACCTATATCTTCAAAAATACTCTTCTGGTTTTTATGAAATTTGGATGGTTTGTCGAAAGTAGACCGCAGATACCCCCGATTAATTTTAAGTACCTGTGCCTTTTACATTTTGCTATATTGATACTTTTAATTCATGTAAATAATTTAAAAAAATTAACAATTTTTACAAATTAAAAAATCGGGGAGGGGGGAATAAAATAAATTGGATGAATAGGTATATAATAGGTTGTTAAGGCATAAAATAATTTAAATATACATAGCAGGAATCGTGGAAGCTATGTGCAACACTAATTGGCAGACTATTTTTATATTTCTCCTTTTATTTGTAAAATTATGAAGAAAAAATGTACAACTTTCAATAGATATATTTATCAATAAAAATACAAATGATTGTTATGTTATTTTATAGATTTGCTTATAAGAATGGATACATGTTACTAAATAATGAATAAAAAAACAAAAAAAACGATACCTCTCCTAGTAGATTAGCTTATTGTCTTCTCAAACATAATGGACTCCAACTCGTACCTTATACTACACTCAAGATAAAGATCAACATTTCAATTCATTCGATTTTAAACAAACTAAACAAGCAAACTAACAAAAACCAAAAGAAAAAAAAAAAAAACAACACCAACAAAAAAACTTCTACTAAGTTACAATAGTGGTAGGAGATACTTTGTACCTTTTCCATTATCTTTGAAATTCAAAGCCGTTTCGGTTTATATATACATATATTTTTTTTCTAATCTATTTTGTATAGTTAATGAGTAACCGATTCAAAACAAAGAATTTAAATTAACTTTACACACCAGAGTTTTTATTTAGACGAAAACAAAATCCTATTACATACATTCATTGTTTTCTGTATGATAATAAAACAAAAAAAAATTACATTCTTGACTTAACTTCTAGATTGAATGGTTTTAGTTATTAAATTATTATTTCATAAGCTCTTAATAGTATAAATATATTAATTATATTTTATTGTTCAAGTATAAATTATTATAATAATTTATTAAGAACTAGTGTGAAAAACTTATATTATATTTCTTAATGTATTAAGAGTATAATATATGTTTGTGAAAAATAAATAAATACCTTTTTTTAAGTTTTACGTAGTATTCATGCTACGGAAAGTTTAAATTTTACTCCAGCGCCCGGGACTTAAATTAAGTCTAAATTAAGTTTAAAATTTAAACTTTCCGTAGTATGAATACTACCTAAAACTTGAAAATAAAATTTCTAATTGATTGTACAAGGTAAAGGTACTAAATGGCTACTTTATAATAATTATAAGCGATATTTCTCGGTCTACTTCTATTATCATCGTTTATGTTGACTTCTAGACTTGTAGAAAAATGAAAGTTTAATTCGGGACTAGGTATCGTTACTGACAGAGGAAAATATTCTCCAGTGAAGCTCAGTTGGTAGAGCGCTATAATGGTAATATAGAGGCCCGTGGTTCAAGTCCCGGCGCTGGAGTCTATTTTTCTATGTCTGTCTCCCTTTGTTAATAATAATTATAATTTGATTTAAATTAAAATTTAAACTTTCCGTAGTATGAATACTACCTAAAACTTAAAAATGAAATTTCTAATTGATTGTACAAGGTACAGGTACTAAATGGGTGCTTTATAATTATAAGCGATACTTCTCGGTCTACTTCTATTGTCGTTAATGTTGACTTCTAGACTTGTAGAAAATTGAAAGCTTAATTCGGGACTAGGTATCGTTATTGACAGAGGAAATTATTTTCCAGTGTAGCTCAGTTGGTAGAGCGCTAAACTGGAAATATAGAGAGCCCGTGGAGCCGTATATGGAGGCCCGTCTTTCAAGTCCCGGCGCTGGAGTCTATTTTTCTCAGTCTGTCTCTCTTTGTCAATAATAATTATTATTTGATTTAAATTACCTTTTTTTTTTAATTATTATTAACATATTATGCAAGAGATATAACTGCAGAATCATAAATAAAACAAAATGCCTCTCCACAAAATGAATGTTTATTTTTCAAAACTAATTTTCGACCTCTCGGCCAACAACAGTACTGGTGAAAGGTAAAGGAAAAACCAGAAATGGAGTCACATGAGAGACAAAAATCGGATGGAGAGCACCTTTTTACCGGCTGATGATGGCCGAGAGTTCGAAAGCTAGTTTTGAAAATTAAACATTTATTCTGTGGACTTTCTTTCTATTCTACTCGCATCACTAATCCACTTCCACTCTCATTCTTCAGAAATATAACCACAATATCTCTATAATGCATATGAGCGATTAGAACAAGTAGATCAAAATCCTGGTCCACTTCGTCATTTTTCCATGATCAATGTTCAGTTTCATAAAATCGATGTTTAGTTTGATGTGATTATATATCGATGTTCAGTTTGATTAGATCGATGCTCAGATTGATTAGATCGATGTTCAGTTTGAATAGATCGAGTTCATGATTAATTCTCTTTGTCATGCGACGAGATTACGATATGTCGATGAAACAAAATGTATTCTCTCAGATTTTTCTTTGCTTTTAGGATTTTAAAATAACAGACTATATGGTCTTTATAAAACGATAATTTTCGTATTATTATATATTACGGTTTCTCGTTCTTAATTGACCATAAGTTATGGTTAGAGTGAGCTTAAAACGAATTTTATTCAAAACGAAAAGAGATGCTATTTTTATCGACGAATCTGCATTTTCTGATGGATTATCTCTTTCTAAAAATATAAGGAAATTATGCAAATGAAACTTGGCTACTTTTTAATCTTGTTATTTTTACCTCTTTCTCGATGCCTTTTAAATATTATGTAAAGTATCGGTTTGATGTAGTGTTTGCATACTAAACGTACAGTTGTACCGTTTGTTTGTGAAGTCTGACGTGCTACTCTTGCTGTGGTGAATGATGGTGTTGCATGTCCCAGTCCAGTTCCGTTCCGGATGACGACAATGCCACTTGCTCCTCCGGTTCCGCATGGTGTAGGACTCCGAAGGCGCCTCTGTACGGTTATCTAAATCCTCACCTACAAACAGTACATTGTGTACATCTTATTGACGATAAACATAGCTACTGCATTGTTACGCTGTTGTTCATCTGCTTTACCTTCGTAATTCTAGGCCAAGGATAGAACAAAAGTTCTAGATACTAATATGATTACATATCTAATTACAACTTCATTGATTACTACTGTTTTTGTTTTTAACCTTTTCTGGCTTTAATGAATAATTTTCATTTTTATTAATTCATTAATTAGACCGTCGGAGAATAGCTGGAATTATAAGTCTTATGGCAATATTTATTGCGTAATAAACACCCGCTGAAGTGAAGAGGTCAAAGTCGGTTCGTTTCAGACGAGTAAGGAAACCGTAGAATATTGAGGTCTTGATTTAAATTCAGCACGTTTAATTTATTTATTTTCTATTAGATGTCTTTAGAGTTTATGGAGTGGGGTAAAAGAAAACAAGCTGTATAAGTACCTATATATGATAATCTGACATATTCAGAACCTTATATACGAAATAGGTATTTAATGAAAGTAAATAATCATCAGAGTCTAGAAGAATTAGTTTGTTATATTATAATAAAATAGGTACATAGTATGTAATTTGAAAAAATCGGTCCGAGACAACTCAGACAACTTTCTCATATACGAGGTCATAATTATTTGGCCCAGTGTTTTTCATTTATTAGTTTTCGTATGTACATTTAATTATTATTGAACATTTCATCAATTTTTTTTAGAGGGAGGGAAGATCTTTCTTCACACAAAATGTTTGATGTATAAAAAATTCCTAAATAAACTGTTTTTTTTTATTTTGTTGCAAAGAATAAGCTACTATTATTGCTTCCGAGCTTACCGAAGGTAAGCACATTAAGCAAGCATTGTGTTCACTTTTGAGAACGAAAAAAATGTATGTCTCAGATTTTAAAAACCCTCTGTTTGAAACGTGTGACGACAACTTAAGTAAAAGTAGACCGATTTGATGAAATTTGGTAGACATGTTTATTTTACCATTGGCCAGGACGAGTTCGTTGGACAACGTTATCTGCCCAAGCGTTCGCGCGCAACGATCACGTAAATGTGAACTTCAAATTTAAAATTGGAATTTTAGGTCGGAAAAAAACTTACTTCATCTATTCTATGAGACAAACATTTGGCTGAGTTGATTCCCTGGATTAACGTCGAGGTCACGTGTTATTTTAGTTGATTCCTGAGCATAAAATGGTTATTTATTAGTTCATTCCCGATTTTCAATTTTTATGTATAAATTAATGCCTGTGTTTACCTGATAAGGTAATCCTGTTAAAAAATTATTTGTATTATATATAATAAACAAAATCATAACGTTGTTTATTAAAGGTAAATTTTAGTCTGCAAATTTTGTTTTCATAAAAACATGGGCTGAATATTCTGCAAGTATAAACAGAACCAGTATTGCGTGTGAGAGTTTCCACTCTACTATAAATGGTTCTTTTTACTCAGTGCATCATAAAATATATATCTTTTAACTGATGTGTTTCTTTAAATCCAATCCCAAACCTACATTATAAGTAGATGCAAAAATTTATAAAAGAAACTATGTTCGCGTTGGAAAGTAACATTATTTCCAAATGTGACTTTGTTAAATGAATTTATTTTAAGTTTTAGCAAAAGCCATAATTTATTTTAAATGTTTAATCTTTTAATTATATTATTTTGTATTTTTATAAAAAATAATTTTTATATGATTTTTGTATTTTTATAAAAATTTTGGAATATAGTTAGTATTTTTTTTTTTTTTTTACTAATAATATTTGATTAATAAAATGAGTAATACTTAACAAAGAAAAGATAAAATAAGAAAGAATGAAATAAAATAAAAGGGAAATCATTCGAACTAAATTGGGGAATCAATTTGAACATGTGATAAATTAATCCGGGAATCAACTAATACCTGATCTTTTTTTGGTCGGGAATCAATTTAGCTAATAAGTAAGGACTAGGAATCAATTAGAAATCTCCCAAACATTTATGTTTACAAGGACGCGAGGAAACTATAATCACTTTAATTGGCTGTGTATTACGATTTTACAATTTTATTTATTATGGATGCGTCTGACAATTATTACTTTTTATTTTTAGTATAAGTAGAAGTATTATCGGAGAAACTGCTATACATTCTAGTGTCAGCGACAGCTTGAAGACACTGGCGGAAATAGCAGGTGGTCTAGGTGGCCTAATGCCATTTGTCTCCTAACCCTAGGCCCTACGGAGACCCTTTACCTCATAATAAAAAGCAATAATGTTATTAGGGGAGAAATAAAATAGCTTTGCCTTATACTTTAAAACGGAATAATATTTTGTTTAATAAAGTAATTATGTAAGTATATACCTTATTCGGTTTTTGACATTTTCATTTTAGGCTAGCATCTGTAGTTATGTAGTTTTGGGATAAGGAAAAACCTACTAATACTGAACATATTTTGGTTATTATCTTTATGGATAAATTATCATTTATTTTTTATTAATATTGCCCAGTAAGTTTTTATACTGGTTTTATATTTATATTTATAATTTTTATACTTTATTTTTATTTTTTATTTATATTTTTATATTCGTATTTATTTATAAATATCCGAAATGAAAACTTTTTTTTTGTCTTTTACCGCCTTACTATGGAAAATGTTTTCAGGCTATTACTGTACGATATACACAATCAAACATTACTATAATTGTTATTAACACTTTCGCGTATAAAAATAATGTTATTTTTCGATAAAATATGTTATCCTAGCCAAAAAAAAAAAGCTCGGTCTAGTGTTATATTTCTAGTGTTATATTATTTCTCTGAATGATAATAACATGTAGTTTTTTTTATTATAAAAAACCGTGACATGTGTTCCCTATCTCACGGATGTAACATAAAAACCAACAACAAAAAAAACATAACCTAATAAAGAGTAAAGTACAACCTGAAACCTGTTAATTTATTAACGAAAACAAATGGGTGACGATGAATAAAGAAGAAACAAAGAAAACAACAAAACGAAATGAAATGATAAAACGCAATAAAGTGTGAATTGTAATCGAGTGAAATATTCATTCGACATTTCTTCGAAGCCTATCATTCCATTATTCTATTCCACAACTAACAATTCTCAATTCTTTTTAAAATATTCATATTTTTTTACAGGTTGTTACAATAAAGAAATATTAAATTATTTCTTGGTATTATTTCTTTTTATATCTTATTACCTCTTTATTTTCAAGTGGGGTTAATAAGTATGGCAATGAGTAGAGAAAAAAATAATAGAGCATAGAGGGAATTTGGATGTTTTATTATGATTAAAAAGAATTATTAGTTTCATTAAATGCTTCGTAGAACTCATAGACCTTTTTCTAGGTAATAGAACACTTAGTTTTCAGGAAAACACAAAAGTATGTACTACTGAACGATGCGTGTCCTTTGATAATGTAGAATTATGTCATTTTGAACAATAAAAAATTACTTTATTGATACGAAACGATCCTGGTTTTCCAGACGGGCTTTATTATTTTACTGTGTTATTTTATTTTACGGTCATGGACACCCATCTGGGGGCCGCTCTTAGACGTCCGTTTTAGGGGCTTATCGGGGGCGTGTATCTTTTTTCCTATTCGCTTTAAAAAAAAAAAAAACTATTTTTTTCCTTTTTCGCGAGACCTACAAAAAAGGTCCTTTGCGTCGGACCGCTGCGGTCGACCGTATTCGAGTTATGCGGAAAAAACTTTTTTTTTTTTTTCCGAAAAACCGATTTTTCCGCATAATACGGTCGACCGCAGCGGTCCAACGCATAGGACCTTTTTTGTAAGTCTCGCGAAAAGGGAAAAAATAGTTGTTTTTTTTTTGTTTTTTTTTTTTTAAAGTGAATAGGAAAAAAGATACACACCCCCCAAAAAGCCCCTAAAACGGACGTCTAAGAGCGGGCCCCAGATGGGTGTCCATGACCTATTTTACTTATATGTATATGGAAGTTGACGTTGTGCGAAATTGACCAGAATATGTGAAAAAACAACAATTGTTATACCGTTTAAGATATTATTATAAACAGGTTTTGGCCACTTTAGTTGGCCGTATATATAAACTGATGATGACTAAACTAATCAATTTTTAGTTTAACTAATCAATTTTTAAAGTTTTATTCTCATAAAAAAATATCCGGGTCTTCTGTTATTCCCCCCCCCCCACTCCTACCGGGTGCTTTTTCGGATATGAAGGGTGCAACCCTGTTACTTTCAAGGAGTATTCAGATTTCCCACATCTGTCTAGTGGTCTAGTGGTGCACAGAAAGCTAAAACAATACGCGTTAGGTTGATCACCTCATTATTTATTGTTATATACATATAAACACTTTTTTCGACCTTTGTCCAAAACAATGATATGAAGATATTGTTATGTACCGTTTTAAGGAAAGTGCAAAGAAATATTTTAATAAGTACAAAGTTGCCACTGCGTTCTGCTGATTTGATCTATTGTAAATACAAATATTGTATTAGTTTATTATAGATATAAGATCAATAAATTGCTTATATATTTATAAGTACAAAATACCTCTTGGATTTTGTATTAATCAGGAAATGATTATAATTTCATGATAATCAGGGAATGATCCGTTGAAAATTATGAATGTAATTGGTTCGTACTTAAACGGTTCTGTTTTGTGATTTATAAAAAAGTTATACCTTCTTCAGATCAACGGCAAATTCAAGGGACACTCCTGAACTTAAGAATTAGAATAGCATACGCCTTCTTTTTATCCTTCCTTCCTTTTCCTTCAAGGTACCAGTTACAGCTTTGGGTATGATCAAAAATCAAATTCATATTACTATTTAGATGTTGGATATATTAACCCTTAACTGGTATCGTCGGGTCAAAATGGACCCAGCGAATCTCTATCTTACCACTAATTGGTGGCTATAGCACTTAGATGGTGGAGGCTCTGTGACTTCTCACGCAATGAGCACCTGAATCGACACTTCAATTTTTAGTTCAATTCGAGCATTAGAAGTGTCTGTTTTGCGACGGCCTACTTTGACCGATAAATTTGTTGTTTTTTTGCTTTTTTTTAATAACTGTGTTTATGCATGTAAGTGAAAATAAAGTTCATTTTTCAAAAATTTTATTATTTGCCTTTAAATTTTGGAAATTATATTTTTCCAATATTTCAATGTCAATATAGAACTTTTTTAAATTAGGGCTACAACAGTATGATTTCTTATAAATACTTGGAAATATTTATGAACCTGTTGGGAACAGTGTAAAAAATAAAAAAATACGTGTGGTGTCGCGGGACACCCGGTAGGAACGAAGTTCCTTACACTTTTCATTAAATATAAATTATAAAATCACACTGCTAAGTACGTATACATTGCTAACTACTTATACATGGCGGAGTTAGAAAAGAGACAAAATTAAAAGTAACGAACTGTTTGTGCCTAGCAGAGTTAAGGCAAAATTAAAAGAAAATCATTATTTGTACAATTAAAGCAAGCGTCTTACTATAAATATATATTGAATATAAGAAACAAGTTGATTAGTATATAGTGAAAGAGTAAAGAGTATGTTTGTTAAAGGAGTTTGGATTGAAATAGGACTGTTTTCTACCTACCCTGCCAATTAATTTAAAATATTATAAAAATTATCTCTTCCCTACTCTACAGCTTCTGCTTGTATCAGGGTCAAATTTTACATGATTATATTTTATTTATTTACAAAACAAAGTGACATTTTTGACATATATAACAAAAATAATCAAAACCAGTCAAGTAACAGGCTTCCCAAATAACACTTTTTCCCGTCTTTTGAAGCTTACGTTTACGCGAGCGTTGCGCGTGAACTCTTGGGTGGATAACGTTTTCCGACGAACTCAGCATGGGCATTGGTAAAATGAACATGTGTACTAAATTTCATCTAACTCGGTGATCTTTTACTCAAGTTATTATCTGTTGTTGTAGATTTCGTGACGGATTTTGCGTGACGGTGATTTTGTGACGGTTATTTTGTGACGGTGATTTTGGTCGTTTTTTCGTATTCACTCCTGGGCTCCAGAACGTGCCATAAGGAACTTCGTTCCAAAAAGTATTTAATTGCATTATCATTCTTAAAAAGCCTTGGGTCCGATTTGACCCGGCGATTCCAGTTATACGCAAGTAAATATGACTATACCAGTCAAGGGTTAATATCATCTTAGGGATATTACAAAGTACAAGAAAAGGGCTGACCTACCTCCGTTCTGATTTAATTTTTGTTAACAGCTGTCAATTGAATGTAGCAATTATTTGCAATTTTCAAACTTATTCACATAAAACATCAAAACATTTTTGTCATGTTCCAACATTGTATAATTGGTAGTTTGTTTCGTACATCCTTCACCCTCCTCACGAATTCCAATTTCGTTACTGTGTTCCTCTTCCCTAAGAGCACCCTTATTCTTTTTTCGGACACTCCCATTCTGCCAAAAAAACACTACTTTGTCTATAAATCCACCCTCGTAAAAAAAGGGTTTTTTAGAACATAGACAACATCTGTAATTTTGCACAAAAGAGTGGTTGTTTGGTGGGAGGTCGAGACAGTTGAATGGGTTGCGTACGATACAACCCTGTGGCAGGTGTCAATCTCTTCCGTTCTTATTCAGTTATATCACGTAAAAAAATAAGGCAGGCCATCATTCAACACCTAAGCTCCTTACAGCCCTTGCTTGCCTTACATCCTTCCATCTATAGATAACAGGATAAATCCTTTTTTACGTTTCTTTGCAAAGTGTTTTGTGGAAAAATCAAGATATTTTACTCATCCTACACACGCAAAAAACCTAAGGATAAGCTTGGTAAAGGTGTTGTTTGTAAGCAAAATAATAAATAAAAAAAAAGTTGCACGTAGAACCCTTACACATATTTTTTAACTAAACAATTCTATATAATCAAAATATTTCAGTTTTTTTGGTTAATTTTATTATCAATAAAATATCAGAATGAAACTGAGTAAAAATAAACGATATCGTGCTTAAGATCTATTTTGTGTTGAATTTCATCAGGGTATTTCAATGCTATGGAGTTTTTTTTTTTAGAATTACTTAAGAGCTAAAATTATGTTTATTTTGATAATTAGTATAGGATTTGTCTACAATTTTGACTATTTTGATAATTACTTTAGGATTGGTCTACAGTTTTGACTATTTTGATAATTAGTTTAGGTTTTGTCTACAGTTCTGACTACTTTCATAATTAGTTTAGGTTTTGTCTACAGTTCTGACTACTTTCATAATTAGTTTAGGTTTTGTCTACAGTTCTGACTACTTTCATAATTAGTTTAGGTTTTGCCTACTTTCATAATTAGTTTAATTGACTATTTTGGTGATAAGTTTAGGTTGATAACTGATGATCATCCGTTATAAAGCTATCGATTTAAGTTCTCACCATTTTGAGTTATTCACCATGCATTTTCGTTCTCCCATGTATTATCGTCTTCTTTTATTAAATACTACTTTAATTAAATTCAGTTGGCGTTATTCAATAAATTTAGATTTTAAGATACGTGATCAAGTATGACGATTGGATATTTTCTCAATTAAATTATGTGATAAAATTGTTTCTATTTTTTGGGATGACTAATTTTTTTTATACTTCTTGACGAATTAAATTCGTACAAATTTACCTTAATAGGATCATTTAAGAACATTGCTTCTTTTGTTGGATAAAAATAGGAATATAGTTTTATAATGTAATTTCAACTTCCTCTTCATTTTTAAAACAAGTTTATACTAATCCTTCAAGACTCAGTGCATTTCTCATTAATCGCCTAAAAAAAAAAAAAAAAAAACTAATTCAATTTATACTAAAAAAAAAAAAAAAAAAAAAAAAATACGTTGCCTAGTTATTATTCTCTGCGCTCTCTTTTCTACAGCTTGTTAAACTCAGTTTTATATGAAAAAAGTTCATAACACTTGAGCTAATATTCACATTTAATAGATTATATTAGTAATTTAAAAATGTATAATTATTACATTAATTTCTTCATTACGCATTCTTTAACAAATCGAGTACATTGCCTTTTTTTTATTTTAAAAAATATGCTATATTTACCTTGAAATTGTGCAGTTTTAAAAAGAAAATATACTTTTGCATTTTCAACAATATAATTTTATTTTAATATTTTTTTTTTAGTAAAATAATTTTTAAAATAATCGACTATTATAATGCATAATTAAATCTTCTTTTTTTATTTATATAATGAATGATATTTTTGCAACGTCGGATGTTATAAATATTAAATTATTTATTAGTTTTTTGTTTATTAGTATATCAAAAAAATGTTGCATTATTTTTTTTTTTTATTAATAATTTTATTTTATAATTCATTTTGTGTTACTATGCATGATTTTATTAATTGCTCAAAGCAAAACATTAATTTACAATAAATTGTAATTAATCATAGCAATCTAGTTATAAATTATATATCTAGTATATATTTATGCATTATATGTACAATATATATTTATATATATATATATATATATATATATATATATATATATATATATATATATATATATATATATATATATATATATATATATATATATATATATATAGGCATACAAAACAGTTAAGTAGTTAATAAAATGAAGCTGAAATTATTTTAACATAATGTTATAAATTAACAAAAATACTTGTAAAATAGTCTGCTAATTAGAGTGAGACATACTTCTCCGCGTCGTATTGCGCATACTTTTATTTTATGCGTTTACAGCCTATAGTTACAGATTTTTTACATCTATAGTTTAGCAGTATTTAATTTGCGCAGGTGATAGAAATTAATCTGCATATTTAATATATATATATATATATACAGGGTGACTGGCGTTATATGTGAAAAAATGTAGTGGGTTGTCCTACGCCTCAGGGGCTACAAAAAACACTATATAAACCATGGGTCAAATATTAACCGTTCTCCCATAAGTTCAAATTTTATGATTTTTTTAAGATCGCATGCGTTTGCTCATAAAAACACTAATTGCTCCAAAAATATAAAAGCTAGAACAACATTTTTAGTTTCGTTGTAAAGCTGGCAAAATTTCTTATCAGAAAAGTGTAATTTTAATTTTCATTCTCTCAAATTACTTGGCCAAAAAATGTATACAAATGTTATTTTTAAGAAAAAACAAAATAATCTTTTTTCTTTGTGGTTCCATTACTTAGAATAGAACCGAGCTTAAACTGTTCGGACTTCAGGAAAAACTTTCTCATTTACTAACGTTTCGATCAATATTTATATCATTACCTATTTATAGGGCGGAATTTTTAGTAAACTTCGCACTTCGCTGAAAGTAAAAAAGAAACATGTTTATTGTTGCTATTTTTGACTTACAGGTGAGTAAATAAATAAAAACATTTAAAAATAAATTGGTAAGGCGTGAAGTCTCACGTAAAAAGGGTTTCGTTGGTATTGTGAACACAAAATAAGTAAGGGGGGAGGGGAGAAAAGTTTTAATTTTTTTTGACAAAATGGCGCGCAAAATTAAACGTTAACAACAAGTGGTATACATTTTTGTAATCTACTCTTCAATATCTTTCATTTGATACCCCACTCAAAATTTAAAAAAAAATATTTTTCTTCGAGTGATATGAATTATCCGCCATCTTGGATTTCCAGTAAATCAGATCAAATTGCTAATCTTATTTTTTCTATGGCCCAGCAGACCACACATTTTGCATATTTTTCTATATTTTTAGTAATAGCGGAAATACGATTTTAGGGGGGGGGGGGACACGCAAAATTTCGATGTTTTTTGACAAAATGGCTCCGAAAATTAAGCATTTTTACTAAGTGGTATATATATTTGTAACCTACTCTTCAATACCTTTCATTTGATACCCCACTCAAAATTTAAAAAAAATATTTTTCTTCGAGTGACATGAATTATCCGCCATCTTTGATTTCCAGTAAATCAGATCAAATTGCTAATCTTATTTTTTCTATGGCCCAGCAGACCACACATTTTGCATATTTTTCTATATTTTTAGTAATAGCGGAAATACGATTTTAGGGGGGGGGACACGCAAAATTTTGATGTTTTTTGACAAAATGGCGCCGAAAATTAAGCATTTTTACTAAGTGGTATATATATTTGTAACCTACTCTTCAATACCTTTCATTTGATACCCCACTCAAAATTCTAAAAAAATATTTTTTTTTCGCGACGTGAATTATCCGCCATTTTGAATTTGAACAGCTGATAATATTGAGTTCGCTATATTTTTCCTGTGTGCGCGTTAAAACGATCTTTTATACTGGAAAGTTTCACATTTTTATCTCTTTTGGTTCAAAAGTTATTGGAACCGTACAGAGTGACAGACAGACAGACACAGGAACGAAACTATAAGGGTTTCTTTTTTTTGGTTTTACCAACGAAACCCTAAAAAACAGGACTGGTTTAGTATACTCACCTATATTTCAACAAAAACAACAATAAACATGTTTCTCTTTTTCTTTGAGTGAAGTTTACTAAAAATTCCGCCGTATGAATAGGTAATGATATTAATATTGATAGAAACGTTAGTAAATGAGGAAGTTTTTCCTGAAGTCCCAACAGTTAAAGCTCGGTTCTATTCTAAGTTGTGGAACCACAAAGAATTTATTTTTTTCCACTTCATTTTTTCACATATACCGCCAGTCACCCTGTATATTGTGTTAGTGAGAGACACCAAGGGATGAGCCACGCAAGCACGACACTTATATATAATGTATATATATATAATATATATATATATTTATATATATATATATATATATATATATATATATATATATATATATATATATATATATATATATATATATATATATATATATATATATATCTTTTGTTCTCAAAAAATATATTTGTTTAAAGTAGTTTTTAGGCTAGTGTAAGATAATAGGAGAAGGAATTTTCAAGCTGATTTCATGCTTTGTTAATGTATATAATATATTAATGACAACATTTTTTTTATAATTATATGATATTAAAAATATTATATACATTTATTTGGTGTTTTGTGTGTGTTTATATAATGAATATATTCTCTTAGTTGCAGACTAGAGTAAGATAATGGGAGAATGTACAAGTAGTGATTTCACGCTTTGTAAATATATATAAGTTATGTGCTTGAAATGCGGACTAATGTTTTATAGATGCTAATATATTATGAGGACACGGTTAGTCTAGTGATTCCTTTGCCTAGAGGCTAATCTTACCTACAATTTGCTTTGTTTTACTTTAAGGAATTACACTAAAACAACTATTACTTTTTTTTATTATAAACAGGATTAAAATAATTCATATTTATATTTTTTTTATCTTGTATAACCTAAGGATTAAAAGAATTATGAAAATATGCATTTATTTACTAAGGCTAGGTAAAAACAATATTTAGAAACAGTTGCTTTAAAATCTAGTATACATACTTGCAATTGACTTAGTGTTTTTTTCTTTATAATAAATAATATACTACTGTATAAGTATACTACTGTTCAAACAGTCCTGAACCAAATGATATAATTATTCATCACTTCAGAAATTAATTTGTTTTTACAAGCTTTTATTTAACTTGCAATGTATGTATGTATGTCCTGGTCAAATCTTGCAGTTGAATTTTAAAGCAGTTATCCTCAACCGGTTAAATTGAAATTTTGCATACACGTTTGGTTTGGATGACAATGCATGGTTAGTTTAGTGACATCATTCTAAATCCAATATGGTGGACAGCGCATGATGGCGGACTAATTATTTTTTAAGCACGCCCATGATATGGGTATCAAATGAAAGGGTTTGCTGAGAAGAATACGAATAAAAGCTTGTTTTTTAAATAATTGACCGAGCGAAGCGAGGTCTATGTTTTAACTTTTTCTCCCCCGGTCTTGCCCAGGTACTGGACCGTTTTGCATTTCGTTTGAAAATGTTTGTTACGCGCTTACGACCAAACGCTTTGTTCGATTCTCTTCAAATTTGGCATAGATGTTCTTTGAAGTCATAAAAAATTACGTATGAGTATTATATTTAATTAATTTCATTTTTACATTTTTTATAAAAAAATAAAAATAATAATAATAACAAATATTTTTTTTTATCTTGAAATTTGGCATGAATATTTCGCCGTCTGAAAAATAAATATGTATAGTTGTTTATATATATATATATATATATATTTTTTATTAATTAAATAAAAAAAAATTTTCAAAAAAATAAAAATTATGTTTTTATTTTTTCTTGAAATTTGGAATAGATGTTCCTTTAAGACATTAAAATCGATTTATAAGGTTTATTTGCTAAAAAGAATTTTTGAATTAGCATAAAAATAACCTTCCCAGCAAGGAATCGAACCCGGCCTCTCACCGTCGATAAAGAGTTAAAAGGCCGGCATACTTCGAGCTGCGCGCGCATATAGGCTGCGCGCGCAACACATTATTTATTATTTTACAGCACATATCGCCATTTTTCTTTTTTAATTGCTTACCGTTCATTACCTACAAGTTTCTTTTGTCTTTCGCCGACAAGAATATGTATGTATACTTCAAAATACAAGTTAAGATTATTTGTTGTTGTTGCAAGTCTTTCTGCGTATTTATCTTATTTTACTTCCACTTTGCCTCTAAGTCTTGTTATCTAAATATCCCTAACTCCTGACTACCTAGCAAACTGATACTTGCACAGTTCATTTATTTCTGACGACCATACCATAATCAGTTAATAGTTAATTAATTAATTAACTATTTATTGATAAGTTAATAATTTTGTTGGTTAATCTGTCTCCTAATCTTGTAAACTAAATGTAACCAACTCTCCGACTAAGGACCCTTATATTTTCCTGCGTGTGTCTGTCCGTCCGTCCTGTCGCCTGCTCTCACGGCTACACCTTTCGTCCGATCACTTTGAAATTTGGTATGTATGTGTCTTGTACCTGCCCACATATTTTAAAAATATAGCAACTTAAAAAAAAAAAAATTTTTTTTAAAAATTAGGGTAAAAAAACTTAAGGGTTAACATTTTTTTATTTTTTTCGACACCGTGAGAGGTATCATATGAAAGGGTACGTCAAGCTGATTACAAAAATATATAATTCGTTGGTTATAACTTTGATAGGGTGAGTGAAGGCAAGTTTTCCCAGCCGACAGTCGGGCCGGTATAAGTTTAATAAATTTAATTCCATCGGCAAAATCCGGGCCCAGACGACAGTCGGGCTGGTATAATGTTTAATAAAGGCAGGCCCCTTGGGCCCCTCCCCCCCCCCCCGTGTACGCCACTGCTCCGACTATTTAGAAAGCCGAAACTTTTACAAATTATTTAATACTGGCTAAATACAATAATCAGTCATTAGATAATTAATTTTTTAACTACTAATTAATTAGTTAATCAAATTGTTAACTATTAAATAATTATTAATCAATTTGTTTGTTTTCTATTTGTCGTCAAATTTTATAGTCTAAATTTGACTCACTTCCGAATATGGCAGGAATTATCTTTGAAGTCATTACAAGCGACGTAGATTAAGGATTTTTCATTTTTGGACGTCGCGAGGTCTACTGTTCACAGAACTACTAGTAATTATTACAAGCGTTTAGTTAACTTCACACGTTTGTCAGCGATAATTCTTGTGACTTAGATTTGACACACTTCCCGACTACCTAGAAAGCTGGAACTTGCACAGATTATGTATTTACGATGTCAATACAATATTTAGTCATTAGTTTTACAAACGCGTATGTATTTGCCGAAAAAATCGCTTGTTTTCTGATACATTTTGCGGTAAAATTCCAACAAAATTGTAAACGAATACGACCATAATAGATAAGTGAGGTTATTTCCATTAAAATCATTTAATATAAACGGAAAATATTTCCTAGGGAAGATAGAGAATGCTCAGTTGGGAATCCTGTTTCTCCTTCTCTCACCTTGGGGCTGGGATTACCTCTCTAGACAGACGTTTTTCTAGGCGGATTTCTCTGTAGGGTGGAGCATCGTCTAGCGTCCCGCGCTTTTATCTGGGGGGCACGGCAGTGCCCCGGCCAAGTCGAGCACAGCGGAATCCTTTACTGGAACCATTTCAAGGCATTTTGGTCCCCCTTCTATTATCTTATTAATGATACTTAGATAATCATGTAAAATTTATTTTAAGTTAGAGTTCATTACAGACTGAACTAGAAATATAAATTCACACCTCTACCTATATTGGTTTATAAGATATATTAGTCAGGGTGCCCATAGGCAAAAAAGTAACTTATACATACTCTTTCCAAACCTTTTTGTATGGCTTGTTTAGGCAAAGTCTGACACCGTTTTCCTCTGTGACTTTTTTTAGTTTTGGGGCGTTTTTTTTTTTTTATTTGAAACCTAAAATTTTGACGCGTCAGACTTGAAAATCGGAAAAAGTTCTGCGTTAGACAATATTAAAATGTTGATTTATAGGGTTCAAATAATAGGTTTGTTCCAACCACCAGTTCCGAATCAGTTTCGGATTAGTCCGTGATTGACGTAATGCGCATGCGCGATCACTGATCGTTGGGAATTGATTTGTGATTTCGTTTTTGTTGGAACGCTCCTTTCTCGAACCAAACTGTTTGCCGTGGTAGGTTTTAGCACTGTTATCAGAACAACTTTTTGAGTTGATCGTTTATGTGATTTTGCGTTCCTGTGCTATCGAAAATACCTGAACTTATTAATATTAAAGATATGGATGATGGATAAGTCAATAGTTGATGAAGATAAGTGCCAGTCGCTTAAATCAGGGCCTGATTTAGGCAGCCTAGGGGCTCGCACAACAAGGGGGCGGCACACCACAAATGTTTCATTTTCTAATGCTAATTAAGCTCGAAACTTGGAAGTAAAACCTACATACTCATAGAGGATATGACGAAAATACATGCACACATTTTAGAAATGTTTATTTAATACATGAATTCACGATTTCATTTCGATTTACGCAATTCACAATTTTCGGGCTTACTGAGGTGAGCCAGTTTTAGTAGACTCACGGCACACTCGTATTCGTATTTTTATTGATAATCCTAAATGCTCTTTTGTTTTAAAAAAAAACAAATATTAATCTTAGTCCAGTTAACGAAAGAAATATTGCGGAAATAAATCGGATTCTTTCGATATTTGTTTGAAAATGGAATAAGTATCAAAAGTCCATCTTGGAAAATAGGTCCAATTTTTATTTTTTTCAGAAATATCTAGAAAATGCCAATTATATGCACAAAAATTCACCGTCGCATTCGTACAAAAACATTTTAAAAAGAACAGTTGATTCGCAAGAAAGGAGAAAAGAAAGGCGAAATCAAAACAAGAACAATGAAGCGGAGCGGAAGGTTACGTTTCTGTTCACCCAAACTCAATCCCAAACTACTAGTCCCTGCCGCCGATCGCTGACTGCTCTGACTGGTTCCAAACTAATCCGTGATTCAATCAGAGCGTGGTTGGAACAGCCGATTAACAGTCGGAGTCAGTCAGAGTTTGAGTTTGGGCTCGTTGGAACTCTTTTTTCCAAATGCGCATGCGTCGTACAGTTCCAAACCAGTTTGAAGAGTGGTTGGAACAAACCTAATGTATCTTGAGAAAATCAGCTTATTAATCATTAATTAATATTAGTTCGTATTAATTAATATCCATTATTATTAATTAAAATGAATTAATATCATTAATTAATAACTGGCTGATTTTCTCAAGATACATTATTTGAACCCTATAAATCAACACTTTAATAATGTCTGACGCAGAACTTTTTCCGATTTTCTAGTCTGACGCGTCAAAATTTTAGGGTTCAACTAAAAAAGAAACGCCCCACAACTAAAAAAGTCAAAGAGGAAAACGGTGTTAGATTTGGCCTAAACAAGCCATACAAAAAGGTTTGGAAAGAGTATGTATAAGTTACTTTTTTGCCTATGGGCACCCTGACTATATGAACCTTGTTAAGATATATGAAATTTGTTATTTTGTCACTGACTCATCATATTATTTTTGTCACTTCTAGCCATCCTAGAAACTTGCAATTTAGTTTATAGGCAGAGTTTAATTTGTACATTGGCTATTAGAAAATCCGCCTATTCAAAATTAATAAAAAAAATAAACGTAAAACTTGCGCTACTAGCGCTACCTAGTAGAGAACTTTAAAACTAAAGAATTATTTTACTCTCATTTATAGAATTTTACATTGGAATAAGTGAGGTTGACACTGATTTGACAGTATTGTTCGAGATAATTATTTCTTTCAATTAGAACACCCGCCGGTTTCCATACCTTGTCTTTGTGTTTCAAACCCTTTCTTCTATACAAACCATTATTACTATTCCTACTACTCTTTATTTCCTAATATTTCTTTCATTATCTTTTTATTATATACTTACAAAAAGAAGAGGAATCCCCCCCCCCCTCAAATAATAACACTTACAATGTAAAAAAATAAGTCTCGCGTAAAAAGTTGTGAGATCATAGGTGTAGCCAAGTTTCCCTCGTCCAAGTAAGTTCTACTGAGTCTGATTTATCCAATGCAAGTAAATGATGTGACTGTCCCTCCTTTCTATTCTTCGTCCCTCACAAACACAAACATTATCTTTTCAGTAACATCATTTACTTGTACTGGATAAATCTGACCTAGGGCCTCGTAGAACTTACTTGGACGAGGGAAACTTGGCTACACCTGGAGACGGCCTAATTTTTTACATAAGTGTTTTGTTGGGATTATGTTTTACTTGCCTATGAGAGACAAATATATTGTAATCTATCTTTGACACATAATAATACACATGTATGTATTTATTTAAAACTAAATATTGATCATCGATCATAGCAACTATATTTGTATATCCTTTGTTTACTTTATGTAGAGCTTTATTTACATTCTCTTCATTCCCGAAGAATAAGTTTTATTCGCGAAAAAATTTGTAAATAAATTATATTTCAATGTAAAAAATAAATAAATAAATATAATAAGACAAAATAAATTTACTAAAATAAAAGAAACACAAAGGATCAATAAAATTAAAATTCAGTTTTTATTTTTATAAATCGACGTGAAGGAATTAACAAGCAATCAAAATACAATCAAAAAGATTGGCTAAATGTATTTTGTAATAATCGTAACTCTTTTTAATTTGAAATAAAAAAAAGCAGGCGGGACCCTGACTCGGGATATTTCTTACGGCTACAGAAGAAAAAACGAATCAAAGAAAGAAACAGGTAGAGATAAAAATAAATTTAATTCGAATGTTTTGATATATGTTCGTTATTATTCATTCAGAAAACGATTCTTTTTTCATAATTTTACAGAAGTTTTACAGTGAATTGAGTTCACCTTGAAGTTGTATAGGTAGATCAGAAATAATTTTATACAATCATTTATTATTCGAATTTAAATAATAATTAGAAATAACAAATGTAAAAAGATTGGAAAAATAATATAAATAAAAATTCGACAGGATATCTTGTAATTAACATTTTTTGAGTTTAAAAATATGTATATAAATAAAATGGGGCCACCGTTTAGGGTAGTTATTATTTTGAACAACAGTGGCAACGGGCTTTATTTTATATTCAGAAAAAAAAGTAAAATTTAAGTAAATTCATTTAGATAAGTTAATAGATCTATTTGAAGACCAATAAATCAAAACAAACATATATGTTCATTGGAATAAATGTGGTTGCCTTAGCAATAACAAATAATTTCAAGGTGAGTCGTCGACGTCGGGACACTACTCGATTATACAAACGATTGATTGATACCAAGCATTCTTATTTTTTGAAAATATGAACAAACTTTTACGCTTAATGCAATAAATAGGATATGCGTATGTCTCTAAAGATAAAATCAAATGACAAAAACATTTGAGAGCTCACCGCGCACGTTTGTTTTTAAAAGAAATGATCACGAAGAGAACTAAAAGAAATAGTTAAATAGATTTATAGAATAGCAATAGCTTATAATCAGTCCACTAATGTCCAGCTTAAGTATCCGAAACCAGTTTGTATTCAGCATAGTGGTTGTTTCAAAAATAAAACTGGTCAAATTTTCGCGAATGAAGTTATTAACTTCGAATGTTTTGTCGAGGCTAGATTTATACTGTATGCTTTCCTTCACTCACTTTTTCCAATTTTTACTATTCCTTACCTAAAAGTATTTTATCTACTTGCGGCAGCAAAATGAGGCATTATTGAACTGATTTCGGGCAGAAAATGTGATTTTACTGCCTATGCGGTAAAATGAGAAAAAATGTTAATGCCTAGGCAGTAAAATTTTTACTTTTACAATGTTGGCAATGACAGTTTATACTATTATCTCTATCTCATAATATCATATATTATAGTTTAATAAGTAATATTTAATAAATAAACGTTAATTATAAAATAATTTGTTTATATTTGTTAATTCTGTTAAATATGTTCAATGATTAGTAGATCTTTAATTAAACAATAGTAGAGTCACTGGCTATACTGCAGCGTCATGTAAACATTGAACTTCCATATTATTTTTATTATTGAAGTTATTCTAGATTAGACTAGCTACTTTTCTTGATTTATCCTAGTTACTTCTTTTCATTTAAGCAATAGAAGATATATTTAATACTTTTAGTAATTTGTTAGTAAAAATATAAATAAATATTTTATATTGCGTGCATTATTCATTCAGAAGTTATGTGTGTTATAAACGTGTGTTTTGTATTTTGTTGTTATAGATTGAGTTTACTATTCACTTATTGTTAGTATTCCCGTTTCTTATTTAAACATTAATTTTAGTTAATACATAATATGTTATTATCTTTATTAATATGACACATAGTTATTAACTATGTTATATTATTAAAGATAACATTTTAGCAGCTTCATTTTTCTGCCGCAATTAGATAAAATATTGTATGCAACAAGGCAGCAAAGGAAACATTTCTGCCTCGTTTATACATTGCCTGCCTCGGCTTCAAATTGGTAAATTACCTGCCTCGGCTTCGCAGTTAATTATCATAGCCTGTCCTCGCCTTCAGCACGGAGGCTAATCTAATCACTCGTCAGTAAAATTCCATTTTGCTGCCTAGTTACATAAATAACAATTTTCACTCAAAAAGTTCGAAAACGGGTGTTTTTAAGATCACTAGAAGGCTTTTTAAGTGGTTGCCTGTCTGTCTTTCTGATAGTGTGCTTGTGTGCTAGAGATTTGATACTTGGTATAAAAGTCACTTCTTTTATGTAGTTGTGCCACTTGGAAAATTAAAAATTTGTGACTTTATTAACCCATTTTGCTGATTCAGCAAAAATTTCAAAAATCCAAAAACTTCCCGATTGCGCTGAAATTTGCAAGAATACCTTTTTATATGAGACATATTTCCAATAAATTTCATTTTGATACGTGGCGCCATTTATAAAATATTGTTTTTGAAGTTCGAAAATTTAACACTAAATAACTATTTTGCCTAAGATTCGCACCAATTATATATTTTTATGAGATACATAAGTCCTCCATATTTCAAATTAATATGTGCCGTCATATTGGAATTATTTGGTAAAGAAAAGTTGCGGGGACGCCCCTCGTCCAATTTTGTAATTTATATTTAATTTGGAACAAATATTGATTTTATGAACTTTAATGGTTCTTCTCTAATTATACAGGGGAAAAAATGGTCCACGAAAATTTTACAAAGAAACATTTCCCCCCCTCATCGTTTATTCCCAATTTGTTCAAAACTTGTAATATTTAATCATTTATATACACAAACTTTTTTTTTTTTTTGGCATAACATAATATAGGAATCTTATATTTTTTCTATTAAATTATTTTTATTTCTGATGATTTTTTTTAAAAAAACCTTTTTAATATATTTTTTTCACTAAAAATAAAATAAAAGTGCCTGACCTTGAATAAGGTTATTTGGGAAACAGGGTGTAGACGTATTGACTAGTACTCTTTTATATATATATATATATATATATATATATATATATATATATATCTATATATAATGCTCAGTCAAAAGCTCGGTCCATTAATGTTGAATATATAATATGTATGTATTGGAAAAGATGATGAATGTGGTCCCTGGACCAAGGCCGCAGACAAGTTTTTGGGTAAGAAACCAACAAAAAATCAGTCCCAAGCTCTTAAACATGCTTTGAATTTTCTTAAAAAGGAACGCACACAAACAAACAAAAATAATAATTTAATAAAAAAGTAAAAAAAAAAAAAAAAAATCTGAGTTTATAAAAGAAGGATATTAAGGGAAAAAATGATTTTTAATATCGATAAGATTTTTAAAACCGCCCACAACAAAATCAAACTTGAGTATCTTAATAAAAATTAATTAAGTTAATAATTGTATACATATATATATATATATATATATATATATATATATATATATATATATATATGTGTGTGTGTGTGTGTGTGTGTGTGTCTGTGTCTGTGTGTGTTCAATAATTATTTATTGGTTTAAAGAAATAATATTATTGATAACTTTATTTTTTGACACTGTGTTTATTAAATAAGCTGGTTATTTTTATTAATAAGTAGTTATTGGTTTTCTAAGGAGTGTTTAAAAAGCAGATATATTAAATATTGCTAATGAATATTTGATAATTAAAATGTTGTAGTTGTATTTGACTTATGGCCTATTTTAGAGCAATAATTTATTTATTATGACCTTGACTTACCATTTTTCTCTCTGGTACCTCACCAGTAGATAGATATTTGGTGAATATACAGGGTGTGTATCAAGTATTGTTATGCGAATAAAAATTAATTGAGTAATAAAGAAAAGGTAAAATTTTCAAATTGTGTTACACTAAAATATAGACTGCAGCAGGTGTTGATTTATTTTCCGGAAATTTCAATTTTAGGGAATACCGGAATAAAGGAGGAAATTTTATTATTTAATAAAATATGAGTTTTGAATAAAATAAAAGTTCTTTAAAAGTACATTAAATTTTTTTATGTACACTTTTGTGATATTTTTATTTTTGAGGAGGGTAAGAGTAAACAAGCTGAATTTAAGTGTTTTTCTGAATTGGCTGCTTAGATTATGGAAAAAAGGAAAACCTTTTTTTGCAATGCTTAACGATACCTTTAAAGTTATACTTAGTTTACTTGTATCCTTTTCTTTTATTTTTTACTTTTATAATGAAAAATTTGATTGGGGTTTGGCTTGGTGAAATTTTGAAAAGAAAAGAAAAAAAAAATGTCAGATCTTTTATTATGCATTTATAAATGAGTAAATTACAAGATGAAAATATTCTTATAACTATTTTTTTTTATTACGACTTATAGTTTCCAAAAAAAAAAACTTGGCAATTACGCAGCATGAGGCTACATAGTTGTATACGACACTGCATTATATCATTTTATTAAAAATAGAAAAATTAATATATGCAATAGGAAAAATATAAATTAAATAACAACAAACTGTTTAACCTCATTGTGCTGCCTTATGAACGTCAGAACATATTTTTTAAATATAAACGTGGTGGCTGATTTGGAAAAGAAAATGTTTGAGTTTTGAGGGACAGGGACAGAGAGTAGAGAGGGGAACAAACAACTTCATTTACTTATACTGGATAAATTAGTACATTAGTCCTAGTAGAACTTACTTGGACAAGAGAAGATTTGCTGAACCTATGATCGCACAACTTTTTAAGTGATCCTTGGCTTATTTTTTTTGCGATACTTGGCTTAAGTGTTATTGTGGGACATGTTTTACTTTAAATATAATAAGAAAGTATATAGAATAAGGATATTATATAAGTCAAATTGTTATTTCTACAAATAATTTTTGTTCATTTTTCTTTTTGATTAAGAAAACCCATTACTACATTAGAATAAATAACCCGCATAAGTCTTGATATTTAAATATGATGTGGTTCCTAATAAATTTAGAAGTCAAATAGGGTTCAAATGATAAAGGAGCTTATTTAAATGAGCCATGGATAATCATTAAAATATTTAATGGAAAAAGGAGTTGCTTATAAGAGCTACTTAGTAGGTACCGTTTGTTGACGCATATATACTATTACATTCTTATATATATGTAGTGTATGATAAGAGAAGGTATTAATATGACGTGAAAATTCAATTTTGAGTTTTTGATGGATTTAACCGTTTTGGGGTCAACTGAGTCAAGAAAGTTTGTATTTTTAATTGTTGGTCTAGCGAGGAGTCTATTATGCGAATTTAATCACTTAAGTCGTTTTCCGGAAAAATCTAGCTCCTGAGAAAATATAGATGTAAACGCGAACGGTGAGGGGCAGGGTTCGACTACCCACCGGGAGGAAATGTTATTATGGTAAATTTTGATATAATGATCAAAATTAAATGTAACCATGAACACATAGGATTGGAGCTTACTTTTTTTTAAAGGGGTCTTATACTGACGATTCAATTCTAATTTGATATTTCCCCCTCAAATATTAATTTGAACAGACAAAAAGAGAGAAACATTTTTTTTTTGTTAAATGCAAGAATTTGGATAGTTATTTTCCGTATTGTATTAGTTTTTAAGTTAAATTCAGACAAATTATAAAGACTAATTATCATGCATATTATCTATAAGTGTACTTTTTTGCTTCCAAGCTTACCGAAGGTAACGGAAGCTATGTGATCGTTCTGAAGAACGAAAATATTTTATATCTCCGATTTCAAAAATTCCAAGACAAAAGTCCGTTTCAGACATCAGGGAACAAATTTGGTCCCGTGTCTGTCTGTCGGTCTGTCGTTCAATTTTTGCGAACCACCATATCTTAAAAACTACACGTCCAATTTCAATGAAATTTGGGTGGTAGGTCATAATTAGCCCATTGTTGGTCCCATATAAGTTTCAACCTTCTGCTCTTATTTGTTTATCTTCCACATGCTCACAAACATACATTTATTTACTGCCATATCTTTAAAAGTAACCATCTGATTTGTATGAAATTTTTATGGTTTGTCGAAAGTGGCCTGCAGATAACACCTGCCTAATTTCAACTTTCTGCGCAATTTAAATCGTGCTAAATTAATATGTCTTATACTATAAGCCGCATGGCTAACTGACTCACTGACTGACATTAATGTTTACCCACTTCCAGAAGAGCTAGAGACTTGCGGTTTGCGCCATTCGACGCGCAACGGCCATATTATGAACAAAGATAACTATAAAAAGTTCACTTTTCCCCCTTCTTCCCCCCTTAAAAAAATAATAATGGGCGACTTTATTTTTAAGCTGGTGGGGGGGGGGGGGGGGCTTATTGCGGCTAAACGGTAAGTCGTATTAGAAAATGGATAGCACAAGTGGTGACTGATTTTAAAAGATCTACAACTTTAGTCCTATGAGTTTTTGTCGTATCATCATCGGTTGTACCTTAGATTGTGATATGTAATTTTGTTATTTTTTGGTTTTATTTTTTTCCATTTTTGTCTTCGAATGGCCATAGTTTCTATAATAGTTGGCCGATTTTATTTCTGATTGCAGCGATTGAATCTCACATTAATGCTCTCTAAATTGAGAATATTCTATTTCATTAGTTCATCCTACTTGGTGAGAACATGAGAGTAAACTTTTCCCCGTGTGCCGTGTCACGTGGCCACTTTTTTTGGTTTTTAATATTGTGTCGTATATCATTTTAAAGGCCTTGATATGTACATTAAAGCTATTTTATTTGTTAATTTTTTAAAAATTTTGTACACCTTTTGTCGGTACTTTAGTATCGATTTATAATTTTGTTGTATAGGTTACAGGGTTTAAATACTTTTTTGATATTAGGTTTTTAATTTATATGTATTTATTAGTTAAATGAATGCCCTTTTGTATTGTTTGTTTTTTAAAAATATAATTTTGGTACCTCAGAGTACAGGGGTACAAATGTTAAAGTTAATCTTTTATAATATGATGTATATCGTTGAAAAGCTCTTGCATAGATGATTAATTTTTGTTATATTCTATTTTGTGTTATTTTTAGTTTTGAGGCGGGTAAAACAAAAAAAAAACTGTTTATACAGCGGTTTCTACGATTTGGTTGCAGTTTTATAGGTGTTTATTAAATTAATTATATGTGAGCTAACTTTTGGTGCTTGTTGGAGGCTTTGTTTCTCCAACAAGTGTTTAAATTTCTTCTACTTTATTAAATATTTACTGGAACAGTGCCGCGCCGTTCCAACTTTTTGATTATTTTTATCAAGGTATTTTTCTTAATTCGGTTTTTTCTTTGCGAGGAAGCTATGTGCCACATTAATTGGCAGAGTATTTTCATTGTTGAAGAAATATAGTATTTAATTCGAGATACTTTATACCTGCGCCTTCAGCTGGCTCTAATTTCTATTATTTATTAGTTTTTAGCTCTGTTTCCGAGCTTACCGAAGGTAACGGAAGCATTGCAATCGTTCTTCAGAAATACTTTACAAAAATTGCACACTTAACGTAAGAATGTCATTAAAGCTAAGGCAGCCACATTTATTCTAATAAAAATAAATATTTGTTGTGATTTATTGGTCTTCAAATCGATATAATAACTTATTTGAATGGATATCTAAATTAATTTACTTAATTTTACTTTTTTTCTTAGTATAAAATTCTCGTATTATATAATTCAAGAGAGAATATACGCCCTCAGTTAATTTTAATTTCTGTTCTGTATTAGTTTCTTGTTTGATATCTTCTTAGTAAGATTTTTTTAAAAATATACGTTTATTATCGGTCTATTACAAATTATTAATATTTACGACTTTTAAACTAATTACATTTTATTTTTCACTGTTTATGATCGAAAATTAATTATTACGACTAAATAATTGTAACCAATTAAACTTTATGACAACTATACAGATCAATTATGTTCAAATTTTATATTTTAATTCATGTTGTAGATTATCCGAAAGATCAACTTAAACAATTTTACTGTTTCACATTCTTTATGAGAAGATATTTATGTATATATGTATTAATAATTTAAGACACAAGTTGAAACATTAAACATTTCAAAATTCGTGAAGGCGTTAGAGTAATATAGTGCAGATAAGTATTCAGTAAATTCTCTTATCATTTAATCTTGAAAGAGGAATATAAAATTAGGAATCATTATTTATACATGTGTTAAAAAGTTATTTCTGTATAAAGTAAAAATTACTAAATATAAATGCACACATATAAATTAGTATATATATATGTATAATTCACACATAATTATTATATAGAGGGATATTTATTCTTTAATTATCCAACACCGCTTTAAAGTATTTCCTTATCTGAAGTCATTTTGAGTGTGGGTTTCAAAGTTTTTACATTATATACCTCAAAACAATAAACTACTTGTTGTTTTGTACCTTTTCTTTCCAAATGATATTGAAGTGTATGAAAAATATAAATTATATTTTAAGACAACTAACATAAAAAATAAAAAAGAATTAATATATATATATTTTTTCCTCGAAAAAAAAACCTTTTAATAATAAGAAGACTAAAGAAAGAAAAAAATTAAACACTAAAAGATGTATATAGAATATAAAACAAAAAAAAATTACCTGGGATTCCACGGTCATATACTTTGGTTTGAGTATATGACCATCTGTTAGCGCTGAAGAAAATCACCCTGAGGGGTTGTAAACCTAAGTAAAAACTAAAAAAGAAGTGAACGAACAATTATAGCTCAGGGCTATAGGTTTTATAGGGGTTTGTGTCTTTAGTTCGTAATGAATTCTAAGAGGAACAAAATAGAGGAAACCATTATTCCTATTGTTGTCTGTAAAATTAAAGTTGTTTTTTTGTTCGATTAAGAAGAGGAATAAAGTAAATTTAAAACAACTTATGAATAAACTCAATTTAAAAGTAATGCTGTATGATATGTGTTTTAGAATCATAGACTGTGGTTGGTTATTCCCTTTTGATTATACGCGTTTAGGGTCAGCGCCTCAACATTTGATAGACATTTTCTAAAAAAACAAAAAACAACATCTGAAGTAATGCTATTTATAATTAGATTTGTTATATATTATGTACGTTTTTATTGAGAATATCAATTCTTCGGATTTATTTGTAATTTTATATAATGCTTACATTATTCTTTGAAAATACTTGATTAAAAGTTAATAATATTTAATATTCTATTGTGAGCATTCGGTTAAGCTAGAAAATTGTCTTAGTGGAATATGTTCCAGTGTTCCTTGTGGTTTCCAACTCAGAAGTTGGGTCAAGTAAGGAAATAAATGCACATTTTTGTTTGAGTGTTAAAAATTCGTTTGTTTGAATCATAGTGATTCCCGTCATTTACCTGAATACAGGTTCTGTTTATTGCACTACTAATTTTATATAAATAAATTATTGAAGGAACCCATTTATAATTTTTTTTTTATACATTTTACCCTCCACTCTTTTACCATTTGAGCCTAATCACTACCTCCATAGGTTAAACTTAATACTTTACCATAGGTAGAGATTAAGTTCAAATGGTAAAAAAGTGGAAGGTAAAATGTATAAAAAACATTAGAAATGCGTTCCTTCAATAATTTATTTATTTGAAACTTACAGTGCAATAATAAATAGAACCTGTATTCAGGTAAATGACGAGAATCACTATAACTCAAACAAAACAATTTTTATCGCTCAAATAAGAATTTATAATGATAACCATCACGATGTAATCGCCTAGACAGTCAGCTTGAACAGTCAGCGAGAATGATCTGAGGAGGGATCGAAATATTGCAAAAATGAGGCTTTTATTTCCTTAATTGGCCCAACTTCTAATAAATAGGAAATGTCTGTGAGTTTAATTCAATATTCAAGTTTTTTAACTATAAGTAGCCAGGAGAATGTCTATATATTAGTGGTGATTCTAATCTTGAAACCCTTGGCACAAAAATCCACATTCTTGTTTTTGTGCTGATGAATCGATGATATCAATTAGTTTCGCATGGTTTGATTTTCTTGTTCATCTGTCTTCTTTCTTTCGAGATATCCTAAGATCCGACCAGTTAACATTTTTAAGTTTTAACCATCGTAACCCATTTACAGAAGCTCCTTATCCGGACTTGAATAGAAAGATTTTTGTCAAAAGTTTTCAACTTTTTTCTCTCAAATAAAGCCAACCTCAAACTTCAAGATAAAACCTTTTGATAATGTCTCAGGTATCATATGAAAACTGTTCCCATTCACTGATTTTTCAAGTCTATTATACACCCTTAAATCCGAGAACCTTTCAAATCCTATTTTAATTTTTTCTAGGTTTTAGGTAAGATAAAATGTCTGATATAAAAAGTTGGAAAAATTTAAGGATAAACTTTTTTTGTGTAAGTTTTTTCGTTGGACATGTCTAAAGGATTTGCTTGTCGACTTTAACACACGATTCAGTGGCCAAAAAAGGGTACCTTTACTTGTGACATCATCTTGAATGCTCTTTCTGTCGTGAAACATATTATAAATTGGATTACACATTTAATCCAATAACAAAGTACTATTTTTTAGACTATGCAATTTTTTTTTTCTTGTTTGTATCTGTAATCCTTTCTTTTATGTAAAAAAGAGAGCTCTTAAGTTCGATAAAAACCAAATTTCGGGCAAAAAAAAAATGACAGTATGTTCGTGGATCCCGTATTTAAGAGGTCCTAGAAAAATTGTTGAAGTGGAAAACCCGGTAGCGTTTTAAGAAGTTACAACGCTCTAATCTCGAAGAGTAAACTTAGCGGTTTGCATAACCGTGATAACAAAATTAAAAAGACAATCAATGTGGCCGAGATTTTAGTAGCATTGTACTCTGGAATCAAAGTGTAATCATCAATATATCATCGTTTGATTCCTATTGTGGTAAGAAAAGTTTCACGAAGGTGACTCGTTCTTAGCCTTATGTCTTATAACAAAAAGAAATTAGTACGGTTCTTCATTTGTTCACCGCCTTATCGACATCATCCGGGAACCTAAAAGTTTATGTTTTTATGACAATCAAAGCGATCGAACGAGGCCAATTAAGTGAACTTTTGTTACCTTTAATAGTTCTTCTGTCTGAAGAACTTACTATTGCTAAGGTATGTTAAATGCTTTTACCAAATAATAGCCAAAGAGGGGCAGGGCTAGCTAAAACTGCCTCTTCTATTTATCTGACAAAATACAGAGCCATGATCACCTGCTTAAAGTGACCACTTTTAAACCGTCCCTTTATACAGGTGTTACTGTATCTTTAGTAAGGCAGGGAAGGGAACGTCTACGATTATTAAGGGTCCATGAAGGGCACTGTCCTTTTTAGATTTGATCCTGTCGGGCGACTCTTTTTTTATACATACAATCTGAAAATGTTAAACTTACATTATAGCGGTTGAGTTGGAAAGAAAAGTCAATACCTGCAGAGTATTATAGATATGGGAGCGTCTATATGGAGGTCATATTAATGATATAAATTGTCTCTCCACGTAAACTGGCTAATTTGTTTATTTTAAATCACAAAGCAGCTTTCAGCCATTCAGCCCTCATAAGGCTATTATCAGTTCAGGAATGTGGAAGGAATAGTTCCAACACTTATTAACTTTTGGAACGAAGTTCCTTATGGCACGTTCTGGAGCCCGGGAGTGAATCCAAAAAAAAACTACCAAAATCACCGTCACAAAATCATCGTCACGCAAAATCCGTCACGAAATCTACAGATGACGATAACTTGAGTAAAAGCTCACCGAGTTAGATGAAGTTTGGTACACATGTTCATTTTACCAATGCCCAGGCTGAGTTCGTCGGGAAACGTTATCCGCCCAAGCATTCACGCGCAACACTCGCGTAAACGTAAGCTTTAAAAGACGGGAAAAAGTGTTATTAAGGAAGCCTGTTACTTGACTTATTTTGATTATTTTTGTTATATATGTCAAAAATGTCACTTTGTTTTGTAACTAAATAAAATATAATCATGTAAAATTTTACCCTGATACAAGCAGAAGCTGTAGAGTAGGGAAGAGATATATTTAATAATATTTTAAATTAATTGGCCGGGTAGGTAGAAAACAGTCCTATTTCAATCCAAACTCCTTTAACAAACATACTCTTTCACTATAAACTCATCATGATCAACTTTTTTCTTATATTAATTATACATTTATAGTAAGACGCTTACTTTAATTATACAAATAATGATTTTCTTTTTATTTTGCCTTAACTTTGCGAGTTACAAACAGTTCGTTACTTTTAATTTTGCCTCTTTTCTAACTCCGCCATGTATAAGTAGTTAGCAATGTACACGTACTTAGCAGCAGGGCCGCTGAGAGGATTTCCGGGCCCCTGGGCAAGTTAGCACCTGGGCCCCTTTGAACAAATAACGGCGGGGGGTCCGGGGTTCCTCCCCCGGAAATTTGTTTAAAATTTAAGAGCAAAAAGATGAGTTTTAAGAATTTCTGAGGGCAAGTTTGTCCTAAAAAAAGGATGTTTGGTGGGGACGAATTTCAAATACATATGTACCTACTGCTGGTTAAGTTTGTATTTGTGTCTGTTTAATTTCCATTGCGTGAATCAACTTTACCTCCCAAACTTAGCTAGGTCATTAGGGGCCGTCGCAAAAAAAACAAAAATCTTAAGAAAAAAACAAAAAAATCATTTGCGTTCAAAACTGAATGGTGTTCCCTTACAATAGTATAGAAGTATAATTCCAAGTTAGATTTTAATATGCTCTCAAGGGGCCTCTACCGACATTGGTACAAAGATAGTAGTTTCATGGTTTTTTTTTTAGATTTTGGGGCCCCTTGGCTCCGGGGCCCACCCGCAATTCGGGCCTATAGTTATGCCACTAATCGCACAATATCCATCTTGCCTTTTTAGTTGTTAAAAATCCATAGCCGCCCCCGGAAGCCCGGGGCTCAAGGGGGCACGAGCCTGTCCCTCCCAAACTTACCTAGGGCATAGGGGCCCCACGCCAAAAAAAATTGATGAGAAAAGAAAAGAAAAAACATTTGCGTTCAGAACTGAATGGGGTCCCCTTTACAATAGTATAGAAGTATAATTTTAAGTTAAATTTTATTATGCTCTAAAGGGCCCCCTACCGACATTGGTACAAATATAGTAATTTCATGTTTTATTTGGATTTGGGGCCCCTTGGTACCGGGATCCGCCCGCGATTCGGGCCCATAGTTATGCCACTAATTACAATATCCATATTGCCTTTTTTGATTGTAAAACACCAGAGCCGCCCCCCGGAGGCCCGGGCCCCCTAGAGACCCGGGCCCCTGAGCATTTGCCCCCCTTGCCCCCCCCCCCCCCCCCTGTCGGCGGCCCTGCTTAGCAGTGTGATTTTATAATTTATATTTAATGAAAAATGTAAGGAACTTCATCCTACCGGGTGTCCCGCGACACCACACGTATTTTTTTATTTATACAATGTAAATCAACTTTTTCCACATTCCGGTACTGATTATGGCGTTATGAAATGTAAGCTGCTTATTGATTTAAAATAAACAAATTAGCCAGATTCCGTGGAGGGAAAATTTATATTATTCATTCAGAGTATTAAGTATTGATGATACTAGTTCTATTAAACTATATACCCTTGATATCCTGATGTAATGATTTGTAAATTAAAAAAATATTGTACATTTTTATTTCTGACTTCACACTTATCAGAAACAAAGTAGGTTATGAGACATATAAATTTAACTTCAACTTTAATACCTCACTTGATTATAATATATACATTTATTAATCAACACAATGCAGACTTGCCTTACGCACCGTAAGTTATTTGGATCGTCTATACAATTCTACATCTTACACGACCAGGTGATAATAACTGGGGCTATTTCTTTTCTATAATTTCAATTCCAACGTTAACTTCAAAGTTAAGTTGGCAATTACATTAGTCAACATTTATTTCAAACCTTTTCTTTTGTATAATATTCTATGAAATACAAAACACTTTGTATTTCATAGCTTCAATTTTGAAGAACATCTTTTATATGTTTTTTAAATAACACATATTATTCGCGATCGGTACAACTAATCTTCTTAAAGGAAAATAAGCACCTATTGATCGTATTTAACTTAGCTTTATGGCACTATTTTAAAGACATATTTCTTTAATATAATACTGCAAATATGGTATCCTTTAGACTCACGTAAAGATGGTTAAAAAAAGAGAATTGGTTTTAACACCCAGTTTATCGTTCACTCTTACCATAATGAGACTGCAGCAAACAAGGGATTTAACAAAAGCGTGTAAAACCCCGTATAACATCACAAAAAGATCTATAAAAATTGTTCGGTTTGGACCGAAGTAAATAAAAAAGTGGATTCTTTGGATGGAAAGGATTACGCCCCGATTTATAACTTTCGTGACTGTAAGGATGCACAAGCCATTGGAGAAGTAAAAAAGAAGATTCCCGATGATTTTTCATTGCTCTCGGTTTAAGTAATAACAGGGTTCGAGTGTCATCGTCGTGAGGTGCAAATCGGCTTTTGTTGTAGATTCCAGAAAAAAGGAAGAAAAACCCAGCGCGATTTCCAACTTCTCCGTGTTTTACGATTTCAAAGCAGATGCAATGCTTTATATTTTTACTTTTATTTTACTCTTTTGAAGGACTTACAGGATAATATTATGCGGTTGAACACAAAAAGTCGATATTACTAAATGTTGAACTCGATTTAACGATAAAAAAGCTTACATCTTAAAAAAAAGTCAAAATGTTATTTATGAAATTTAAAAATGCTACATAATCGCTTGACATGTGCTTAAAGCTCGTTTCGTCGTGGGTACTTTTATGAAAGTGACTTTGGTTTTATGGAAAAGATTTTAGTTCGCCTTTATAAGGTAAATTCAAAGTTTACTGTTTTCATGAGATCTCGAGTGACTTTGACTTAACAATGTTGCATTTCTCAATTGGGGAATCGAATGGTTTCGATTCTTCTTACCCACGGTTTTTCCCGTCTCTGGTCGCAATTTCGCAAGAATTAGGGGATTCAAAAGTTGGTTCGACGAATCGAACAAAACTTTCTCCTATAGATATTGATTGTGTATTTAAATCTTATAATATTATATTATTCAAATTTACTTATAACAATTGGTTGTTTCCATTTTGTTTTCGATTTTTACTTTTTAAACAAAATCAAATTTATGTTCATCCATATCTCGTCAAGCTTACTGAAGGTAACTGAAGCTAAGTGATCGTTTTGACGAACGAACATTTTTGTGTCTCCGATTTCAAAAACCCCAAAACAGAAATCTGTATCAGACATTAGGGACCATTTTTGCTTCCGGGTCTATCTCTCAGTCTGTAGACTTGCCTGTCTGTTCAATTATTGTAAACCAAGAGATCTTAAAAACTAAACGTCCGATTTTATTGAAATATGTATGGTACGTCATAATGAACCCATTGTTGGTTCCATATAAGTTTGATTCTCTTCCACATGCGCACAAACGTACATTTATTTATGACCATTTATTTATCTTCATAGTATCTGATTTTTGTGGAATTTCGATGGTTTGTCGAAAACAGACCATAGACAGCACCAGATTGATTTCAACCGTCTGCGCTCTTTAAATTTTAATTAATTAAGTAGGTAAACTGATACTTTAATTCATGTAAAAAAAAACAAAAAAACAATTCTGACATTTAAAAAACGAGAAAAATTAAATAAATTTAAAAATAATAGGTTGCAATAGTATAAAATCAATAAAGAATTTGAAATAAGAGGCGAGAAATATGTATGCCACACTAATTGGCAGATAATTTTACAGTGAATTACACATTTTTGGGGGAGCACTCCAAAAAAAAAAAAAATAATAATAATAATAATTTCTTCATTTCGCCTCGGGAGTAAGATTAATTTTTACTGTGAAGTCTATAATACGCTGCACTAGATTAATAGGTATAGCTTTATTTAGAAATAATAAAATTACAATAGACAAATCTCAAAATCAAACCATATTTATTCATATAACTTCAAGATGAAAATAAATCTATCATCACACACAAACATTTTAGCTTGTTTGAAGGTGTAGAATCACCTAAAATATTTAAAATCGCACGTTGCAGACCACCGACTACAATGATAATAATTGTATATAATATTATTATATAATGCACTCAGAATATAGACTATATTTGTAGACAGCTATAGATATATTTATAATACTAGTTTATGAAATATAGTCGCCTAAATTAAAGCAAGTTGATCTCTTCTGGTTACGACCTGTTTTTTACTTTTACTAAAATGTATTCTATTATACTCGTACCTTCTCTCCTATACTACGGTGGTTGAAACATTCATGAAGTTCTTTGTTAGATGAAACTACTGATGAATGAACTGAGTTGAAAACTACTACAGACGGCCTTCATGCAATAGTAGAAGAATCTGGCGGCATAGCAGACAGCTTGACGCCAAAACAGTTAACAAGACGAAACGTTTAGCAAAAATGCACCTGGAAATGATTTTAACCTTCAGGTAAACCGTCTGCACCTCTGTCTGGCATCCAGGTATCCCCACGTACTTTTAACCTTTATTTTATGGCAGAAAAAAGAAAAAGAGAGAAAAAAAACACCAGAGAGTGAAACAGCGCAAAAAAATGCACCCTTTTACTTCCAAAATATTTTGTTAATGTTCATAACAAATTATTATCAAGACACATAAAAAAAAAAAAGAATTTCATGATTTTCTTTATAATAATAGCTTACGATGTATAATTATCACAACCCAAGTGAATTTAACGTGTGTTCATAACTTATGCCGCATTACATAAACTAAATGTATTTAAGAAAACTTTATTGTTTCTTTTTTTTTTGTTTCTTAATTGTTAGATATAAATCTTATAAATCACGAATAAAAACAAGAAACAAGTACAATAAATTAGTAAATACGCTGAAACATTTCTACTGACTCCATAAGTTGAGCTCAATTGATAAAAAAAAATAAATGTATAAATAATCAACTTTCAACCAAATACGCCCATTACCATACCAGTTACGTAGGAATATGGGGGCATTTTGTGACCTTAACATGAAGAATTATGCTTACAAAAGTATTGTTTATTCTTGAATAGTAGAGTTGCTTCTAGGCAATTGTGATTTCACGTGTCCCAATCTATTTTTAGATTGTTCTGCCCAAGGCATTAAAAAGAGGAATGACAAAATGTCGTTTCGAAATTATCCATTTTTAGAAATAGATTTGTTCATTAAGTTTGATTCAATATGAGAGGTCCTACAAAACGCTAGCTGATACTAATTATATTACTGTCTAATTTTTGCAGCAATTTAATTCCCAGTGTTATTATTACCGAAGTGCTTGATGTGGTTGCAAGCTATTTATCTACGGTCCGAGGTAAAAAGTATTTTTTCATAAATTAATTTTCAAGATTAAGAAAAAAGGAAACATTAAAAAAGCAAGAAGAGCAATTTTAAAGATTCATAATTTTCACCACCAATTCCATAGAAGTTTCTTGAAAACTGTAAATTATACCTTAATTATTGATCGTTCAAATAACTCTTGCAGCAAATTCAGTGCAGTTTTTATTATTTAGAAAAGAGAGTTTTGCTTAAGGAGAAGAAAAGAGAAACAAAATGATATCTTGAATAATTATCTAAAACTTCGTATAATGATAATTTAAAAATGTCTCTATCAAGGATTATTAAATAAGAACACCAAGAAGTTCCTGGTTCATAAAGTTCTATAATGATAAACGAAAAATGCAAAAAAAAAATCTTTGAAACCCCAAATGAGAATAATCAAGAGGTATATTTTAGTACGCGCCCACGCCACCATTCTCCAAGGAGCGCTACACGATTTATCGTTTAAGATAATTAAGCCTTAAGTTATGAAACATGAAGTTATTAAATCAGTTTTTCGAAGTTATCAGTATACCATCGTTTTAAGGGTAAAGGTTATTGTGACCTAATGACTTCACTACATTTTTATTATTTTGAAAATAATATTTAAATTATTCCAAGAATTTTATAATATGGAAATGATTATGAGATGATGATATCAAAAATATATAAAGTTTTAATAAAATTAAAACAATATAAAAGAATATTTTACTACCTGCACTTATCTATCAAATTAACTACCAATTAGGGAACTTAATAAATTCTTTATAAAGAATAACATGTCTTTATTGTTTATTTATTATTCTATAAGATCATGTAAGAAATCTAAGAATATTCTTCTTAACTCCCTCAAGGCTTCTCGAAGAATTCTTCGATAGAGATCTTAAGCAGGTTTTATCGCCAATATGGCCCTATTATGTTATTTTCTTTTTTCATCTATAATAATACAATAATGTTTCTTGAACAATAGGACGATTTGGCCCACCATCCTTCCATCCAATATCCTAAACAACTATATAATACGATAAAGATTTTTTTATTTTTTAAAGTAAGATGAATAGAGAAGGAAGTTACCGATTGGATGGATAAAGAGTATTTTTTTATGAAATCAAATTGTATTTATTTAAAATATTTGTGTAGATTTCATGTTACAGATTCAAGTTAAGTGGAACTGACATTTGTAGCATTTATCTGTAACTAAATCAAAAATTGGTTTGAATTACATTGATTTTCACTTCGGAGAAATCGTTTCTGTAGTCAATATTTTGGATATATATATTGATAAAGACTTTTTATTGTTCTTAATGTATTGTGTATTGTGTATTAGAATTAGATCATATCTAATCATTGGTTAAGTTGTGATCATTACTGTACAAAGAGGTCAAATATTATTTAGAGATTCTATTGTCACCACTTTTAATAATTAATAACTAATTTATTTTTCCCTATTTAGCTTTAAAATTCAGAATTAGAAATAACAAAAAAAGCCTGTTAATTAGAGTAGCACATAGCTTCCTTGCTTCCTGTCGTATTCTTTAATGCTATTTTATAATTTATTTAATTCCCCCCTCCTCTTTTTAATCGATCAAAATCTTTTTTACTTTTCCTCACCTATGGTAGGAAAAGTATTGTTTTTACCCAACATTTTGTTTTTCGAGATTTCAACTAAATTATCCGTTTTGGGTGTTTTCTCCTGAGTGGTTTTCAGCATGACGTCTGTATGTGTGTATGTATGTATGTATGTGTGTTATCATCGTAGTGCCCAGGGTATTTAACCTAAAGAGTTAGGTACTTCTTTAGATCGTTAATCCCCTATGATTTTTTAGAATGTAAAATGTAAATGGCAGACTAAATAACTATTTAGACAAAGGGATCTAATGTACTTTTGGGACAAAGGAATATCACACTTCTTTTTTATAAGGGGAGTAACAGCCTAAAGAAGAACATTCCGTGCAACTTCTTTAGATTGTTACTCCCCTCTGTTTTACTTATAAGGAGAGTAACAATCTAAAGAAGTGCCGAGAGTTAAAACTTGGCAGAAAACAAATTAGTCCTCACTTCTAGTTGTGCCGCCCGGAAAATCAACATTTTCCGCCAACTTGAACCCAGTTTGCTGTCAGCAAAAATTTTAAACAATTCGTGAAATTTATGACAAATAAATCCACCAAATTTAATTTCGATATCGGCCGCCATTTTGAAGTTATCGATTTTTGAATTTTGAAACTTTGGTGGTTAATAATACCGAAAGTATAAATACGTTTTTTATAGCATATCGTTTGAATCGGAAAAATAAGGAACAAATATAAAAAACCCGATGAAATTCCTTTAACTACTTTAAAAGTTAAAAGCAACAAAATTATTACTTAGCTTGATACTTCTGTTTGTTTACATTTGTCAAAATACCGGCAAAATTCAAATTTAATTATTTGAATTAAAATATAAGTGAAAAAAAAATATACTAGGTGTGCAATGCAGTTGTCTGCTTGCAATATTGAGCTGAGCGTGCATTTTAATCTTAACCAATAAACATTTCTACCTATAAACAGCTGAAATCGGATCAAAAATAGCAAAATCTCTATTTTCAATTAGGAATAATTTGTTCCTGTTTTTCTAATATACCCCCTCTTAAATGAAAATATGACAAAAGAGAACATAACAACAATAACTGTACTCGTAAGAGCTTTCCAACGACAAGCATCATGAAGGGCACATACTATTTTCACTTTTGTATCCCGTACCCCGTACCCCTGTGTACGAATTTGGACCATTTCAGATTTATACCTTGCTGTGGTTGGTCACTATGACCGTGCCGAATTTCGTGCGAATCGGTTCAGCCGTTCGGGAGGAAACTTTATTACCCCGTACCCCGTACCCCTGTGTACCAATTTGGACCATTTCAGATTTATACCTTCCTGTGGTTAGTAACTATGGACGAGCCAAATTTTGTGGAGATCGGTTCAGCCGTTCAGGAGGAGTATGCGTCAGAAAAAATGCAAAGTGTAGTATAAGAGCTTCGCTTCGCTCAGCTCAATAAAAATAATGTATGTATATTTTTTTTTTTTTGAAAAAGATAATAAAAAAACAAAACAAGTTCAAAACGGTCAGCCATCGAAGTACTGACCCCGTACCCGTACCCGTACCCGATTTTTTTTTTACATGAATAAAATGATTAATTTAGTTAAGTTTAATAAGTGCAGACGATTGAAATTGTTATGGGGTCATTCACTGGGCTACATACGACAAACCATCTTAACCTTGAAAATCAGATGAGTACTCTTAAAGATATAGTTGAAAAAAAAAACAAAAAAAAAATGTGTGCGAATGTGGAAGGGAAATAAATGTGCGCAGAAGGTTTAAACTTACTATATGGGAGCAACAATGGACTAAATATTACCTATATACCCAAATTTCATTAATATTGGACTGTTCAACAATAATTGTAGGCAAACACGAGACCAAATATGTTTTCTGATTTCTGACACGTAATTCTCTCTTATTTATTTATTTTATTTTTTGCTCTTTAAATCGATCACAAAATTGTGTGTAAAATATGGATTCACATGTTTGTTATTTTTTGAGGTGGTACTACTTGAAGATTTAAAGACAAGATATTATTATTCGTGGCATTGCCCCATTATTGTTCTGCCGTAAGTTATTGACAATATTTATCTTTAATGAGGCGAAGCGCATAATATATCATTGTCTTACAGTAACTTTATTAGCTTTGAATTATCATGAGATATAATGGTAACTTTAATAGTGTAGTGCCAAAAAACTTGCTTTCTGCAACTATTATGGCTTAAAGCTGTTACTTTCGAGCCTGAGAAATATATTCCGGAGACGAAATGCCCTCTAATCCTCCAAATTTTATTGGATTTGTTTTAGAATCTTTTTGTAGAAGTATTATTTTTTAAGACTAGAGTATTTTGTTTTATAAACGTTTAGTTTAATGGATTTACAAGATATTTTGGAAATTATCTGGGGTTAGTAGGTTTAGGTTGTCAGAGATCAAAAACCTTTTTACGGCCACAAGAGAAACAGGGAATGTCGAATATCTACTAAAAAATAACAACAGGGTTTAGTTTGAAGGGAAACGATTAAAACAAGGCCCGGATCCTATTCTTAACGTTTTTCTCCCCAAAAAAATTCTGTCGAAAAAGCCCGAAACCTTCGATTATTTTTCATGGATACTAGAAGGAGTATAGCCCATAAAATTTTATTGTAATAATTTCTGAGGAATTCTCGGGAATCTGGAAGGTTTTTCTCGTAAAGGTCCCCTGTGACGCAGATTCTCCCTCAAAGTCCCACCCGAAAGTCTATCATTATTTTAATAAACGGACATATTTCCGAATGTTCCGGACAACAGTGGACCGAGGACGATTCCATTATATCAGAGGGTGGCTTATAAGCGCTGCTTATTAACATATATACCTAATAAAGACGGGACCTAGCAGTAAAACTACTGGGCCCCCGGAGCTCTGTAATAAACTGGAGCACTGATTATTTCCTCGGCGACGGATAGAGCTGCCTTTTTATGACCTTAACAGCATGTTCATTTTTTATTTTAATAAAATAAAAAATTGTTTTGGGATGTCGGCGGCGCCAATTAACTACCTTAATCGGGATCCCACGACGTTATACAACAAACGATCCTCTTTTTCTTTCCAAAGATCGCAGAATCTCGGTGAAAACTTAAGAAAATTTTCATATTATCCTTGTTTTTAAAAAGACAAGTCTATAATAGGTCGAGCAGGCTTCCAACTAATGATCTAAAATTACTGCTCTAGCCCGGTCCCCCTATTCAAAGTACACAAAATTATCTACCTAAGTTTTTTGTGTTAATCTCCGTTTAATGCTTTTAATAGAAATAGGAGACAGGATGTCCACAAGGTGACATCATCATTATTTCAATAGGTTTCATTTTTGTTGTTGTTGAAATAGGCGCTGTATCAGTTTAGCTTCAGTTAAAAGCACGTTTACATTAACTCTCGTATAATATAAACTATCCATCCACGTAAAATGACCAATTTGTTTATTTTATACTATAAGCAGCTTTCAACCTTCATAAGGCCATCATCAGTGCCGGAATATGTAAGAAATAGTTTCATTAAACAATTGAAAAGTTAATGAGTGAGCCTACTTCATCAATCTAAGACCTTCTTACTTAGGGTTAAGGATGAGCAAGTAACTAAATACGGTAATTTGAAGACACTTCTGTAAGTTTATTTGTTCTTTAGTCCAAGTCGAACCCATTATTACATTTATGTTCCCTCTTTCGGCCCCCATAAATGATGGTCTGAATGGCCCTAGATTAGGGGGGGTCAAAAAATTATTTTTTGGAAATCTAAAAACATGTAGTGATAAATTCTCTCACTGAGCGGCTCATTTTGTAAACTGCTAGGTCGCGCCCCGTCGCTTTGAAGTTTGATGTATGTGAAATTCTTATAAAATAGCGATGTTGTGGTGTTTCGTATTATTTTTTGGTGTTAAAATATATGATGAGTGTAATTTTACTGTTAAATATATTTTATAGACATTTAGTGCTTGTGGAAACTACATAGTTTAAATAATTAAGTTGATTAGTTTAGCCGATAAGTGATGACATATATAATTTTAACGAGAATTTGGTGGGGGGCCGTATTCAGTAAGGTGCCCAAATCTGATCTTGGTTAATTTTTTGTTAAAACAGCAAAAACTTCTCTTTATAATTTAGCTTACCTCTGTATGATATTTTATGTAAAATATTATGTGCAGGTATAGAAAGAAAAAGCGCTTAAATGATTACTGCTAATGAATTCCCAAACTAAATTATGGTACCTTGAACCATACTCTGGTTCCTTGCCCTGTCCTACTGTCTTACCTATTAACTCTCACTCAGTATCATCAATATGTTTCTAGTGTTAACTTTTATAATTCATTTTCGTTTTGTGACCTTTCTTGTTGAGAAATATACTATTATTAAGTTAAATCCATAGCAATTTAATGGGAAGTGTTGTAAGTTGAGAAAGAAAGATGTTGCGAAATACTAAAGCATCAGCTGAATTTCCTGTTCAGATTAGCCCTCATTCTGAGTTTTTAGTGAGTTAAATATTGATTCACCAACCTTTAGTGATGTAATTAAATATCATAATTATTTAAGGAACCAACAAAGAATAGAAAAAAAAGCCCTTGAGTGTAGATTAATTTCGGCGGAATTAAAATTCCTCCGAAACTACATGCCAAGTTTAGGTAAAAGCAACAGAATTATATTCTTCATTTTTAGTATATTTCGTGATCGTAATATGTACGATGTACTTTTTATGAAATTACATGTATACTAAGTGGAAGCAGGCAGTACGCCTCAATGCTAAACCAATACCATTTTAATTATTATTTTGATTTTATAGAAAAACTAAATCAAATTATAATTATTATTAACTACGGGAAACAGACAGATGAAAAATACACTCCAGCGCCGGGATTTGAACCACGGGTCTCCTGTATATTCAGTACAGATGCTCTTACCAACTAAGCTACGCAGGAGAATGATTTTTCACTGCCGTAATCGATAACTAGTCCCGAATCCAAGCTTTCAATATTCATAAACATTTAGAAAGTCAATATTTATGACATTAGAACTAAACCGAGAATTAAAGCTTATAATTATAAAGTACTCAATTAGTACCTGTACCTTGTACAATCAATTCGAAATTCAATTTTTAAGTTTTTGGTAGTTTTCATACTAAGGAAAGTTTAAATTTTAATTTAAATAAATTATAATTATTATTAACTACGGGAAACACACAGTAAAAAATACACTCCAGCGCCGGGATTTGAACCACGGGTCTCCTGTATTTTCAGTACAGATGCTCTTACCAACTAAGCTACGCAGGAGAATGATTTTTCACTGCCATAATCGATAACTTATTATCAACTAGTTTCAAACTGCAAGACTCATGCGCATTAGCGAAAAACGATCAAGTGTGGTCCGATGCTCACGCGTCGGGTAGTTTCAAACCAGATTGAAGTGTGGTTGGAACAAACCTATAAAGACGATCTGGACTCTGATTTTTTGGATGAATGCATTCATTTTCAAAAGCAATGCGTAGTAGGCATAGAAGAACCGCAAGAAAAGTCATTACAAGGGATTTCCAAGTTTATAAGGTTCCATCCCTTACAAGAAGTATACCCAATTTTGGACGTCGCTCTTAAAATGAGCTTGTTGCTAATTTAGTCAAATCCTGTGTGTGCAATTTAATGATATTAATATAGATTCTTATACTGATGTATTTACACTAAATTAGACACCATGTGAATAAACCCATTTTTACGTTACTACGTTATTTTTACATCACTGAGTAGTTTAACTAACATATAACTATAATTTGTATTTCTATTAGTTTTTGTTAAAACTTAAAAATAACTCGCAGGATGATTTAATTTCAGTTTAATACAGACGATTTGGTATAATTTCATATTGAAATTTTGGGTGGACATTTAATAAATATTAGAATTTCTTTTAAATTATTAGGTGTAGGAATCTAATTGATAAGTTAACAGTTGTTAACTTATCATGCGTTGTTAATAGTTCTACTTTTTAATACGTTATTCTTGGGTACAAAAGATAAGTTCTCAATTGAATTAATTCATTACATATCAAAAATTAAAGTTTACTCGAGGCTGTAAATAAGCTAAGATTTTGTAAATGATTGCAGGCATTTTGAAATGGAAAACGTATAAATTAGGGGTCGAATGAAGCAAATTTACGACCTCAAATCGCGTAAAACTGATGAGTGTTTGAGGTTACGAAATTAACAAATTTCGGGGACCCCTGTACCCCCCTCTTATTGCGATGACTTCGCAAATAAGTCATGCTTGAACCCCCCTCCCCCCCACCCCACCAGGGGGACACAGTGGCACAGCCCCCCCCCCCCCCCCGAGCTATAACAGGAGCGGCAAATTGACCCTTGCCTACAGGCAGCAAAAGACTAAATCCGGCTCTGCTTATAAATAGGAAAATATTACAAACATTCTTTAATAACCGTAGCTATATAGTTCCACTAGTTAATAGTTGTTGGCATCGCTATTACACACAAAATCTGAATGTACAGAGGATGGATGATGATCCTGTCACTTATTTCAAGTTTCGATTCATTGAGGGTCATTCACACGGCATTCAGCGGATTTACGTAAAGAAATTACCTCAGATTAGGCTGATTCTTTATAGTAAAACACAGATTGGGCTTGTTTTTCACTCAATTAAGAGATAAAACACCGATTCACTTGCAGTCTAATATATGCTATATAAGTAGTAGGATTGTGATAAGATTTATTATGGGGAGACGTCCAGGTTTTTAGAAGAACGTGTTTACCAACATCCAACATGACTACTGTATTCGGACACGCAAGACTACTTCTTCGGCTTCAGCTTTACATGTAGTTGATGAAAGTCACAAATTTAACTTGGATAAGATCCTCAGGGATATAAGAGTCTTAGCTTCAAAATTCTCAAAAGTCGGAAGAACAGCGACGTAAAGTGGAGATGATTTTTTTTTATTAAAACTTACTTCTGCCTAAATCCATAATTGTAAGGTCTGGAAGAAACTATAAACAAACTGAAGATGATAGAAGATGTCATTTATAAACTTTTAAGAACAAGCAGAATTTATTTTACATACAATTTTTTTTTTTGACATCCCAAAAATAAGTAAGATTTAAGAGAAAAACGTGGTTAGTCTCATCTTTTAGGTAAAAATCTTCTTTTTTTTCAAAAACATATTATATGCCAGGAAAATTGGACCTCAAAAAAGCAATGAGAAGTAAACATGAAATGTGAAAAACCCGCTGGGCAAGAAGAGTGTATTGTGGAAAAGGAGGAAATCTCCAACTGCGCTATAGTTTAGTCTAACCTTCACTGGACGACTTGCGTTTGTTTACAAATGTTAATACATATATATATATATATATATATATATATATATATATATATATATATATATATATATATATATATATATATATATATATATATATATATATATATATATATATACCTATATATATATATAAATGAAATAATCCAAGTAATCAGAGATACAAACTTATTTAGTAAATTACAAATAAATGAAATAGGTAGCATATCATTTTATTGACTAATAAATTTAATAAATAGCTTGGTTTTGCGGTGAAAACCGGTCCGAAGTTTCGCTTCCACTACTGGAACCATCTTCAGGGGTGTGGGGCATCGTGATGTTCACTGGAAAACCAAGCTGTTTATTACGAGTCTACCCGGTGGAAGTTTACACACCAAATAACTTCAATATTAATGATATAATTAAAACAAAAGTAATGAGTTAATTATTATATTATGTAATATAAGTTTACTTCTTCTAAGGAGGATTTAGTAATATAATTAGTATTAGTAAACTTTAGTACACTGCACACTAGTACATTTTTTATTTAGTATCTATTCTTTAAGCACCTTTTTTAAGTACCTAAATTTAAACAATATAAATTTAGGTACATAAAAAATGTGCTTACTTTCTTTATATATACTTTACGTATATATGAGAAAGTAAATATATATTTACTTTTTCATATGCGTAGTATATATAAAGAAAGTATTGTGATGGTGCGAAAATTCGATTTTAAGTTTTTTATGGATTTACCCGTTATGGGGTCCCGTTGAGTCCAAAAAAGTGGTTTATAGAATATTGTCTTGTATGTTGTCTTTCGTCTGTAGTCTATCACCTGTAGTCTTTGTGACGTGGAGCCTAAACTATTGAAATGATAGTGATGAAATTTAGTGTACATTTTTACAAAAAACATACCCTGACGTGAAATCAAGAAATTAATTCTAGCTCTAAATTTGGGGCGCTATCCCCCAAAACTCATAAAGAAACGTGAAAAAATGATTTCTTAAAAACAGTTCCAACGATTTTGATTAAAATTTTAAAATGTAGTCCATATAAATACGAATATAACGATATAAGCCGTTTTCCCGATAAAAATCTAGTTTCTGAGATATTGATAAAATAAATCTAATTTTGTTAAAAATCGAAAACAAAAAGTTTTAGGAATCTGGGAGCGAGATTATATGAGAAAAGTTAGTCTAAGTTGTCTCGGACCTATTTGTCTAAGAAGTTCCCCCGGAAGTCTCCATACTAAATTGATTAGGCTTTAAAATGGTAGCATCAAGACAAAAGAATTCACTAGATAATAAGTTAAAACTAAATATCGTGAGAGTGGACGGCTTCCTAAACTATAAATTATTTCATTAGATAAAATGGTTAAATATTATACCACAAGTATATTATTTTACTTTTACTTTGGGTAATAAATTTTATTTCAAGTGTATTGAGTAGAGCAGGGCTAAGAAGCTAGGTAATTATATATTTGAACAGTAGCCTTTAAACAAGTTCTAGTAAATCGAACCATCCGAGTATATAAAGAGAATCCGTAGTTAAAATAATTCTAAAGTTTAAGTTTCAAGAATAAAGTTTTTTTGTTGTTTTTGAATACGGTATAGGATGAATATATACTCTCCTCAACAATTTGAAGAATTATTACGAAAAAAGAAAGATAATAATAATATGAGAAAAAAGCTGTAAGCGCAAGACCCCCGGCTCCGGCTCGGTGTATCCATAAAAAGACTAAACAATCGTGAAGTTAATCATAGCGGACTACCTGCAGGTGGTTATTTGGGGGAATTCGATTAAAAGAAATCAAGGCAAAATCTCTTGATTCTCCCTCTAAATAATACCGGGGTATCCTTAATCCGGTGGAAGAGTCGTGGGGATTCAAATTTCCTCGGAGAACCCGGCGGGTAATATTATCAATTAGATACGAGGTAGATTAGAGGCGGTTAGGATAACATCTCCTTGTCTCCCATGAATTTACGATGCTTTTTTTTCAATCGAGTCGAACGAGGAGGCGGACTCCCCCTTGAGTACCCTGCGTTATTTCCTCACCCCCTTATGATTTCCTCCCGAAATTATAAAATACCCCCTTTTTCTCGAAAGACTCCTTCTCTCCGTAATTAACGGATACAATAATGTGATATTAGCGGCAGAGGCCTCGAGGAGAGGGGGTTAGTAATCGACATGTTTAGACTAAGATATAATATTTGGTTTGAGCGGTCCCGGTAGAGGTAGAGAGTGTGTGTGTGTGTTTGACTTAATAATCAAAAGTCTGTCGGGTCCGGGACATATAATGAGGCGTTGGAAGGCCTTGCTTCTCTTCGACCTCGTGCTGAGATAGTTTACGACGTGTTCTAACTACCCCGTGGCCTCCTCTCCCTGTCATTAGAGAAAATTCCAGGTCCCGGGCCGCCACCCCACCTACCGGCACACAAAACCACCGTATTTTAAACGCTAAATAATTGTCTCTTGGGAAGGTCCCCTGGGCTGGGTGTTTTCACTCTTGTGGTAACTCGGCCGGACCAGTCTAATGCTTACACTGTTTCTGTGTAATCTCCTTCTACTCGGATATGCATACATCCTTTGCACCCTGCAGCGCTCTCCCAACCTACTCCTCTATTATCCATACATGCTTTCCGAACCCCACTTCAATCCGAGACCCCTAATTATTCCTAGATTATAGTTCTCGCTAAACCTAATAGCTGACGACAGTAAAGCCTGAGAATCGAACCAAAGCTATCATCATGAAACGCGTGCATCTGATTTATGATTTTTTTTTTAAATTTATTACTTTTTAGAACGATTCTTTCATATTTATATTTCCTTTGATTCTTACTTTTTTTTAGATGTTGTGTACCAACTTAATAGAAATTCCCCTGCTTAAAAACGAACTATTTATAGCATTCCAAATTTGTCTTATGCCCTGTATTTCGACAACATTCAAATTTAGTCGGGCTTTACTAGGACGCCAGATATTAAATGAGAACTTCCCAAATATTCATATCATATATATGATTCATATCTCAAATATTTCCGAGAGTAATATAAAAAAAGTCAAATTTTAGAAAATTTAGGTGGCCGTTAGTAAGGTGACCCAAAATTTCTATTTATCGTAATTTTTAAGTGGGGTATCATTTTGAAGATATTGAAATGTAGATCACAAATATAAATTTAGTTTCCAAAATGGCGGCCATTTTACCCCTATCAAAACCAAATAAGTGCCTAAGAATACCTAAGATGCGCTAAAGGATAATATGCACCCCTTAAATAAATAAATAAATACAAATAATGTAGGATATATGAATTTTTTTTGACCCAAGAAACCCTTTTAGTAGACTGATAGCAAGTACTTGACGGGATTTTTTCGTTAAACTATTTCTCATCAGAATATATATTATATATTTACACAGATATATTTATTTGATTTATTTTATTTAACAAACTTCTTTATCAATGACAATGTGTCACCAATCTAAATTATATCATATAAAAGTAAAACATTTAAGGATTTTCCCTTAGAAATTGGACAAAAGAGCCCTATGTACACTGTCAGTTATTATTAATTATTAAGATGCCCCTCTTTAACGGGGTGATAATTCGGATTCCCGATTAATCGTATTCCTTATTACAGTTAGTATAGTCAATGTTTTTAAATGAACACATTGGACGTCTATTTGAAATGGTTCAATAAACTTCATGGTGGAGGCCTCTGTTGATCGTATGAAGTTAAACAGTATCGGGCGTGGCACAATTTGGATGGTGACCACAGATCTTGGTTCATTCCCCGGACTAAGCTCCCGCTAGTTGTTCATCCAGCACCGCCATATAAATAGGTAGCTGTTTATGTGGTGTGGTGACTAAACGGTTGAGCATGACAATTGTAAGGTTTATACTGCTGATGGAATGACGAACTAATCCCTTGTATAATACAATTTATTACATCCATTATATAATAATTGTACTGTACAAGCCCTATGGGAGACCGAGGCCCTTCACGAACTGTTGCACATTGCGCAACAGAAAAAAACAATAAAAAAAAACAAAAAAAAAAAAAAACAGTAAAGACAGGCATAATCTGCACTTTTATTTGCTTATTGGCTGTTGCGCCCTGGAATTAATTATTAGTTAAGTAAGTAGCTTCTCTTTAATGGGATAATTAATTAATTAATATATAAGATAATTAATGCTCGATTAATCGTCTTCCTTATTACAGTTAAGTAGTACAGTCAATATTTTCAATTAAACATATTGGACGTCTGTTAGAAATGCTTTAATAAACTCCGAATCTACTTTATTTGAAGATAATGTCAGTCGATTTCTCTGTTATTTTATTAGAAGATTTTAGAGCTCTTGGGGTTTGACGAATGTATCTAGTCTATAGATTCTTGATTTGGTTGTTTGCCACGCGTCTGGTTCCGTCTCTCTTGAGAACAGATCGCCGAGTATAAGAAAAGCCGTAAGAGAGAGACTCTCCGATACGTGAATATAGGCGCCTTCGGCACCGACTCACAGACTAGACTAATGGGATAACAGGTGTCAACGCGCCACAAAAAAGGGACATTCTTCACACAAAACTGCAGCGGACTCAAGACTGACGATTTATAGCTGTTGTCTCTAACCGACAGACAAGAGCATGTGTATTTGTGTCTAGAAGTGAAGAGCGATTATCACTCTCTTCGTGTGTCAAGAACAACCACTGATACTTTTCATGTAAATGTTTAAATCACTAACTTTTTCACAAAACATCTTAATACCTTGTAATTTTTTTTCTTTTTTTAAATTAGATATATGTAAGTAATAATTGCTTATTTAATGATGCACTTTATATTAACTGCAAATTTACTCTACTAGAGTTAATATGCAGATAGTACGAGTTAAAAAAATTATATTTGAGTTGGCAATGATATTTTTCTTTACATTGTAGTAGTTAATTGTAAAAGCTCTCATTAATTAAAATATACAAATTTCAAGTGATAGTTACAATGCTATACCTCTTAATTTAATCTATGTAATCTTTCACTGTGAGTATAGTGTGTGGGTGTTAAAGGATATTTTTTCTTTATATCTCTACATACATATGTGTACATATAATATATATATATATATATATATATATATATATATATATATATATATATATATATATATATAATTCAAACAATTTAAACTACGGGAGACAGAAACAGAGAAAAATTTGCACTGGCTCCGGGATATATATATATATATATATTTATATATATATATATATTTATATATATATATATATATATATTTATATATATATATATACATACTTAAATAACTGTGGTTAAGAAAACCTACTACCTACTGACAAACTAAATACTAACTTAAATTAAATGTTCATTAATGAACTAATTTTTTATGTATGGTTTTTTAAAATTCTTTGGTGATTTTTATAGTTGTCTATACTAGTGTAAATTTAGCTTTAGGCTTTTCATTGAATAAAATATTTAAAAAAAAACTAAAAAAAAAACAACAGAATAACCGAATTAGTGAATGCGTCCAATACTATTATGAGAGTTAGGAATGTTAGTATTTTGGCTCTAATAACGTTAGTTAGTTTTTTTTTTTTTACAAAAATATACATTCTAAATAGAAACGTTTAAAATAAGAAAATGTTAACATATGTGTTGAAAAAAATTAAAATAATAGAAAACATATATAATGGTGATAACGGGCACGAAAGAAGGAATTGACGTAAAACGCCCGGAGAACTAGGTAGAACAACTATGTATTTGAAAAGGCTGGCATCTGTCAAAATGTTGGCAGCTCGTGTCAAAATGGTCTTTCAGTGTTAAAAAGTCGCTAAAAGATTTTTATTTATGTCTTAGTAAAAACAGATAAATGTCCAGGGCCTGGTCTGTCAGTTAAACATTTTTATTGAATAACATTTAAAAAAAGATGAAGATAAAGAAATTATTTATTATTTTGATGGACTTTGATATCGAATATTAATTTTAAATAAATAAATAATTCCACCTTAACAGAATTTAAGCATGCAATTATACCAAGTTAAAGAAAAGAAAGATCTGAGCCTCGATAATCCGGCTTCATTAAAAAAAGCACAAGAAAATATTAAAAGTCCAAATATAGATGAAAGTAAATAAAACATTTAAACAATAACTTTATCATTGAAAGTAGAACTTTACTAGAAATTTACTTCTTTAATTATTTAGCAAACACTTCATCTCCAATAAAGAAGCATAAATAACATAATATTAAACGTTTTTAAAAAAATATAAGATTCAAAACACTACTATCAACCTAGAATTGTAGCAGTTTTATTGCAATTTATTGCTTCGAGCATGCAGGAAATACTGTAAAGTAGTAAGTACTGCGTAAATATATCTTTGATTATTATACATTGAATCTATTTTTCCTCGGGACTAAACGTATAATCATTTTTTTTTTTTTAAACGGAGGACGGCTTACTAAACATTGCGAAAAGTAAAAATAAGCTAAAGGTGTTATAAGTAATAAAATATGTAAACAAGTTCGCACCAGCGTAACGGTAAATAATTAATTTTTTCGCAAACCCTGCAATGAAATAAATTACTACGCACTTTATCCTAATTTGCAGGTCCGGGTATATCGAGTGAAAAAAATTGCAACCTTCATAGTCAGTAGTGCATTTTGTGCATTTATTATATTTCAGTCGGGATATTTTTATTTTATTTTCACCTTATCTTTATTAAGATAATGTAGTAATTATATTACTATTATTTTAGATAGATCCATTTATTACCAAATCGTACATTCATATACATTAATTTATCTGCTGTTAAATCGGCCTAAGCCGTGGAGAAATTATAATATTAATAGAATAATAAAAAAGAAAGCTTATTATTTTAATTTTCGAAGAAAATTATTTTTAATTTTCACAACCAGCTTTCGATGGGGCTCCCCGATTTTTGTCTCTAATGTGACTCCTCGACGGATCCTTTATCAGCACTGATGATGGCCAAGAGGCCGAAAGCTTGCTATGAAAATTAACATTTATTCTACAGAGTGTAGAATAAATGTATTGTAAAACCTTTTATCTACGATTGATACGAAATATAAACATTGTATCTCTGTTTAGATGCGTAGAAAGTGATTCTTTACGTACTTGTATTCATTGCGCATGCGCGTCTAATAGTTCTGAAGAATTCCTCTTCTTAACCACCCTAGGGCGGTAAAGAAGAGGAATCCTTCAGCTTTACGCACGATTAGCGAGTTTGTTTACATTTAACAAAACTAATTTGCTATTCTTTTATTAAAGTAATGGTTTATATCGAGTTTTTAGTGTAAAACAATGAGTGAATCAAGTGACTTTGACGAAAATGTGGAGAATAATACTCCTCCAGAAATAATTAATTCGGCAAAAAATACAACTCAAGAATTAATGACATTTTTATCAAGAGAGAGATACGAACTTACATACAGCAAGTTTATTTTTTTCTGTATTTATTATTTAAATCTAACAATCGTAGATAAAGTCCGGTACGCAACTAGTGCGAAAACGGCATTTTGCATTGCTCGTGTGGTTTTACTACCCTTGCTATCGCTCGGGTGCAAACTCCACACTCGCATGCAAAATGCTACTTTCCGCACTCGACGCATAATGTACTAATACATTTTGATGAACACTCTATTATTTTATATTTTATTTACAGATTAAAAACTAACTGTAGGAAAAATTTAATAGCAACACGAGCTTAAAGTGTCTTTGCTGCACTCGAGAAACCTTTACGCCTTCGCCTTCGGCTCGTGCGTAAATATTTCTCTCGAGTGCAGCAAAGTGCCACTTGGCGCACTAGTTGCGCAAATAACTAAACAACTATTAAAAGTCTAATAGAGGAGAAATTAATATGATGCGTTGTTTTTTTTTTTCTTCTTCTTTTACTTTGAGTAAAATAAGTTGAAAGTAAACAAAAGGATTAAATGTTTATTTGAGAGGGGTGGGAAGAAAACATACTAACAATAATAAACAGCTGATAATAAAGGAAAACTCAGTTATATTTTGTTCTTCTAGTCGGTTGCATCGCATGAATCCTTTTTCACTCAAACACGTAAGTGAAGTTATTTACTATACTACCGTACGTTCTATAAAGTTAATTGAACGAGCGCAGTGAGTTCTTCATTACAGAGACTTGGGATTTGAAAAGTTTGTGTGTTTGTTTGTTTGTGTGTTTGTTTGTTTGTCTAACGATAACTGGAGTAAAAATTGATAAATTTCAACGAAATTTGGCACATATATGCATCTCAGCATTTGTGAGAAGTGTATAGTTTTTGGAAATTCCTCACTCAATATTTTCAAGATGGCGCCCAATATGGCGGACGACAAAAAAAGAAAGTTTTAGTCAGCATAATGTGTTATACATCGTTTTAAAGATCTTTAAGAGGAGGAAAAGAATATGTAACTAATAAATTTTCACATTTAATATTTTCAAGATGGCGGCCAATATGGCGGACGACTATAAAAAAAAGTTTTAGCCAGCATAATGTGTTATACATAGTTTTAAAGGTCTTTAAGAGATGAAAAAGAACACGTAACTAATAAAATTTCTCAGTTCATATTTTCAAGATGGCGGCCAATATGGCGGACGACTAAAATAAAAAGTTATATCCAGCATAATGTGTTATACATCGTTTTAAAGGCCTTTAAGAGGAGGATAAGAATATGTAACTAATAAAATTTTACACTTAATATTTTCAAGATGGCGGTCAATATGGCGGAAGACTAAACAAACAGTTATTAGTCAGTATGACATGTTATACATCAATTTAAAGCTCTTGAAGTCTAGAAAAGGAATATCCAACTATTCAAATTTCACACATAATATTTTTAAAATGGCGGCCAATATAAAGAAAACAAAAAAAAGTTTTACATATCTGCATAACATGTTATAATTCGTTTAAAGGAATTTTAAAGGCTACAGATTATGTACTAATACTGTATAAAAAGGCGAGCACAGCGAGCTGGCATTCATTTTATTATATAATTATTATGTACAAATACTTTTACAACAGGTGAGCGTAGTGAGCCTGCAATAATTTTATTAAATAAAATATTTACTACAAATGCTGTATAAACAGGCGAGCCTGCAATAATATTATTAAATAAAGATTATGCAGAAATGCTTTTATAACAGGCGAGCGTAGCGAGCCTGCATTAATATTATTAAATAAAGATTATGCAGAAATGCTTTTATAACAGGCGAGCGCAGCGAGCCTGCAATAATATTATTAAATAGAGATTATGCAGAAATGCTTTTATAACAGGCGAGCGTAGCGAGCCTCCATTAATATTATTAAATAAAGATTATGCAGAAATGCTTTTATAACAGGCGAGCGTAGCGAGCCTGCATTAATATTATTAAATAAAGATTATGCAGAAATGCTTTTATAACAGGCGAGCGCAGCGAGCCTGCAATCATTTTATTAAATAAAATATTTACTACAAATGTATGCTGTATAAACAGGCGAGCCTGCAATAATATTATTAAATAAAGATTATGCAGAAATGCTTTTATAACAGGCGAGCGTAGCGAGCCTGCATTAATATTATTAAATAAAGATTATGCAGAAATGCTTTTATAACAGGCGAGCGCAGCGAGCCTGCAATAATATTATTAAATAAAGATTATGCAGAAATGCTTTTATAACAGGCGAGCGTAGCGAGCCTGCAATAATATTATTAAATAAAGATTATGTAGAAATACTGTATAAACAAGCGAGCGTAGCGAGCCTGCATTAATATTACTTTTATAACAGGCGAGCGCAGCGAGCCTGCAATAATATTATTATATAAAGATTATGTAGAAATACTGTATAAACAGGCGAGCGTAGCGAGCCTGCATTAATATTACATTTATAACAGGCGAGCGTAGTGAGCTTGCAATCATTTTATTAAATAAAATATTTACTACAAATGCATGCTATATAAGCAGGCGAGCGAAGCGAGCCTGCATTAACGTTATTAAATTAAGATTATGTGAAATGTTGTATAAACCGGCGAGCGTAGCGAGCCTGCATTTATATTATTAAATAAATATTACGTACAAATGTTGTATAACCAGGCGAGCGCAGCGAGCCTGCAATAATATTTATTAAATAAAGATAATGTAAAAATGCTATATAAACAGGCGAGCGCAGCGAACCCGCAATATTTTTATTAAATAAATATTATATAGAAATGCGGTATAAATTGGCGAGCGTAGCGAGCATGTATTACTATTATTAAATAAATATTAGTTACAAGCGATATATAACCAGGCGAGCGTAGCGAGCCTGCATTAATATTATTAAATAAAGATTATATAGGTAAAAACTGGTGAGCGTGGTGAGCCTGCAATGACTTTATTAAATATGGATTATGTATGGATGAATGGAAAACATTTTAGCTCCTGAGAACTTGCGAATTTATACGAAATTTAATTCGGCTCACATCATCTTGGTCCTATAATATGACGATTAAAGAGGAAGATTGTAGTCAGAATGATATACCATACATTGTTTTAAAAGGCTTTATGAGTAGCAACGTTATCAACAAATGTGACCGAGATGAGGGTGTTAAAAAGTAAGCTTATTCTTATTGCTGTTTTTCGTAAAATGATTTTAAACCTGTTTTGAGGTTGAATAAGAATATGTTAGGTTTTCACCGAAAAATTATCCTGGTAGCAATATTGAGAACATAGTATGGGTGATGTACTCATAAGACCTCAATCTATGCGAGTTCTTTATGCACCGCATCACTAGTTTATAATTGGTTTAAAAGATTATTTTTGTTTACGTGTTGAATCGTACAGCCATATTTTCATTTTGTTTTTACATATTTAAATGATTTTCCAAGTAGTATTTATTCGTTTTAAATTTTTGTATATAGCAATAAACCATTAAATTTGTTTGCGTTTATTATCTTAGTTCTTTCCGTATCAAAATGAATTTGACCAATTTGATTTTAAAGATGGCTTACAAATACATTAATTATTAATATATAATAGATCTTCGTCTAAATGTATGTCAATGTCAATCTTTTTTTTAACCAAACATTGCGGACAAACATAAATGGTAATGTATATTGTTTGATCTCCAGAAATGAGGTTATGTTGTCTATTGTCTAAATGCTATGTCTGTTGTGTGGGATAATCTTTGGACCAATTATTTCAAGTTTCAGTTGTTATTTTGTTTGAACTGTTTTTACATAGAGACGCACCTTTGGAAAAGGAAGGTTATAATGAGTAGGTTATACATTTAATTACATCTTATTAAATAATACTTACAAACTTATTGATCACTAAGGAAGTATAATGTGTATGCTGTATTGAGTATGGTAATGACCAATTATTTCTGATAGTTGTTTCGTTGAATTGTTTTAAACAGAGGCGCATAATTGGAAAAGAAAGGTTATTAAGAGTAGGTTATTCATTTAATAACAAATCTTATTGTATATTATTTAACCTGCATGCTTATTGATATCTATCTAAGAAAGGGTGTACATTGTTTAATATCAATGTTGTGTTACGTATGATAAATGATAATCACCAATTATTTTCTATAGTTATTTCGTTGGACTGTTCAAAAATAAGAGATAATATCTGTTTTTAGAAGGGAAGTTTAAGGTAGCAGGTTAAATTACATATAGATCAAACTTATTTAGGAAGAATAAGTTGCTTAATATCGAATCTGTGTTGTGTATGATAAATGGTAATGAAAAATTATTTATGGTACTTATGCCGTTAAATTTAAAAAGTTTTAAAATAAGACGTAAATTACGTCTTATTTTAAACACAACGAAGTTTAAGGTAGCAGGTTATACATTTAATGTAATACCCTTGTTATATTATTTCCACTGTGACTTGTGGCAAATTTATGAATTGCCATTGCCAGAGATAAATGTTTGCTGTCTTAATTCAAATTTGTATTTGTCGAGTGTGATCAGGGTCAAAACTCATGTTGTTATAACTTATTATATTACATCAATAACTACTTACACTTAGGGCAAAGTTGTTGATACCAGAGGAAAGTGTATGTTGTCTAAAGTCACAGTTATATTTGTTAAATGTGGTCCCGGTTAAACTCATGTAGATATAACTTATTTTAGCGGCATACTTACACTATGGGCAAACTTATTGATATCAGTGGAGAGTTTATATGGTGTCTTAAGTTAAAGTTAAAGAAATATCCCTTTGCTTAATGAACTTATACATCACAGTCTTGCAATAACCTAATTCTGAAAACGAATGGGATAATTTAAGAGGAATACTACAATTTATTAACTTCCCTAGTCATAATTATGAAGTAGCACCGCAAAATCTCAGTAAAATAAGAACCAATTATTCATGAACTATGAAATACTTTTAGTACCATTATTGATTATTTCTCAGATGTGTTTCCTAATTGGCAGTAAAAATCAATTAGTTGTTTTGACTGAGATTTTGTTGTACCAATTCATAATTATGACCGACAGGTTGGTAGAAAATAACAAAATAATATTGTCACCACAATTTTTTTGTCACTGCAAAAACTGGGGTGACAATATTGTTGTGTTATTTTCTACCAACCTCTCAGTCATAATTCTTTAGTTACTTCTTTGTTTTGCACCTTTGTTAATTCTCATTAGTGTTAATCCTTTTTTCTTACTAATTTATTAATTCCTAATTTTGTTAAGTGTCAAATTATACTGGTATTACTCTTCAGATTTTTTTATTAGATAAGGCTCACGATAGGCATATATCGACTTTGTACCTGCAATACCTCGTAACCCTCAAAATCGAGATTTTTTTAATTGCATTTTTTTTATAGATATTATCAATATCTACATATGTGCAAAAGCTAGTAAGCCTTAAGCAATTTTTGTTTTTATATAAATTATTGTAATACTTTGTATTCATCATTTTACTATAAAGTGTACAAAAAACCTCGTATACGACAAGGTTTTAAAACCTCATTACCCCCCATGCATTATAAGTCTTTAACTAGTTGTGGGATACGTTTAAGTGTTTCAGTAAAATTAATTAAAATCAAAATAAATATAAAGAAAATATAAAAATATACTTTTTTAAATAAACTTTTTTGCTTCTCCTGAAAAATGTAGTTTTTGGGGTTACGAGGTTTTGCTGGTACACAGTCGATATTATTCTTTCGTACAGGCATATCTGCTTTTTTTACTTCAGCTTTGTGTCTTTTCTCAAAATTAATTTGTTCCAATTGATTAAAGGATTGTTTAGATGGTTATTTCTTGTTTGCTGTTCTTAATAATTGTATCCAACCAAATTGAATGTAGACGAGTGCATTTTGTCCAATGTAATTGATAGAGTTCAAAACTCATGTTAATAAAATACATCTATATTAAAAAAATAATTCTTTTAGTAAAATTTACAGCTAGAGAAGAATGTAGGTATATTTTTTGCCACCAAAGTTAGATTATGTTCTTTAATAAGACACTGGTAGTACCTTTAGATATGGTGACATATTTTCTAATGTAATTGATCAGAATCGAACATACCTTTTAAAATAATTCCTTTATGTGTCTACTCATTAAAATTAAGTTCATTTAATCACTTTCGCAATCCAAATAGTATTCATTAAAATATAAAATAGTGCATTATAACTAAAGATATTTTAAAATTACACACTTTGATAATGCTATATAAAAAAAATCCTTAATACTTACTCACTTGACGTTTAATTCTTAACTCTGTAAGAATCTATATTGAAACAATCTTTAAACCTATACTCATTCAACATTGCGCAAAATAAAGAGCTTTCAAACTTGAACTAATTTTCGACGTAAAGAAATAGCATTGTTTAAAAATTGAAAAAAAAATAAGAAAGATTGACCAACACCTTTCACATTATATATAAATCAACTTCATGTCTCTTAAAAGTCTTGAACAAAAAAAAAAAGATATAACATAATTAATCATTCTTTCACATACTATAATATAGAGGGAATTGTAATACAAAATAGGTTACATCAAAGACGTGTTATGTATCTTTTTAATTTTTTTTTAAGCTATATTATCTTTTATATTTTTATAAGTTAGATTTTTATTATATCGAATATGATTTTGAGAAAAAAAAAAAAATTAAAAGATAACGGTTTAAACACACATTCCGATAAAGCTGAAATGAACATTCAATGTGACTAAAATATTTGAGTCAGCAAATAGGTTTTTTTAAATAAAAAATAATAAAAAATAATATATATATATATATATATATATATATATATATATATATATATATATATATATATATATATATATATATATATATATATATATATATATATATATATATATACATATACATATATATTAATGTAATATTATATAAATGATTGATATATTAATAGTTTTCTTTTGTTCGATATAATGCATTATAATAATTGTTATTCTCTTTCTTACCATTAATCTTTTTTATTTTGAAAAGAATGAGATTTATGAAAAATAAATTATAACTTAAGAAAACAATGACAGTTAAAAAGGAACAAAAAAGTTATTTGGAAAAAACCTTTTTGATCTGGATGAATCTGATTCACTTTTTTTTTTATTAATTTATTGTTTTCTTTTGCAATTTGTAATTGTAATGTGATTTTTTTTTCTTTTTTCGTGGGTGCATTGTTTTAGTTGTTTACATTCAGTACTTGAATAAGTCGTATATTTGAATTTAGAATTTAAAAAAGTATAATGTATCTAGGAGTGAATTTTATCAGTTCATTGTCAAACTACCAGGTTCCATACTCCTTTAAGAAAGGGTTATTATCAATATAATAGCCTTATGACCTGGTAAGGTAAGAAAGAATTTAATAAAATTACCAGGTGCTCATACTTTGAAAAGGACATTTTCAAACAACTAGGTTTATACTCTGGTAAGAGAGGACTATTGTCATTACACCGGTTTCATACTGTAGGAAGACAACATATCAGCAATACAACCATATCCATACTATTATAAGGAGAATAATCATTGTCAAATAACCATGTTTAAAATTAAAATAAGTAAGATTTTTGTCAAACTACCAGGTTCATATTGAAGATTGAAGGATTTATTGTAATACAACTATATTCATACTCATATAAGGAGAATAATCATTAATCATTGTCATACTCTATTAAGGAAGGTTTTTGTTAATCTACCAGGTTTATATTGAAGGATAAAGGATTTATTGTCATACAATCATACTCATACTCTTATAAGGAGAGTAATTATTGTCATATAACCAGGTTCAGACTCTAATAAGGAAGGATTTTGTCAAACTACCTGGTTTAGTTCATATTGAAGGAAGGATTAATTGTCATACAACCATATTAATAATAACCCTAATAAATAATCATTGATCAGTGTCATTCTCTAATAAGGAAGGTTTTTGTTAAATTACCTGGTTCATATTGAAGGATGAAGGATTTATTGTCATACAACAAAAATCACACTCTTATAAGGAGAGTAATTAGTGTCATATAACCAGGTTCAGACTCTTATAAGGAAGGTTTTTATCAAACAACCTGGCTCGGTTCATATTGAAGGAAGAAGGATTTATTGTGATACAATCATATCCAATCCATACTCTTATATGGAGAATTATCATTGATAATTGTCATACAATCAGGTTCAGACTCAAATAGGAAAGTTTAAGTCAAATAATCAGGTTCTTTCTAAAGGAAGAAGGATTTATTGTCAAACAACCATATTCATACCCTTATAAGGAGAATAATTATAGTCATACAACCTGCTTCATACTCTGGAAAGGGGGATCATTGTCAAACTAACTTCACTTATTATGGAGTTAATTGCCAGTTTCATACCCTGGTAATGATATGCTATGACGAGATTTCTTTGACTAGTATTTTAATGAATTTTTAATTTTCCTGGCGGTGACTGCGCCTCGATAGATGTAACATCCAAGACCAAGACGTTTCGGAAACAGAGATTTATTTAGAGCTATAATCAAGAAATTAAGCAGTTTTCATTTAATTGTATTCATTAATATATGCTTATTCTTTATCAGGTCATTAGGGCATTAATAATTTCAATTCGTTTCGTATTGGCTATATTTCACCTCCTTTGAGGCATCTTCATGCCTTTAACACTTTCTTCTAAGACATAACTTGATTTAATTTAAGTCAGTATTTAATTATATTTTAATTTAAAAACATTCATTTTCTCGTAGAGAAAACAAGTCTAACATCATATTTATGATAACACTAAATTCATTAATATATTTTTTTAATTTATATAATTAAAAAAAAAAATTAATTATCATTTAGTTATAATTTTAATTATTATTTTAGTTTCAGGAACAATGAATGGACAATTGACCACAGATAATCTCCAGAACATTAAATTTTCTCCTCTCGGAAGAGCTTCATTTGCATATAGCAGTGAGTTACTTCTTATTTATTTTCTTTTTTTTATTAAATATTTATATCCATAAAACGATTACATGGAAATAAGATTACCTGCTGAAGAGTATTTTTATACACATATCAACACTTTTATTTTTTTTATTTTTATGAACCTCATATACTACACTAAATACTAGATTACTATACTAAATTCGTTTGTATGCTTTTGATTTAACTAGCTATAAAAGTTGTAAAACCTGCATAGTATTAATTATATGTTAATGTGTTTTTATTTGTTCCCACAGCAAAATCTCTTTTGTACTTTCATAAGGTACAAAATGAGTGCAAATTTTAATTAGTTATGTATCATTTTCCATCATAAATATTATTCGTATTTGACTAGACTAACCCAGGAACCCCCTAACATGGAAGGATTGGAATTTCAGAGACATGCCTGAAATTCCGGGTAATTTGGAACCAAATATTACGGATAGAAAAAATAAATATGGACTCACATAAAATAATACGAACATAACACTTTACATAAAGATTTATTATTTCGGCCATTTCTCCACATACTACATTCTGATAACATCTTAATGAAATAAACATATGTACTTTCAATGCTCGTAGATAATAACTCCAAACATAAAAATATAATACCAATCCTTTACAGATTTTCTTGCTTATGGGTTTTAAGTTAATTGGAGAATTCAGAATAAAACTTTCCTTATCTTCGAATTTATTCCTACCTAAATATCACAAGTCCAAATTCTGAATATTATTAGTTATAAATGATCTTAGGAGAAAGGTCAAAATCCCATCCGAATCTTCTTTAAACATTTTTTTGATTGTTAGCCATATAACCCTTGACCTAAGGAACATTAATGTAAATTTTATTATTTGGAATGTCGAATTATAACACATCAGTACTTTGGATAAAACCAAATTTTTCTTCCTTTTGACATTTGCATCACGGAGTTTGTGTTAAAATAATTTGATTGCTTAAATTTTTACAACTGAAGATTGTTATTGAATTTTGTTGGCTTATGATATCAATTGAAAAAGGTTTTAACAACTACGTTCAGATAATCAAATGCTTTTGTTTTCCTAAGTTTGGACACTTAATAGCACCTATTGCGTTTTTCTGTATCACTCTTTTGAAGATAATGATTCTCCCATTGCGAGTAATTTTTAAAAAATAATTATAATAACTCCTTTTAGCATTGTAACTGCTATAAATTAAACTCACATAATCCTCAAAACCCTATACTTTTTACTGTTGGCAATAATTTCCATATTTACCCACCCCAAATTACTTAAATTTGTAAATATTGCCTTGTCTTAATAGTAAAACACACCCTTTATGTTCAGAAGTGTGTTGCTCATTTGGCCCAAAGTTCTTTGGACTAAATATCCCTTTGTCTTAATAGTTATATAAAAAGTAATTTCTTATTGTTCTTTATCTTCTTGTTCTAAGGAGATAATAATTTTTAAAAAATGACTATTTTTTAACTCTTTTAATTTTGGGGGGGGGGGGGAGGGTAATCAATTAAATATTTAAAAATGATTTTGCTCAATGATGAAGCCTATCTAAAGTTATTTGACTAATTAATGGTTTTTTGAAAATAAATATCAATTTTGCTTTTTTGAGCTATATTCACGTTGAGGCAGCACCAGTGAAGAAAATATTGTTCTTATGCTTCTTAGCTTAGCTTCTATTGGTTCGAAGAAAAATTAATGAGTGAACATTAACCCTGAAAAGGGTTACTTAAAGTGGGTTTTATTTTGTCAGAATAAATGTTTATAGGACAAAGAGTGCTGTTGTTACTCTTTATTATATTCACTATTAGCTATTTTTTTTTTTTTTTTTTTACACTAGATCTTTTCTAATAGAGCTTGTATGCATTTGCTATAAATTCTTCACTTTTCAAAGTTAAAATGATTTCAAATTGAACTTATTCTTTCACTGTATACATCTTGCGAAAAAAAATTTATATATTACACTTAGTGAATGCATTTTCGTACCTGATATCTCATAAGCAAGATCTGAGCGTGTGCCAATAACGCATACGCATATAATGGAGCGCTTGAGGATGAATTCGTAGAGTGTTTGAAAGGCGTATAAATGGCTTAAATGAGGTGAGGAAACGGAGAATCCAGGAACAGTCTAAAGCTGTTAGGTTTTGAGCTTGCCTTGGCCCGGAGGCGTGAGTACTGACATCTCACGATCTTGCACACACGGGCTTCTAAAGTAAGAATCTCATTGCTCCTTAACAAACCCCAAGCTATTTTTCTCCGCTCGTTTAATTAGCTATATTGATTTTACTTAGGGTTAAGCAGTACCACCGTGACCACCCACAACTCCCCGTACTCAACTCAACTTGAGTTTTTTTTCTTATAAAGAGTGACTTTATCTCGGAGTGTTGTTTGAATGCGCATGTCTAAATACTCATTAGAACCTCTGTTAGATTCCAGTGTGAGCACACAGGCTTTTTTTGTATAAACTATGTTTGTTTAATTTATTTTATAAGTGAGAAAATGTTTACTTATCATTGTTACTTTATTTTAAAGAATTTATATTATTAAATATATGTGATATATCAATTCTTATATATTTGAATATTGGGAAACAAATCTAAATGGATTTGTTTGACCCGTGGCTGTCTTAATTTTTTTATATATAAAAAGACAAATCTCTGTACAAAGGATCGCCAAAACCAAAACTAAACCGTGATATCGATATGCCTCTGCGATTTTCCTTATCGCTATAGTGGCAAAAAAGAGATTTCTTTAGGTTTATCCTAACACACAACAACACATTCTCAAAACACATAGCCCTAGTTCCTTCTTCATTTAACATTCTCAAAAACTATGTCTATTACTAAAAATCACCTTGAAACAAACCTTGTACAGACCGTTTAATTCAGTTACTCTGTGTAACCAATCTCAGTTTTTTCACAAAATTTCCAAGTTCTACGTCCTAGGTGTTTATATCTATATAAAAGAGGAAGAGGGTAGAATTCATGGTGAATACCATGAATTCCAATGTAACTCAAATAAACTGCCCCTCCATGCGTAAACAGCTTTTGACACCATTGACATTACCTCCAATAGCTCTAATCCCTGAAGAATTTCTAATTAAGCTTTGAAATTCAAACTATAATTTAAAATCACAGATCCGGCATTGGTCTCATTAGACGGAGAAACTCAACGCTCTACAAAGTTTGCTTCAAAGTGATTTTTGGCAAGTGACAAAGTTTTTTAAAATTTTTAGGATAAATGTCAAAAACTATCATTTTTAATTTATTTGCGATATTTTTGCCCCCCCCCCCCATGAGCAAGGTAACCTTTCTTTTCAGCATAAAATTTCGTATACGATCCCAAAGTGGTGTGGTTTATTTTGGGACATAGTGTGTATATTTTTAATTCTGTATTTTATATTTTAGTGAAGATACAGCTCTTAAAATTCTGTTCATTAGGGTAATTTGGTCACTGTATTACATGTAAACTAAATATGTATCTCACTTGTTTTCCTTTGTTAATTTCTATTTCGTGTGGTCGTGTCACCTCTAGACTTCCTTTAGCAAAATCCTTATATCAGTTTGGCCCTACCACTTGTGTTATACATGAGTATGTCTTATCTGGAATTACGTATTATTATAAACCCATACCTCCACATTAGCTTTAATTAGTTTTTTTTTATTTCAGTTAACTGATTATAACCAGCTAAGGATAAATAAAAAGTTAATAGAAATCATAATTAAAGAAAAAAAAATCGGTCCGAGACAACTCAGACAAACTTTCTCATATGAACTTTTACATAATTACTTAGCCCAGTATATTCTATTTATTAGTTTTCTTACGTACATTTAATTATTATTGAACATTTCATCAAAATGTACCATAAAAATAACTTCTCCCGAGCGGGGAATCGAACCCGGGCTCTCTAAGTCCACGTTTTAAGCTATTTTCTTAGGAACTAGATTTTTCCCGGGAAAACGGCGTATATCGTTGGATTCGTATTTAAAAGGACTACATTTTAGAATTTTTTCATCAAAATCGTCGGAACCGTTTTCGAGAAATGATTTTTTTTCAGAGTTTTTGGGGGGTAGCGCCCCCAAATTTGGAGCTAAAATTCATTTCTCGATTTCGCCTCGGGGTATGATTTTTCTGAACATGTATGCCAAATTTCGTCAAAATCGGCCCAGTAGTTTAGGCTCCAGGCGTCTGCACAGACGACAGACGGTGACAGACATTTTTTAAAAACCACTTTTTTGGACTCAGGGGACCTCAAAACGTGTAAATCCATCAACATTTCAAATTCGAATTTTCGCGCCATCACAATACTTTCTCTTTATATGAGAAAGTAAAAAGGAAAGGAACGAATAGAGAAGAGAACAAGTAGGTTTAAGAGTATAGTTATACTTATTTTAAAAGGGAGATTTAGTATTGAAAAATTCTGACTAAAATTGTGCATATTATACAAACTCGGTAAAAAAAGAAAGGGGCATAAATACTGTGTTGTACACATAATTTAGGAATTATCTGCGGTATAACCGACAGCTTTATCCGAAATTATATTCCTTAATAATTTTGTGGAACTCCGGTTAAAAAACAAAGCTCTAGCGATTTCTCTCAAAATACTGTACCTGCAGAATAGTTCCTTCTGATGATGAGGGCTTATGCAACATATTTTAACTTCGATTTCGGTTACATGATTAAGGTAGAGATAGTTGATTTGCATCAGTATAGTTTCCGCTGCTCATTTTTAACGAGGTTAAGCTAAAATTATACGTGTCCGAATTTTTCCAATACATTACCTCCTCAAATTTTTCTATTCTATGTGCAGTTGAAGACTTCATCCTACGGCCCATTACCTTCGCGTCTCACATATGTAAGTTACCCCTCTTTCTCCACACTTCCTTAAACCTTTACAGGAAAATACAGCTAAAACTCTAGTAAATAGTCGAGTATCTCACGCTTATAACTTAAAGGAATGATAGGCGCCTGTTTAAAGTTCACGGTTTAGCTGGCACAGTCGACCTCACCTCAACTCCAATCTCCCTTGTTTACTTTAATAACCGTATCAAAACCACTTATTCACTCATTAAAATTATAATTAAAGAGACACAAAACAGACAGCACTTCACTCTAAAAAGCAGAAGTTATATAAAGCTATTAAATAAAAACACAAGATCACGAATAAATTAATTCCATGCTCTGTTTTTCCGTTTCACTGCCTCCAGGTTCACTGTATATGAAAACTTACTGACAGACTTATGAATTTTACAAGACAAAAATATTTTTATACCATCAATTAATTTTTTTTTTTTTAGTTACTTGTTATTTATAAATCGCCAAAAAAAATTATTCCACATATATTTTCTATAATTGTATGTTTTTTATAATTTTTTTTTTAAAGAATTTCTAATTATAAATAAATATTTATTTTCTTTATAGATATAAATTTAATAATTTAATTAATTAATATTAATAAAGAAAACAATATTGCGGAACGAATTTAAAACTCATTATAAATTACATTCAATTAGAGAAATTTTTAATTTATAGCTTTTACCTTTCTTTAATTTATTTGTTTTGATAAATATAACTCGAAGAGGAAAATTTATTGTCAAAAAACTGTATTAGCTAATTATAATTCCGATGGTTTCGCCCAATTTTTAATTTTAAGTTTTAGTCACTATGGGTAAGAGGCACTTCATTTCGGTACTGGTTCGTCCTGAGCCTAGTCGCTATAGCTTTAAGGATTATAATTTTTATCAATTTATTTCTTAGAGTTGGAGCAGATCACCTTCTACAGCGATACACCATAAATGTGTTTACTTAAGAGGAAGGATGTTTGGATGTGTGTTTTTTCTGAGATTTGTTTGGAACTTACGGATTAGATTATTTTAAAAAATCGAATGCGGGGCGTCTCGGAACATTTCCTTACCAAATTATTCCAAAAATGGCGGCAGATGTTAAGTTGAAATATGGAGTACTTTTTTATTGAATAGAAAGGTACAATTTTCAACTTATTAGCCGAAATTATTCAGCGTTAAATATTCAAAGTTCAAAAGTCGATATTTGTAAAATGGTGACAGATATCAAAACGAAATTCAGTGGAAATTTGTATCTTTAGAAAGAGGAATAATTGATGCAAATTTCAGCGAAATCGAAATTTTGTTCGTTTTTTTTCCCCCTAATTTTTTAAAACTGCTAATTCAGTAAAATGGGTTAATGAAGTCATAACTTTATGATTTTTCGGGCAACACGACTGCATTTAAGGACTGATTTGTGTACCAAGTTTCAACTTTCTATCCAAATAACTGTGGCAGTTATGCGTGATACAGACAGACATTCAGCTAAAATCCTCTAAAAAACACCCAAAACGGATAATTCTGTTTAAATTTTGGTTTCGTATTGCTTCCGAGCTTATCGAAGGTAACGGAAGCTGTGTGATCGTTCTGAAGAACGAAAAATTACTAGTTCTCCGATTTCAAAAATTCCAAGACAGAAATCCGTTTCAGACGTCAGGGAAAATATTTGGTTCCGTGTCATTCTGTCGGTCTGTCGTTCAATTTTTGCGAACCAACATATCTTAAAAACTACTCATCCAATTTTAATGAAATTTGTATGGTAGGTTATAATTACCCCATTTTTGGTGCCATGTAAGTTTCAACCTTCTACGCCTATTTGTTTCTCTTCCACATGCGCACAAACATACATTTATTTACACCTATATAGCTTCAAAAGTACTTATCTGATTTGTATGAAACTTTTATAGTTTATTGAAAGTAACTAGCAGATAGTCCCAGATTAATTTGAACGGTCTGGGCTCTTTTTGCGAAATAAAATTTTGCGAATTAATACTTTAATTCATGTAAAATAGACTGCCAATTAGTGTGGCACATAGCTTCCTCGCATCCTATCATGTACTATAACAATTATTGTTATATTACTTTATTGTTATATTGTTTAACGAACTCGTCCTGCGTATTGGTAAAATGAACATGTCTACCAAATTTCATCAAAATCGGTCTACATTTACTCAAGTTATCGTCGCACGTTTCATAATTCGCGGACACACAGACCGACAGACAGACAGACAGACAGACAGACAGACGGACAGACAGACAGACACGAGACCAAAAATGTTCCCTGATGTCTGAAACGGATTTCTGTCTTGGAATTTTTGAAATCGGAGGCATATAAGTTTTTCGTTCTCAAAAGTGAACACAATGCTTCCGTTACCTTCGGTAAGCTCGGAAGCAAAATAAACAATTTTGACAGATTAAATAAACAGGTCAAGTGTGTGCTAGACAGCACACAGCGAGGGTCCGTAGGCAACACAGTTTTATTTAAGTAGTACCTATTGATGTAGCTTTTTAAAATGTTAAACAGCCTACTTTTAACTATCCTATTTTTTCTTTTTTTTTTATTATTCAGATAAAAAATAGTATAATCTATATATATAAAACTAAGAGTGACAGTGACTGATCATCAAAAATTCTCCTACTTCCCATTGACCTAGAGATTTGAAATTTGGTACATAGATAGAGTGTACCATAAATAGGAAAGTGCGGCCATTTTGATTTCGATATGTGTCCGCCATATTGAATTATAGCCGCCATCTTGGAGTTTTTCATCAGTAATTCTCCTACTTCCCATTGACCTAGAGATTTGAAATTTGGTACATAGGTAGAGTGTACCATAAATAGAAAAGTTCAGGTGTTTTGATTTCGATATATAGCCGCCATTTTGAATTATAGCCGCCATCTTGGATTTTTTCATCATTAATTCTCCTACTTCCCATTGACCTAGAGATTTGAAATTTGGTACATAGGTAGAGTGTACCAATACTAGAAAAGTGCGGGTGTTTTGATTTCGATATATAGCCGCCATATTGAATTATAGCCGCCATATTGGATTTTTAAAACACGTGTATATTTTTATGTGTCGTATATCGTTTTAAAGGCCTTGATTAATACTTTAATGTTGTGGTATTTATTTATTTTTAAAATTTTTTGTACGGGTACATTTGTACCGATTTGTACTTTTGGTTCAGGTTAATAAGGTGAAATAATTTTTTTAAATTTTATTTTTACATTTATTAGAATTCATTAGCCTAAATAATGATCTTATACATGGTTTGATTTTTAAATATATTTTTGGTACCTATGGGTACACGGGTACAAATATGCTTTTAAACACAAAACCTACTTTCATGTATATCGTTGAAAAACTCTTGAATAGGCCTTTTAATGTAGTTATGTAGTGTTTTGTGATATTTTTACTTTTTAGGGGGGTAAAATGAAAAAGTCCTTATATAGCTGTTTTTTGACAATGGTTCCTTAGGTTTTGGTTTAAATTTAAAACATTGTTATTATTTTTTACTCTCCTTTTCGAGACGTTTACGAATATACCTCATTTATTTTTTTATCTTCATTTTGAATTTTTCGTGAAAAAAAAATCCCAGGCATCTGGCTATACGGATTTTTTGAAAAAATCAAAGTTTGTCCGATGTTTATAAAATTTGTCATGCTTATAAATAATAAAAATACAAGGCGAAAGTACTCTTGGAATTATCTTTCCACGACTTTTAGTTTCCGAGAAAAAGCCGCTCAAAGTTCAAATTTGGCAATTTTGAGAGATTTTGATCGGCCATTTTTCGGCCTTGAAAAGTGCTAAATTGAAAAAGAAAGGCATATTTGATATCTACTCGACGGTGGCTTTAAAACGACGTATAGTTTGTATGGGGTTGTCGACAACTTTTTTTGTACCGATTTTCAGGCTCAAAATCTGGGACCAAAAAAAGGAATACTATTAAAAAATTATTTATATTAGAAATATTGATTTAATTTTAATGAAACTTTGTATTCCTGCCTAATTTAATATTGGGAACTAGGAAAAATATTAATATTTGATAATTTTTGTACACATGTGTACATTTGGTACCGAGTGTACCTTTTGGTTCAGGTCAAAGGGGTGAAATAATTTTTTTACATTTTATTTTATAGTTTATTTTTATTCCTTAGCTTAAATAATGGGCTTTTAAAGTGTTTGTTTTTTTAAATACATTTTTGGTACTTATGGGTACAGGGGTACAAATGTACTTTTATTACAACACCTACTTTTATGTATATCGTTGGAAAGCTCTTGATTAGACCTTTTAATGTTGTCATGTAGATTTGTGTGTTATTTTTAAATTTTATGGGGGTAAAATTGAAAAAAGTGACTATTTCCCCAAATATACATATATATCGATACATTGCTGCGAAGCAGCAATGTATTTTACCTTCATTAACACTGCTGCGCAGCAGCAGTGTATTCTACTTTCATTAACACTGCTGCGAAGCAGCAGTGTATAGTTATATCCTTTCATTCACACTTCTGCGAAGCAGCAGTGTATTTCACTTTCTTCCACACTGCTGCGAAGCAGCAGTGTATGGTTTATTTTCCTCTCAATTACACTGCTGCGCAGCAGCAGTGTATTCTTCTGTCGTCCACACTGCTGCGAAGCAGCAGTGTATAGTTATTTCCTTTCATTCACACTGCTGCGAAGCAGCAGTGTATTTTTCTTTCTTCCACACTGCTGCGAAGCAGCAGTGTATAGTTTTTCTTTTACTGCACCAGTGTATAGTTATTTCCAATCAATGTTACATGATTTGGTAAATTATGTATTTGTAATTAGTTGTTGTGATATAGGTTTGGATTTTAATGTATTTCGTGCATTGTTGGTTTAGTTAGTCTAATTTAATTCTTGGCGACAAGTTTTTTAAATAAGTTTTCCGGAAGATATTGTTGACATATTATTACCGACCAATGAGAAAAGACTTAATCTAATTGTAGCCTTTATTCTTGGCGACAAGTTTTCTAAATCAATTTTCCGGGAGTTTATGTTGACATATTATGACCGACCAATGAGAAAAGACTTCAAAAGAAAAAAAAAAATTCACTGTTTTGTTTATTTTTTACACATTTTGACAGTTTTTGACACGTAAATTAAATGATAAGTGCACCTAAATACGACAAAAATGAAAAAAATCATATTTATATATAAATAAAAATAAACGTCCAACCTAATACATTTGACTGACCACTAGACGGAGACAGGCTGGCCGTAGGCCAGCCGAGTCCGGCTAGTACTACAATAAAGTTATGAGTTTTTGAATTACTCCTCCAAAAATCTAGAAGCTTGAACTTGGAGGAGGAGTTCATCAGTATCTACAGAAACTTATAATAGTTAATACGCTAAGTAAAAACAAAAAATATATTAGAATACAATAATATAATATGCATAACCAATAAAAAATAATAATATAACTACATAGTTTCAAATTCAGTTAAATTACTATTTTAATATTTAAATTTAAATTTAAATCAAGTTAGAATTATTATTAACTACGGGAAACAGACAGAGAAAAATACACTCCATCGCCGGGATTTGAACCACGGGCCTCTATATTTCCAGTATAGCGCTCTACCAACTAAGCTACGCAGGAGAATGAGTTTCTCTGGAGTTAATGACCTTGTCCCGAATTTAAGCTTTCAATTTTCCTCATAAGTCTTAGAAGTCAACATTAATGACATAGAACTAGACCGAGAAATAACGCTTATAATTATAAAGTACCCAATTAGTACCTGTACCTTGTACAATCAATTAGAAATTCATATTTTACGCTTTTGGTAGTATTCATACCCTTTCATATGACACCCCACACGGTCTTCAGAAAAAAACAATTATGTTTTAACCCTTACGTTTTTTTACCCTTATTTTTTTTAAAAAATAACTTTTAAAAGCTATATTTTTAAAATGTGAGGGTAGGTGCTGTACACATATATACCGAATTTCAAAGTGATCGGACTAAAGGTGTCACCGTGAGAGCTGGTGACAGAAAGACACACGTAGGAAAATATAAGGGTCCTTGGTTTTGCCTACGGATCCTAGAGAACAGGGGAAACAATTTAATAAATTCGACAATAATGGTTGGTAAAAGCTTAAAATTAATAAATTACATGGATAGGATGTGAGGAAGCTATGTGCCACACCAATTGACAGTCTATTTTTTGGGTGAAAACAATACCTTTCCTTTAGGTATGGAAAAAACCTAAAGAAGAAAATTTATTTCATATTTTTCATTGTTTGACTAATAATATTCACTTGCTAAAATTGTATTTTTAAAAAAAATGAAATCATGTTACTCATAATGAAGATTGTACGTTTTTTGGAATATAATAAAGGAAGATTCTCTTATCTCCTTCAGCTACATTTCTACTCTATTCGAGTATTCTTCAAGCACCCTTGAAAGCATCGAAATTTTTCTGCTTAACATCATAATTTCTGTATAAAAATATATTCGTAAGGGCTTTTAAAGATACTTCACGTTAAATATAAGGATAACCCCACATTTATATTGATTGAGTATTTTGCCAATATACATTTTTAAGGAGTAAATTTAAAAATGACAACAACTAACTGTACAAAATCAAAAACTACATATATATATATAACATGTTTTTTAAGTTTTTCGGATTATTTTTTAATTCGAAACAGTATAAGTACCTCAGATGGATTAGCAAAACTGGTTTTAGTATTCTATCCACTAAGCAGGCTGACTAACCCACAAAAGGGAGCAACCTGTTTTGTTCATAGGAGGTTAAGTAACTTAGTCCTTTAATAGGCACAAAAGCCAAGCCTAGTCTAAATCTGTTTGTATCATTGTGTTATAATTTGGTTTCTAGTGATGATTACCGTAATTATCTTTATATAAATTTAACTCCCCTGACCGTAAACGCTATCTATATAGAATAGTCTGCCAATTAGTGTGGCACATAGCTTCCTCGCATCCTATTACGAATTTTCTTAGAGCGCATTATATTATTACAGCGCAGACGGTTAAAATTAATTTGGTGCTATCTGCGAGCTACTTCCGACAAATCATTCAAATTTCATAAAAATCAAATGATTAGTTTTGAAGATACAGGTATAAATAAATGTATGATTGTGCGCATAGGACCAACAGGATTGTTTTATAGGACCAACAATGGGGTAATTATGACCTAACATAAAAAAAATCATTAAAATCGGACTTGTAGTTTTTAAGATATAATGGTTCGCAAAAATTGAAAGAAAAACAGACGCGGAACCAAAAATGTTCCCTGATGTCTGAAACGGATTTCTGTCTTAGAATTTTTGAAAAAACAAAAAAACAAAATTCAGAACCATCACATAGCTTCCGTTGCGGGTAAGCTCTGAAGCAAAACAATTTTTTTGTGATGTTTAAAGAGAAAATATAAACCATTGTTTATCGGTTGTTTTTCAACCGTAATGTATTGCTTAACTGTATCATATATATTTCATGCGTTTATTTATTATAGTATTTTGTAATATTTCTTTACATGTTAAGGTGTTTTTGGCATTTGAAAAAGATATAAACGGCCATTTGAAATATATTAAAACCAATGAATGCGTGCCAATATACGCGGAAAAAGAATCATTCGGCGAATAAGTCTTGCCAAACTACGAATGATTTAAACCATAATAGCAATCACATTGAGGATGAGTAATGGTCTTGAAAAGATCATTATTTTTCTGGTAAAATTTTTTGTTATTATTTAAAATAAAAAATCGTATTATTTATTGGTATTTTTACGGGTCAAAGATCAGAATATGGAGAAATTTTAAACATTTTCAATCGTTCATCTTGGATTTAATGGTTATTTCTAAGGATTGAAATATGCCGAATAAAAAAGAAAGAAATAAGGTGTATGCGTACATAAAGTTTATTCGTTACTTTTTAAGTGAGGAGCAAGAAGAAAATTAATTTAACTAATATTAGATGATTATAATATTCCTTTTTCCTTTATTATTCCCCTGATGGGAAGGAATTACCCAGTTTTATTTATTAATTGTGGCTGTTTCATTTTTGGAACGAAGTTCCTTATGGCACGTTCTGGAGCCCGGGAGTGAATCCGAAAAAAAACGACCAAAATCACCGTCACAAAATCACCGTCACACTAAAAGCGTCACGAAATCTACGGATGACGATAACTCGTGTAAAAGTTGACCGACTTAGTTGAAATTTGGTACACATGTTCATTTTACCAATGCCCAGGACAGGTTCGTTGGGTAACGTTATCCGCCCAAGCGTTCACGCGCAACGCTCGTGTAAATGTAAGCTTCAAATTTAAAATTGGAATTTTAGGACGGGAAAAAACTCTAACTTTATCTATTTAATGAGACAAACAACTTTTGTACATTTTTTTTTTTTAGTAAAACGAACACCGACTCTGCTATGAAGTGATAAAGATCGCTAAATTTATTAAAGCGGACCTAAACGTTTTAAATAAAGAAAACAACGTTTTTACCAATATCTTACGTTCTAACGTAACGATTTTAATAAAACTTCATACACATCGTCTAAAGTACAATTGAAACAGGCATGCAAAATTTCAACCTGATACAAGCAGCAGTTATTTTACAGTGACGTGATATATTTTACAATTTTTAAAAGTTGATGGCGGAAGTATGAGGTTTGTAGTTAATATAGGTGGAATATTAAGAATGTAGAGTGATTCCCCCTATATTATAATTCGTTTGGTATCCTTTCGTGCGCAATCCCAACTCTTCTATCTTTCCATCTCTCTCTCACTATACTCTCTCTCTCTCTCTCTCTTACTCCTTCTTCCTGTCAAAATCGCAATTTATCCACAAAACAAAGCTTTTTTTCAATTATTTTTTCTATCATTGAGAAAAGTATTCGGATATTATTTAAAATGGAAAGTGCACCAAGAGGATCGTCAGAAATTGACATTGTCGACTATGTTAAATTATTAACCAGTAAAACTGTAAATATATAAGTATAAATTGATGTAATAAAATAATATTGCTCATAAGCGGATCAAGGGATTTTTGTAATAAGTTATGTAATAATTTTAATTTAAATCAAATTATAATTATTATTTACTACGGGAAACAGACAGTGAAAAATACACTCCCGGAGCGGGAGTGCATTTTTCACTGTCTGTTTCCCGTAGTAAATAATAATTATAATTTGATTTAAATTAAAATTTAAACTTTCCGTAGTAAAAAAACTACCAAAAACTTAAAATTGTAATAATTTTACTAATAATAATTTTCTAATTGAGTCAAAAATATTTATTGGAACGAGTAGTTAGCAACGTATACGTACTTAGCAGTGTGATTTTATATTTAATAAAAAATGTAAGGAACTTCGTTCCTACCGGGTGTCCCGCGACACCACTCGTATTTTTTTTTTGGTGTCCCTTTCGACACGACGTCAGTTTAATATAGGATGGAGGGAAAATATAGATTTTACGATAAACCCCAAGGGACCGGGACCGTGGCAATTATCAACAAGAAACATTGCTGTAAACAAGTAATACATACTTACATTTCTTTTAAGTCTCTATCAAAACTACATTAGGCTATTACAGGAGTTAGAGATTTTCCATTTTTCATACAGACTCGATGGATTATAATAGTGAAACTAATACCTTCTCAAATTTTTGAACCTATAAATTCGACATTATTTTGGACAAGATGTGAGTATACTTTATGAGTGAGCTACTTCGATAACCTACTCCAGTTTTTTACTTGTGGTAAGTCAATGAGGCCCTCGATAATTTTTACCGCCTGCGCTCATAATATTGATTATAACTAAATATCATCCTACTGCAGGAATCGATGGGAATCAGTCTAAACTAACACGCTTTCATTTCCCAGTGGGTGATCCCTCACCTCTTATAAGGACTCGAGGAAGCTTTGTGCATCACAAGAATCCACTGGAAATCTGTCTAAACTATCACACTTCTATCCCAGTCTGAGATCCCTCGCCTCATATTAGGACTCGAGGAAGCTTTGTGCATCACAAGAATCCACTGGTAATCTGTCTAAACTATCACACTTCTATCCCAGTCTGTGATCCGTCACCTCATATTAGGACTCGAGGAAGCTTTGTGCATCACAAGAATCCACTGGTAATCTGTCTAAACTATCACACTTCTATCCCAGTCTGTGATCCCTCACCTCATATTAGGACTCTAGGAAGCTTTGTGCCTCACAAGAATCCACTGGTAATCGGTCTAAACTATCATACTTTCATTTCCCAGTCTGTGATCCCTCACCTCATATTAGGACTCGAGGAAGCTTTGTGCCTCACAGGAATCCACTGGTAATCTGTCTAAACTATCACACTTTCATTTCCGAGTATGTGATCACTCATACCATATTAGGACTCTAGGAAGCTTTATGCCACACAGACTATAACTAATATTTCGTGAACTTGTCCTAATATTCAAATATAAAATTCCAACTTTGATTTTGATTAATGTTTACCCTGGATCTTGAACTAATGTCCTTATTTTTATTATTTGTTCAATAGCTTTAAATATAAACAACCCCCCATTTAATAACAAAACTTACGACTTCACATCATTGAAAACATCCCAACAAGACAATACAATTTTGTATTTTTGTTTGAAAATAAATCGCTTAATTTTTAAACTCATGAATGAACCATGTTTATAACTAGTATTAAAATATTTACCGCTTATTACCTACTATTGAGTTCGTGAAGCTACTGTAAGATATGCGACTCAACAATAGCCTTAATTATAATTTTACACCGCTGGAAAACAAAAAGGTATTGCCTCCCTTACAAATCATTTTGTAGATGGTAATTATTTATTTTTCAAATCACCATGCTTGTTTGAAAATAATAGCATATCCTACAGCCTAGTAACTTACATTTTTAAAAAACTGTTTTCATAATTACCGGTTATTTTACTCTCTTCTTAATTAAAGCGTCATTACCTCAAATAACAACTACTAAAATGTTTATCTACATTAAGATTTTTTTTCTTCTATTATACTAAAAACTAAATTAAAATGTACAAGAATATTGTGATTAAAATGTAAAGAATATTTTGATTATAATGTAAAATGGTATATTTTTACTAAAAGTTAAGAATTTTTGCATATTACAATCTCGCTTGAAGTGCATTTCGGTTAAGAACCTTTGTTAAATAGAGCATAGCTTTATGATTTTATTATTTTTTATTCCGTGTAAAAAATAACCTTTTTACTGGGTTTTATATTTTTTAAAAAAGAAGGTTCAAGGAACGTTAAACCAAAATTGTTCTTGTATTATACAATTTTTTTTTCTTGTCACGGATTCTTGCTCTATTTTAATAAAGGGTCATTTGAATGCAAATTTGGAAGTAAATCTGTGGAAATATTTTAATTATATCATTTTTTCAAAAGAGTGTAATCGACTTATTAATTTTTGTTACTTATTCTATGCAGATTTAGTTTTAGCAGATTTCAAAATCGAAATATTAGTCGATTATAAAACAAACTATTTAATAAAGTCCAGAAACTAAAGAGGGAAGGGATATATGTTGTACCGATGTAATAGTTGTTCACAAAGAAAAAATAATGCATTTTTAGATCCGATTGGATTTTAATCCCGATGAAAAGGTAATCATCAGTTCCTACGAAGGCAAACTTGTGAACAGGATATCGTGTTATTCTGATAAATTGTTAACACGCATCACATTAAAAAACACCCGAAAAAGTAATACAAAATTTATTCTAATAAAATGATAAAATTCTTATAAATAAATTAAGTATAATAATTTTATAAAAACTTAAAACAATTATTATAATAAATGTCATATTTTTTTATATTGAAATAATTCCACGCTTTTATTATTAATTTTAACTTCACATGTTTGTTCGGAACAAATCTTGTAACTTAAATTAGACCCACATACTTCCCGACTACATAGAAAACTGAAACTTGCACAGAATATGTTAATATGTATATCCGATAAAAAAAATAACAATAGAATTATCATAATTAATTATAATTATAGTTTTACAAAATCGTTTGTATTAGCTGATAAATCGCTAAATGCCAGGATAAATATTAGCGGTTAAATTCAAACACAAATTGTAGACAAAGACAACCAGTGGCAGGTTATAAAATAATTTTGAACGGCGAATTTTTGGAGGGTAAAGCTCGTTTCGAACCCTGTTCCTACTCCTGTAATTTTAGGGCACTCCTACTCGGCAATGGCTGTAGTGTAGGGTAGAGCAGTGTTTCCCAAACTTTTAACATCTGTGTACCCTTTCTATAATTTTTGTAACACTAAGTACCCCTCGTTCAAAAAAATCCATTTCTATTTTGGTTCTCTTTAATTATTTAATTCTATTTTTATAATTGTGTCAATCGGAGTATTGTTTTTTAAAAATAGACTGCCAATTGGTGTGGCACATAGCTTCCTCGCATCCTATCACGTACATTGTAGACTTTATACTTTTACAAGCCATTATTGTCTATTTTGTCTAATTGTTTCCCCCGTTTTTCTTTTTTAATCTGTCAAAATTGTTTGGGTTTATTACAAAAATTAAAGTATTAATTTAGCAGAAAAAAAAAAAAAATAAAATAAAATAAAAAAAAAATTAAAAAATCGAGGTAGTTGAAGGTGGTTAGAGGTGGTTAGAGGTGGTTTGAAATGGTTCGAGGTGGCTGGAGGTGGTTAGAGGTGGTTGGAGGTGGTTGGATGTGGTTCGAGGTGGTTGGAGGGTTATTGATTTTTTTAATTATTTCCAAACAAAAAAAAAAATTAAAATTTTTTCAAAAAAACAATTTTTCTCAAACACCTCTATATTTGAGAAATACTTATTTTTTTTTTTTTTTTAAATTTTAATTTTAATTTTCTTTTGAAATTTTAAATTAACTTTTTAAAATTTCAAAAAAAAAAAAAAAAAAAAAAAAAAAAAAAAAAAAAAAAAAAAAAAAAAAAAATTGAGGTAGTTGAAGGTGGTCAAAAGTGGTTAGAGGTGGTTCGAGATGGTTGGAGGTGGTTGGAGGTGGTTAGAGGTGGTTAGAGGTGGTTAGAGGTGGTTGGAGTAGGTTGGAGGTGGTTAGAGGTGGTTGGAGGTGGTAAGAGGTGGTTGGAGGTGGTTAGAGGTGGTTGGAGGTGGTTGGAGGTGGTTAGAGGTGGTTGGAGGTGGTTGGAGGTGGTTAGAGGTGGTTGGAGGTGGTTAGAGGTGGTTGGAGGTGGTTAGAGGTGGTTAGAGGTGGTTAGAGGTGGTTAAAGGTGGTTAGAGGTGGTTAGAGGTGGTTAGAGGGTTATTGACTTTTTTTTTACCACAAATTTTTTTTTTTTTTTTTTTTTTTTTTTTTTTAAATTCAAAATAGTAAAATCAAAATTTCATAAGAAAATAAAATTTAAAATTTAAAAAAAAAAAAAAAAAAAAAAAAAAAAAAAAAAAAAAAAATTGAGGTAGTTGAAGGTGGTCAAAAGTGGTTAGAGGTGGTTCGAGATGGTTAGAGGTGGTTATAGGTGGTTGGAGGTGGTTGGAGGTGGTTAGAGTTGGTTGGAGGTGGTTGGATGTGGTTGGAGATAGTTGGAGGTGGTTAGAGGTGGTTAGAGGTAGTTAGAGGTGGTTGGAGGTGGTTGGAGGTGGTTAGAGGTGGTTAGAGGTGGTTAGAGGTGCTTGGAGATGGTTAGAGGTGGTTAGAGGTGGTTGGAGGTGGTTGGAGGTGGTTGGAGGTGGTTAGAGGTGGTTGGAGATGGTTAGAGGTGGTTAGAGGTGGATAGAGGTGGTTAGAGGGTTATTGACTTTTTTTTTTTACCTATACCGGCCCGACTGTCGGCTGGGCCCGGATTTTGGCCGATGGAATTAAATTTATTAAACATTATAACGGCCCGACTGTCGGCCGGGCCCGGATTTTGCCGATGGAATTAAATTTATTAAACATTATACCGGCTCGACTGTCGGCAGGGCCCGGATTTTGCCGATGGAATTGAATTTATTAAACACTATACAGGCCCGACTGTCGGCTGGGCCCGGATTTTGGCCGATGGGATTAAAACTTTTAAACACTATAGCCTATAAGTTTCATACAAATCAGATAAGTAGTTTTGAAGCTATAGGTGTAAATAAATGTATGTTTGTGCGCATGTTGAAGAGAAACAAATAAGCGCAGAAGGTTGAAACTTATATGGGACCAACAATGAGGTAATTATGACCTACCACCCAAATTTCATTAAAATCGGACGTGTAGTTTTTAAGATATGTTGGTTTGCAAAAATTGAACGACAGACCGAAAGACCGACGGACTGACAGACCGACGGACCGACAGACCGACAGATAGACACGGAACCAAAAATGTTCCCGCTGTCTGAAACGGATTTCTGTCTTGGAATTTTTTAATTCGGAGACCTAAACTTTTTTCGTTCTTCAGAACGATCGCGTAGCTTCCGTTACCTTCGGTAAGCTCAAAATGAAATAATATAAATAAACTATATTTTTTTTTCTATAAAACTGTTATAATTCGTACCCGCATATATTGGAACATTTTCAACCCTTTAGGTTTAATCCTTTTTAAAAATGGAAATTAAAAACTTTCTATTTGTCAAATATTTACAAATTATTACTCTTAAAAAGTAATTTGTCCTAACCACCTCTAACCAAGGAGTTAGGTCTAATAATGTGAGTCACTTCACTCATTGGGATTTGTCCCGCGACTCTAGTCGTCATTGAACAAATCTAACATGAAATAGGATAAATAAAAAAAAATAAAGAAAAATATTAAAATATGCGTATACTTCAATAATAAAAAAAAAATACAATAAAAAAAGACAATTTCTTTTATTACATAAACGAAAACAAAATCCAATTTAAGATTAAAATGAACAGGGAATCAAACTATGATGAACTGTTCCCTCAATATAAGCAATTTTATCCTTCTCAGGATAAAATTGACTGCGCAGTCAAAGCCCGATGCATCGCGTACCCCCACCAAACTCTTCCCGTACCCCCAAGGGTACGCGTACCACACTTTGGGAAACACTGGGGTAGAGCAACCTCAAGCACACCGCGGCAGAAAAACAAAATCCGGATGACATAATTATCAGTCAATAGTTTAACAAAATCGTTTGTTTGAGCCGATAAATCAATAAATCCCTAAATTTACATGGAGGGATTTTGATGGTTAAAATCTAAAAGAAAATTTAATTTCAGAATTATAACAACGATGGCTATTGACAGTTACGTGAGGTTAGAATAGATTGTCAGATTTATGTGACGATTACTAAAATAATATTAGGTATATTAAAAAAAAACACGCTTTTATGCCTCCCTAGAAGATAGCGTGCAAAAACGTATCTGACAAACATCTAGCTGGATTTTTTTTAGTATAAGTAAATCTTTTGGTGCCTTTTAAGAATATGTGATCTTGCCAATATAGGCATTAGAAAAAAACAAACCGGTGGACAATGTGATTTTCGTGATCCTGAGTGCAAAATTAGTTAGTAGAACGAAAATTAAATTGACGTTAGTTTGTCACGATAGGTGACACCTTTAATTTTGATTAATATGTATTTGAATTTGAATAACTAATCTATCAAGGGAGTAACTAACCTGTCATATACTGTGAAACGCTCGTAGGTCTGTGCCTGTGAAACATTGTTTTATCCTTTTTAATGCACTGTTTTTTTTTACTTTTTTAAAAAAATTATATATATAAAGTGGCTAATCAGCTGATCGGGTTATCAAAATGTTTCGGCACTTCCAGACCACCTAGAGACTCGCGGTTTTTTGCGTTTGGTCCCGAATCGGCCCAAACTGACTAGAAAAATCTGAAAAGTCGAAAAAAATTATTTTTACCCCCCTTAAAAAAATAAAAACGGGGGACGCGTATTGAAGGGTTTCTTCGAAGGGCTATAGCGGCTAAACAGTAAGTCGTATCGAAAAGTGGATAGCAACAACGGTAACTGATTTTAAAAGATCTACAATTTTGGTTCTATGGCTTTTTGTCGTACGATCATCGGTTCTACCTTAAATCGAGTAAATTTGGTCATTTTTGGTCAAATTTTGACTTTTAGCTCTCATAGCGTCCGCGATTATTGGCTGATTTAATTTTCGATTGGGGTATTTAAGCCCCACACTAATGCTCTTTAAAACGATTATTTATTTTTCAAATTATCTGTCTTTTTTGCCGAGAAAAATGAATATATATAGAGAAAAAACGAATTCAAAATACCGTAAATAACGTCATGTTTACGTTTATTTTAATAAATAATACTTTTTATAAGGTTATGTTTATGGTTATGTTATAGTTAAAAACAAGAATAAATAAATATACACAAATATTGAATAATAAAGTATGTTGTTCGCTAGGTAAAAAATAATAAATTCATTAGTTTCCGCGAAAACACACTTTGTAAACAAATGCCCCCTCTCTTTCTCCGTCAGTCTCCCTGACCAGTCTTACGTGTCCAGCCGTGGTGTGCACTTCTACTCCCCAGATCTTATGTTATACTACCGACATTTATTAAGGTATAATTTTATTCTTTTTTATTTAATTGTTTTTATTACCATATTATTGTTACTAGAATTGTTTTTAATAGGTTGTTAAATTCTATATTAAGAAAATGTTTTAATTTATTTAAATGTATGTTTTATTTTATTTAAATGAATGTTTGTTTATTTAAATGATTTTTTTTACTTAATTTAAATGAATTTTATTAAATGATTTTTTTTACTTTATTTAAATTAATTTTTATGTTTATTTAAATGATTTTTTTACTTTATTTAAATAAATGTTTTACTTTTTTATTGAGTCGAAACGTCTCTTCACTAATAAAATAACTTCTGAGTTTAGTATCTTCTTACAACTCACCGTCCATCATAACTACGTATAACAAATGTTTTACTTTTTTTTTTAATTGTTTTATTATCATATTATTATTACTAGAATGAACTGATTTATAGTTTGTTAAATTCTATATTAAGTTGGTATATTTCAGTTTATTTATATGAATGTTTTACTTTAATGAATGTTTAAGTTTATTTAGGGCAATTTATAGTTTAGTTGTGAGTATGGCAAATTATTTCGACGACATTATTTTCATTTTTATATATGATGTAGCTAAATTTTTATATATAGAATTATTATTTCTCCTTGACTTTAACTACTTATGTTTCAATTAATCTCGAGTACTAATAAATAATAAAATAAATTGACAAAGGTTCTATGTTTATTTTTATTATTCTGTAAATTAACTAATCAAATATAATGAAATTTATTTCATGACAGGGCCTACAGTTTACTCTAATATATTAACACTGTGACACAGCCAGCGATTCCTAGCATGAACCTCACGGTTACGACCATCGATTCTACTGCTTTTTCTCAGAAAAATTACCGCTTTCCAACTATATAAATCATATTGGATGTTGTCAACCAAAATTTCGGGTCAAATTTTCCGGCCTAAATTTGATCCTTTTGAAATTCATTTTTCCCAAAAATGAACCAACTTCAAAGAAAATTTGTATATATACGCTTTATTTAACATGGAAGAATTTTTGAAAAAATAAAGAATTAAATATTTCTTATACACGTAACACATATATTAGAAGGTTATTTTAGGTTGTAACCTTCTGCAGGATATTTTAATATTTTTTTAAATTACATAAATGTATGTGTCACTCAATATATGATTTGGGTCAGAAAATTGTTTTCATTACCTATCGGTGTAAACATTAATTAGCTGTAATTAATTAATTAGAGATTTATATTTGAGTTTGATCCATGTTGGAAAGTACTTATAGCGTGCTTATGTGAGATCTTCGTAAAATTTTGAAAATATAGATTATTATTTGCATATTTCTGTATAGTGTAAAAGTAAATGTGTTTGATTGTAGAGTATTTATTTTACACGTTTTAGTTTATTTAGCAATATAAAGAATAAAGTAATCTAAAAATTAAAGATGGTGGCTCAATCTTAAAAAGAGTGAGACATTTTTTTAAAAAGTGGCGAATTAACACCTCTCATGGAGTTGCATATGTAACAGATTTAAATGACCTTATTGATTTCGTGTATCCTCCCCTGAATCCTCCCTGCATCCTTTCCTGAAGTTCTTTTTAATAGTGAGCAAGCAGCCAATGAGCGATATTAGTAGGCACAAATGAAAATGTAAATGAAATAAGTAAATAAATATTAGAAAATTAAATGGATCACAAAGTGTATGTTACAGTTTGGATACAGAAGTTGATAGTGAAATTACCCTGGGGGGGGGGGGGGGGGGTCAATACATAGATGTGTCAATATTGAATTGTGTAAGCCCTTCAGGTTTACCAGATCAGGTTAACTTTTAAAGAGGGTATGCAGATGTCATATTAATGAGAAATTTAAATTCCTCTGATCAATTCATTAGTTAATGGAAAGAAACTATTATAGTTAAGATATCAAAATATTTTTTTCAAGTTAGAAAACCGTCTTCGGAGAAACAATATTAATTCCAAGAATAACTTTAAATTTTAAGTTGGAAATAGAGGTGTGGAAACTATGCGTAGACAGTTCCCTCTGAAAGCAGCTTACTCGATGACAATAAATAAATCCCAGAGTCAAAAATAATCTTTAGTTGGTGTGGATCTCAAAGTTTGTAGTATTATATTTGATGAAATAGCCTTCTCAATTAACCAATATGATAGTAATAGGCAGGGCTCGATTTGAGGCGGAACGCGGCGGAACGGCGTTCCGGGACCTCTCTCTCTGATAAATAAAAAATAAAATTATTGGCACTAAGGATTTTTTTAAATCCTTAGTTAAAATTTTGTTTGAGTGACTACAAATTTGATTAAGGACATCATGTACTCGTACTCGTAGTATTACCCTAGACTAGCTCACAATTTATTAACAAAGGTTTTTTTTTAATGACAGGGATCGTATTAAATAAGTACTGTGCAGAGACGCTATGCCGAAACTCGCTCGGGGCGAATGAGTCAGGGCATGTTTTGTTGATTTAATTATTCGTATAAACATAAGTACCTATTTATTTATTGAGAGTATTATAACAACACGTGACATGCAAATCAAGAAATTGTTTATAAACAATACTACTTAAAATGATATAAGTTTCCACACGAAACCTACCTGATTGCAGTATGGGTTAATTTCTAAAACTGCTTAAAATGCTGTTTTTGAAAGTTTATTTTTCAAAATTTTCCCGGGGGAGGACCCCCGGAACCCCCTTTATAGGGGGGGGGGGGGAGGGGGGAGGATAGAGAGAGGTTAGGTTGCAGTTCCGGCACCTCAATTTCTAGAAATCGAGCACTGGTAATAGGTATAATATAGTAATATTACAGCCACTGATTGAAAATTAAAGATGGTTGCTCATTGTTCAATCTTAAGAAATAGGAAGAAATTGTATACGAAGTGGCGTATTAATACCTCTTAATGGAATTGCATATGTAACAGATTTAAATGACCTGATTTATTTCGTGTATCCTCCTGAAGTACTTTTTAATAGCGAGCAATATCTCCAATATTTTAAGGTATATCTATAATATGTATCTAAATATTATTTTCAAGTTAAAAACCCATCTTTGTTATATATTATCAGAGTTCATTAGAAATAAATCCCAGGGTCAAAAATTATCTTCTATTGGTGTGGATCTCAGAAAAATGTCTTTAGCGCCGGCCAATTTTACGTCACAGTAAGAAGTAGCTTCTTCATTCAAGTTTTGGTACCATGTGAGAGGGTTACAGATGGAATTGCTTATACACGGAACATTCTTCACCATCCATTACTACATAGTTAAAGTATTTTGTGTAATTATATTATAGTTTTGGGTGTGGCCTAGCTATATGTTTCCTCCGGTTGGCGAGGAAATTCCTATTAGGGAGGCGGAGTTAAATTTTTTCCTTATTTTATAATACTTTTGGAAAAAGTCCTGCGATATTGTGGGAGGACCCATTTTCAAGTAATTTATTTTATTTTAATATTTAAGCCATTTTCATTTTCTATATTAAGCTAAACAAATAATGAAGTATAAAGTATTATCCGAAGAAAAGTGAAGTATAAGTGTTATTCGATGAAATGGCCTACTCAATTAACCAATATGATAGTAATAGATATAAAATAGTAACAATACAGCCACTGATTGCAAGCATGAACCCCGCGCGAAGCGCGGGGCGAATGCTTGTATATAATATATTATTTTTAACCCTAAAAACATTAAAAATCCCTTTTAATATATCTCTTGCTGAAGAGAATAAAACAAATATATTCAGATTATTATTTTTATTTAAAAGTAAGAAGCAAGACTCTAAAATTAAAAAAAATTAATTTAATATTTTTCTTATTCAACGACGTCAAAAAGAAGAAGATAAAATAGGTTAGACTTGTTGCAATACTGTTATAGAAGATAATTTTAGTCTTTTTTTCTACGGTATAATATCAATTTACTGCTATCTAACTTTATTAATATGTTAGTTAAAGCTACTCTATGCGTAAAAGTAATAGGCTGTTATTTGTAAGTAGGATATTTTATTCTGCCGAGTAGAAAAGAAGATGAAAAATTAAATTAAAAGATAAGTAAGAAACTAAAACATTCAACTTCATTTATTCTAGTTAGTATAATAAGTATCATGGAGTAGGTAAAATGATTTTACAGATGATTAAAATAATAATTATTATTATTATCATTATTTAATACCACGCAAATGTAAAGATAAATTGAAAAATTATAATCCGCTTTTTTTTCCAAGTCAGTAAGAAATGCAAGTAACGTACACGGTATAATTATTATCATAGCGTACATTAAATATTAAAATTCAAAGAGCTAGTTTTCTGACAGTATTACAAGACTATACTAGCGACTCTTACCCTAAAGAAGCACTAATATTAATTGCCCTGGCGGAGCGAGGTCTCTGTTTCAACTCGACCGTTTTGCATTTCGGTTTTTCTGACAGTATTACAATACTTCTAGCGACTCTGACCCTAAAGAAGCATACCTAATATTAATTGACCTGGCAGAGGGACGTAGTTTTGCATTTCGGCTGTCTTTCTGTAAATTTGTTTGTCACGACCAAACAAGCTGCTCAATTTTTCTCAAATTTGATATGGATGTACCTTGAAGTCATTCAAATCGTATTAATTTAACAATCAGGAGACAATGACTTTATTCCAATATTTCATTAAATATGACCCATTTACTAACCTATGTAAATAATTAGTTATAAATACCATCAAATGTAACTAATAATTAATGAATAAAGAGCGATTCGACATAGTAATAATTCTTTTAGTTTGTTCAAAACTTAGAATTTCAACTAATTTTGAAATTCCATATTTTTATGAGTCATTATCATATGCAAATGAATCTTTATTGGTAATCCACTAAATGAGAATATTTTTTTGAGAATGATCCCAGTCATTTAATATTGTGTTCTCCAAGTATTCTCTGTTTTAATCTACTTGGATTGCAGGAGCTTTCAATGAGAAACAGAGCAATCTTATTGTCGCATGATGAGTCTGTAGATGGATTGATTTTCATGACTGTTTAAAGTCCATGCATTGTATTAGAACTTTTAACATTTTAAATTCTTATTAACATACCGAGTCCTTTGTTGCATAAACATATAAATTATATTCCTAATAAGTGTAATCAAATTTATACCTTTATTATTACTTAGTGTCTTAAAAATCATCAGGAAGAGATTTCTACCTGTCATCATTCCAGCACTGCTCTGTATTATTAATTATCATCAGGGTAGAATTTTACTGGTGCAATTTTTACCTTACTAAATTATTGTTAATCGTATATTTCTTCAAAATTGTTTCTTAGTCATAATCATTAGGTCAGCATTTTGCTTAGTTATGCGCTTATTGTTCGCTGTCTTTCCAACAAGATAGGTTCATTTTGCCATCAATCATTATTAACCATGGGTACCGGTGTCTTTTGGTACCTCTCACAACTTATTATTATAATTAGATGTAATTTTAATTATAATTTTTTTTGTTGTTTAGGAGAACGTTGCTCCTCCTCAGAATTATAATTTGCCAAATACTTGATGATTGATGATTCATGATCAGGATTTTCTCTTCGTGCTTGGAACATCTGACTAATTTTCTTAAAAAATGGTGAGTCCAATTTTGTTTAATTTTTACTGTTCATGTCAGGTGCTACATATATTTGGTTTTCTTATAGATCTTTTTTATTCTTTTTTTGAAGTGGTCAGTTGGTGGTCTTCGTTTACGGTTTACACAATGTATAAAACATAAAAATACCTCCCTTTTTTAAAAAAATAATAAGTTGACTGGAAAAATGCTGTGTTTTCTTTAACTAGAGTATTCTGTACACGCTTGTTGACCTCGAAGAGGGAAAAAACAAAGGTTTCAGGTAATTTTATGATTGGCAGTAGTAAGAGAGGAACTGTGGTCAGAAAGGACGAAGACGGTTAAAGGGAGTCGAGACCGCAGTATCAGCGTGGGCGTCTTACCCAACTACTCACAAGACCGATTTATTCTGGAAAAAACAAAACAGCACTAACATATAACAGACAGAGAAGGGATTTTAAGTTTTTTTGTTTTAAGTTTACATTTTTTTTTTCTAAAGCAGAGAATTGTGTGTGTTAGGAGTGCGTATATGTCCATTGTTTTCGAAGAAAAGGCCCTCAGGGTTTGAGTCTTTATGAGCTCAAGAATTCTCTTGTGAAACCTGAGAGCAAACCAACTGACCATTAACCCTCTTAAAAACAACCTGAGTTGTTACATTATATTGTTGGAAATCTTCCTCTCGAAAAAATGAATGCTTTTAACAAAGTTTATTTCAAAATTGAAGGAAACGAGTTACTTGATACAACTCATAAAATGCTGTAGATGTTGAGATGAGCTCTCGCGTGTGTACTTGGCTGGGTAATTTAGAAATACACCGTGAAATCAGTTCCCTTTTTGTTACTCAATAAACAACTAAATTTATTTATTTTGTTTCTATCTAGTAAATTTTGTTTAAAACACGGCTATTTAGCGGCTTTACTTAAAAATGTGATAGTTTTATCTGTGGCAAATGGATTATCAGTAGTTTATCGTAAATAGCGTAAAGTTATATTGGCCAATGGTTTGTTTTAAAATTTGTTTTTCAAATTAACTGTCACATAATTCTAACATTAAATAATAATATAGCGCCATTGATTATTATTAATAATCAATGGCGCTGCAGCTTAAAGGATGTTAAGACCTACCTGACAGCACTTTACTTCTGTTAAAATTTTCACTTTTGTCTTTTCTCTTTTCTCTCTATTGTTTAATTTAATAGTTCTACTTATTTAGTTCCTTTTTAACTCTTCGTTTGCTAGCCATGATGAACTTGAATATCGATGACATATACTATCGACTAGTATTTAATAATAAAATTGCTGATGAATGAGATTAATCATTGTCTTATAGTTTGAGCTCGAAATCTTCAGTCTACTAGATATTTTAGGAACAATTAGGATTTATAAATCTATTTGAACCGATGCAAATCATACGTCTTTTTTATAGCACGGTGGCGTAAACATATGATTTCCTTTCTTCTTTCCTATGTTCTTTCCTTTCTTCTTTCCTATGCTCTTTCCTTTTGTCTCTCCTATGCACTTTCCTTTCTTCTCCCTATGCTCTTTCCTTTCTTCTCTCATATGCTCTTTCCTTTCTTCTCTCCTATGCTCTTTCCTTTCTTCTCTCCTATGCTCTCTCCTACGCTCTTTCCTTTCTTCTCTCCTATGCTCTTTCCTTTCTTCTCTCCTATGCTCTTTCCTTTCTTCTCTCCTATGCTCTTTCCTTTCTTCTCTCCTATGCTCTTTCCTTTCTTCTCTTTTGTGCATTTTCCTTTCTTCTCTGCTATGAACTTTCCTTTTTTCTCTCCTATGCACTTTCCTTTCTTCTCTCCTATGCTCTGTATCCGTTCCTATTTCCTTTCCGATTTTCTTTCTACTTCTTTCTACCATTCTTTAATATTCTACCACGTACATTGTTTAACTTACAGATAAATGTTGTTTACTGCAAGAGAGTTCCCCAATTGAGTAACTATTTCTCAAATGTAAGAAAAATATTTGATTAGATTCTTTATTCATGAACAACTCTACCTTATCTTAAGTTAGTTAAATAGTTTTTAAATTTCTTTTGTTTATTTCTGCGTTTTTAATAGTTGTTTTAACAGTAGAAAGCGTTGTTTTTGTAGCCCTCAAAACTTTTCGTACACTATTTTGCACCTAAGAAGCAATTACATTTAATGTTTTATGTATATACATACTTCTATCCTAAACTTATAATTTAGTTAACATTTATGCAGTATTAATCTTTTCATACGATTTATCTTTGATTCTGATTCTAATCTAACTAAAAAGATTATGCTTATTAATAACTGTTAGTAAATGCAACTAAAAAAATTAATTTTAATTCTAATTTCGCATGGTCATAAATACAACAATAAATAAAACATTTAACTTGTACGCGAAGAGAATGAAATCCCGTTTCCTTGAAACCTGTTTATTTTTAAATATACCATGTTATTATTTCGTTTTTTTCAGTGTTTTAAATGTCCAAAATAATTACCATATCTTCGTCAATAAAAAAGAAGGAAATCAAGGAGGCATAAACCTCAACGAAAGAAGAAATAAGAACGGAGTTATTAAAACGGAATAAAAAATAATACACCAAGTCTAATATTAACTGAAGGCAAAAATTAAATTCAAAGTTCGACATCTTTCGAACTATTATCTCGAAAACGAATGAAGAGTTATAAATCATAACGTTAAAGAAAAAAAAAAAAAAATAGTATTAAATCTTTAAAAGGTGTTACGCACGGAAAACATTGTTTTCTCCGTTACTGTTTAATCATTTCATTTTTTAAACACCAGGCCTTGTGCACAGGTGCATTACATATTCATTTTTAAAAACACAAATCAAGATATGTACGTTTAAAAGAACTAACAGGAAAAAAAATAGTTACTAGAACTCGATTGAAAGCTTATATGAAAAAAATTGTACTTGAAATAGAAAAAACAGATCACAATCATATTTTTTATTTCTTTTCATATAGTTCTAGTTCTACTATTTTCATTTTTTTATAAAAGCTTACAATTGCAGTAGTTCTTTCTCTTCAAAAAAAGTTGGTGACCGTAACGCTTTTAATCTTTTTAACTACTCTATTCGTTTTTTTTTTTGCGGTGACTAAAAGATAGGAAAGATTTTTTTTCTTTTTGAAGACGCATGCAAAGGTAAAAACTAACTTCTATACTTATAGCTGATTATGAACCGTTTACTTAATACATCTTAGAAGTTTTTATTTTTTTTATAATGCTGCCGGTGTTATATCTTTCTTGAAAAGAGGTAATAAGTGCCGGTCTATATAAGATAAAACGTTGTCGTGATGCTTGTAATTTGTATGAGTAAACTTGTTTTAACTCCCGTGTTTTTTTTTCAGTGTTAGAATGAAATGATTGTATTTTATTTCGATCTAATTGAGAGTCGTCATTTGATATCTTATCATAATTCTAGGGTAATTATAAAACAAAATTACATGCAGATAAGTTTTTTTTCTTCGTTGTTTTTTTAAAATATGATTCTACCACGTTGATTCGGTAGGTTGAAGAGGTGTAGGAGACCTAGTTACATTCCTAGTTACGCAAAAATTGTACATTTTTCAATGACTATAAGTCTGTAACAGTTTAAATCGATGGCTTTACCGTTTGTTAAGTTATTGATGTTTGATATGATACAATAAAAAATAGTCTGCTAATATATGTGGGACAGCTTCCCCGCAATGGTTGTATAAGATTTGGTTCTGTTTCGATTCCTAGTGGAAGTACTTATTTTTAAGCAATATTAAATTTGCGCAGATGGTTAAAATTAATGGGACCATCCATGGGCAACTTTCGACAAACCCTCCAAATTTAATCAAAATATGATACAAACATTTAATGTTAAATTAACTATTAATGTTATAATGTTTTATTGTTAATGATAACAAATTTATGCGTGTGCAGAAGGAATCAATAGGTGCAGACAATTGAAATTAATGGGATGGACAATTAGCCAATTATGAGGTACCATCAATATTTCCTTAAATCGGACGAGCAGTTTTGGATGTAGTGGTTCGCAAAAATGTTTTAGACTGACAGACAGACTGAAAGAAACGAGAATTTTGCTTTAAAAATGTCATGCTGCTTGCCCATAGTACTCTTATTAAATTAATTTTATATACTTCTAAATACAATGTTTTGGTTAATAAGAAATTTGTGGTCTACGTTATTGGTAGCATAACTTTTTAATTTATATAGTAAATGAATAAATTTGACCTGATGTAAAACTGGCCCGTTTAATAAGCTTTAAAATGATATAAATTGTTAATAAGTTTGCTTCAAGTTTACAAACTTATTTGGATGAAAATGAGGTAATAAATGACAAGTTTATCAGTTTCCACGACTTTAAATGACCCTAAGACTTGGTGAATAAATAGAAAGGGTAACAATAAATAAAAAAATATCACTCCTTGTATTAACAAAATAAAAATTAAATAATATAGTATAGAAAAGTGTACATAATTGTTTACAAAAACTTAAAGTAACCCCCTTCCTCCCCCCCGTTGCTGTTAATGGATCTTCTGCAGCGGCGAACTATGGAATGACAACAATTATCCAAGATCGGTCGGGGTGAGGTTGTGAATTTGCCACCTCGTTCACCCTATCTTACTCCATTAGACTACTACCTGTGGGAAAGAGGGGGGGAGAAGTGAAAATTAAAGTGTACAGCCAATTGGTGAACACAAGAGAGGACCTTGCTTAGCGAACAAATTTAGCGTTTGATAATATCAAATTCAAACCTGAAGGAGTGAGACGGTCAACTGGTAGTGTACTTCGCCGCTTCAGAAGATCCATTAACAGCAACGGGGAGAGGGGGGGGGGGTATTATTTTGGTTATTCTGCTTTTAAAACATACATTTTCACAGTTTTTAATGCTATAAAATATTTAATAGATTGCGAAGAAGACATGAAAAATGTCTTCAATTTGTACATTAAAATATAGTACAACACTTAAATACCACATTATTAAAATAGTTTATAAAATATAGGGTAAAAAACTAATTGGCATGATCACAAAATAACGTCATATTTCACTCACCTGAAACTCTTTTTTTAAATTTTATTTTCCTAATTTTAAAACTGTTTTTACGTTTTAAAAAATAAAATAAAAACAACAAGAAAAATATGATACATTTATAACAAAAATAATACTACTTTCTCCCACTATGCGTTTTAAAACAAAAAGAAAAAAACCTAATGACTGATTGGTCTCTCTCAAAAAATAATATTAAGTTCTTACAAAAACAAAAGAGTGTCATTATATTTTTTTTGTCTTTTGAAACATTTAGAAAATACTGAAAAAAATATGAATCGAGTGACATGCTTTCAAAAAATAAAAACATCCGCTCATATACATGTATATTGTGGCGTCTGTGTAAAAGCTTCAAATTATTTGAAACATGATGCAGGTTTTGAAATAAAGATAGACGAAAAAGAAGAAAAAAAAATGTTTTGAAGTAACCCTTGCCAGAAAGCCGAGTGAAAATGTAACCCTGATGGATATTGTTTTTTAGTAGAAAAACAAACTTCATTCTAGGAGGTCTCTAGGACGAGATATAGAACACCTGGGAACGCTCCACGGCCTTTTACACTTTTAGAACATAACTAATTAACCTCTTCAAATTATATTTTACCCCCCATTTTAGGCCCGTCGAGAGGGGGCGGTAGGTACGGCTGATGCCGGGGGGCCCGGACCTCCCTTAAAGGGCCCTGCTTCTCAAGCCCCGAATACCCAATCACGCCAATATTTATGATTGAAATATAAAATAATTATATTCGTAATAATAATTAAAAATAATATTAGTTAACATTAAAGTTGTCAGCCAGGTGTGGTGATTAAGTTTGAGAGAGAATTTCCCGGTACCGAGACTGAGAAGCGAAAAATTACTAACCCGTATCCCGATGGGTAAAAATCCACAGAGAACCCAAAAAATCGCTTCAAAGTTGAAGTTTTTTATGTTTTAATTGACAGTGGGATTAGAAACTTGAGTGATCCATACCAAGCAGTCAACAAAATCAATGGTTAATGATTTGTTCAGTTTTATTTGGACATATCCAAAGTTGAAAAAATATTAAATACACCACCATTCATTTTCAACCATGCACGGTTGAAAAATCCGGCATGCTAGCCAGAAAGATACTACAATGGTGTCTTTAGTCATAAAAATTCATATTTCCTACTAGTAGGTTTTGGAGGCCCCCTGGAAACTTTTAGGGGCTCCTCTATTTTACTTCCAGGTGCCCCCGCGCGGCGGGGTCTGCGGGGCCCTTATTGCAGCCACTGTTTCCTACTTCCTACAATACTAGCTGGATAACCGTGCGTCGCTACGAAGTGTTATTTTAATTTGATAAGTTTACAAACTACCGTCAAGAGACTATTTCACTATGCGAGAATATCTAGATTCTATCCCTCTCACTTATTTCTATATCACCTCCTCTTTGATAAGATAATTTGCAAATATCCCAAATTTACCCCCCTTCTAAATGACAATATGACAAAACTGTACATAACAACAATTACCGTACTCTTAAAGAGCTTTTCAACGATATGCATCATGAAGGGTATTCATTACGTTGACCCCATATTCATCACTTGAGTTGTACCCCGTACCCCTGTGTACCAAAATTTAAATTTCGAAAATTCATGTAGACAGTGACACCTTCCTATTGCTTTGAAGGTCAAGTGTGAAAATTTGTATCAAGATCAGACACCAACTGTAGATTTGTATAAAGAACGTACACACACATACGTTGACTTTTAGATGTATTTTTCCATTTTACCCCCTTAAATGTACATAACAATTACTGTACTCTTAAAGAGCTTTTCAACGATATGTATGTATATTGAAAATTCATGTAGACAGTGACCTTCCCATTGCTTTGAAGGTCAAGTGTGAAAATTTTTATCGAGATCGGACCAAAACTGTAGGTTTGTATATAGAACATACACATATACCTTGAGGGCTAAACTACAGTATATGGGGCTCTTTCTGATAACACGTTATCTCACTATCGACCTCTTTCAAGATTTAATATAGATTTAATTCAAGATTCAAGATTAATATAGATATATCTTGTCTGTTAAACTCTTTTATATTTTGATTTGGAACTCTACCTGGTCTATATGCAGGAGGGTTGTTTTTCTTTAGAAATGAGCGCTCCGCGAAGCGGTGTGGAGCTGCGATTAAAAATTCTAGGGCAAAAAAAATTAAGGTTAACAAAATTAAATTCAAACCCAAAACCAACACATTTTCGTTAAAACGTGTAAAATTACGCAAATCACACATTATTTGGATATATTGAAATATGGCGTCAATTATTATAACAATCGATTGTAGCGATTTACGATGTATAGTATAGTAGGGGGGCTCCATATACTGTAGTTCTCCTTTCAACTTAAAATACCATTTGATTTAACTTGTTTTTACAAACTGTCTTTTATTAATTTAAACTTATATAAACAAAATATTTTTTCACTTACCACAACAGTACAACGAGGTTAAACCAATAATGCGAACAAAATTATTAAAAAATAAAATAACTTAAACATATTTTGTTTCGGTTAAACTAAAATCATATTTAAAATATAATATTACCATGAAGAATACTTATTATTTATAATATTTTTATTTTAAATCATTTTTTATAATAAATTTTAGATTATTTAATTTTGATACGGTGGTAGTGTGGTAGCCCTGAAAAAGGAGAGTCACTGCGACGCTGCGGTTTCTCATAGTTTTAGAGTGTCGGCCATATTGTTTTTACTTCTCTAATTAGGTCAACAGTAATTTCAGTCGAATCTTACTTTAAATTCACTTTTTTATCGAGGAAAAGTATTTTAAATCTTTATATTTGTACAGTGTGTTATAATTCAAATGTTTCTTTTTGATATCTATACGTTTTTCATTCGAAAAGTACATCTTTCGTGTATGTCGTTTATATTTTATTCATTATCGGTTGTTCTGTGTTAAAAATCTTGTCTTTGGAGATTGATCGATTTGTTATTCAGTGTAATATCGACGATAATATCTTTGAAAGTTAATTCTACGTATATTTATAACAGCATTTAGAGAATATAATGGAATATGAAGATAAAAATAGGATGGATCGAAAAAACGAAGCGAAGCTATAAAGGTAGATTGATTCTTTCTATTTACCTATTAAGTTAAATTGAATAATTTATGTTTAGTTATAATAAACAATCTTATTACCCAACGATAATGGTAAGAGATAATTTTATTTAAATTCTTAATCAAACTATTGTTGTTTTGTTTAGTTATTTCCTTAGAATTTAAAGCTATTCAAAAAGTGAAGATTTTTGTTTTATTATTATTATTATTTTTTTTTAATATAGGAGGGAATTGTCTTATAGACTACGTAACATTCCCGCACCCTCTTAATCTTCCTTCTCGCTTATTTTCTGTTACATTCTTTGTTAGTTTTACTTTTTCTTCGAAATCATTATTTTATGTTTTACTAGCTGGATACCCGTTCTTTGCTACGGAGTGTTATTTTAATTTGATAAGGTTGTAAACTACCATCAAGAAACATTTAAATTATTTTACTATGAGAGAATATCTAGATTTTATCCCTTCCACTGATTTCTATACCCCTCTTTTTGATAAGATAATTTGCAAATATCCTAAATTTAGCCCCCTCCTAAAAAGAAAACAAGGGATTCTACTGTACTCTATTCTAGGCAGCGGCCGCGCTGCGACCGCTTTTCGGGGGTTTGTCGAGCGAAGCGAGTAGGGGGCAGAGCCCCCTAGTAATATATAAAATAAAATTGTATAAAACGTAAATGAACGTAAACAACATTTTACAGTTATAGGACTTTTTGTGTCCAGATTGTGTTTTAGTTGAGGACTAAGAAATTATAAATGTTTTCAAACAATTTTGTCTAATTTTAGGTGATAATTATGACTCATATATCCATATTAATTTAAGTCATAATTGGTTTTTTAACATTACTGCGGTAAAATAGTTGTATTTTATAAAATGAGTTTGTTTTACTTTGGTTTATCAGTAGTATGTCTGCAGTTATCAGTAATAGGAGTTTATTAGTAGTACTTACAATAAATATAAAATAGAACTTATTATAAGAGTTAAAAAATTCAATACACAAGTTATTAGTGTAAAGTCCCAAAATGACGAATAAAAACGAGTAAAAAGAGGGGGCCCATATAGGTCTAGCCGTGGGGCCCGCTACGGCTCTCGACGGGCCTGTTTACAGTTGTTGTTTCCTTTGTCACAGAATTTCAAAGTCACTTTGTATAGCCTAAACAGTGGGTTTAAGTAAAATAAAATCGATTATAATCGCAATTAGCGAGAACCAATATGAACTTCTGATCGGTTGTGAGTTCTCAAGAACAAATTGTTCTCGTGAATTGTTAGTCTAGGAACAGTATGTACCAGTACCATGTACCTACTAGAAACAATGTGTATTATTGAACAGTTGCTCTGGGAACAACGTGTACTATTGAACTGTTTTTTTATAGGATTCTTAAGTAATACCATACTTACGTAAAATTCATGGTAAAGTTAAATTGTAATATTTACCTTCAACAAATTGCAAGATAAATTAATTAGGTTTTAGGTTCGATTTATATCATATAGTGTATTTATTTGCTTCGTGGTTGCATAATAGAGATTTTGTGCCAATATTGACTAAAAGATACGCTGATGAATAATGTTGCACTGCCCGTTGTAGGGCATAGCTTTTTGTCATTGGTACCTAAATATGTTGCTAAATTAGCCATATTTTATAGAGAAAATATTGTAAGGTGTAAAAATTAGTTTTTAATGAATTTACACTTTTTTATTGTTCTCTGAGTCCAAATATGTATTTGTCCGAGGTCTTTCATTTGTAATTTGCTACCCCTCACTGTCACCCCCCCCCCCCCCCCCAAAAAAAAAAATGAAAAAATTGATTGCTCGAAAACAGATCTAATATAGTTCATTTGCAAATATCTCATATAATAAGTCATTTTTTTAAGGAAAAATCTGTCTTCTGAGATATTGATGAAAATAAATCTGATTTATCTGAAAATCGAAAACAAAAAGTAAACAATCTCCTGTTGAACTCTTTTTTCAACGAAGAAAATAAAATTAGATATTACGGGAATTAAAGTCAGCAATAATATGCATATGAGAAAGTTTTGCTGGATTTGTCTAATTGTCTAAACCAGGGGTGTCTCTAAACTCTGGCCCAGGGGACCGGATCCTGCATGTAAGACTTTTTATTCGGCCCGCCGCCCCACAAATGACGTTAACAATTGAACCTAAACAATGCAGAGTTATAAGGTCCCCATAATCAAATGCCATTTCAAACATTAAAAAAGACCAGCAGGAGTCTTATACGAGTATAAGGTTTTTTGGCTTCAAATTGGATATGGTTTATGAACTTATTATCCATGTTCCCTACCGTTGTGAAGTCCGATAGCTGAATGTAGCTTACTTCATCCGGCCCACTATGGACCATCTTATCCAGTTCCAACCCTTCAACCAAAAAGATTGGAGACCCCTGGTCTAAGCTATTAACTGTGTAAGGAAGAAAAATGTAGTTTTAATTGCTTGGTGTAGCGCCCTAAGAAATTATTTCTTCAACTTGTCTTAACCCAGGTTCAACAGGTCTAAACCCAATTATGGTAGCTTTTACTGTTTATACGAAATAACACTTCTAACAATAAATGGTTAATTCCTGAAAAAAAAAAATAAAATAAGAAACTCTTTTGCAATGTTGAATTAATAAAACATTTAAGTATTTGAATGTAAAACTATAAACACAACTATCAAGAATTCCTCTTTCATAGAATCTCGCTTTGATCTCAATATAATATTCAACAAGTCTTTACATTTTAAATTCTTTATCTTTTGCTTTCAATTGTTCATATCACGTTTTTTTTCCATGAGAATTGGCATTTAGTTTAGATGTTAGTTAGTTTTTCTTTTTTGAATGAGAAGAATTGTATGATATAGAAGAAGTTAATGTGGAGGAGACAAAGGCCGGACGATGATAAGGATCAGCGGTGACAGCCCGTGAATGAGTTACAAGAATGATTCTCTTGAAATAGTGACAGACCTAAGACTCTCTCATATACAGAATAATTCTTGTTTCTTAACTCGCATTAGAATACTTTGTCATTTCATTTCACTGACCTAACCACTTCTATTTATAAAGATAACGTATAAGACAACTTAAATCTTGATTCATTTATATGTCAAGTTTTTTTTTTTTAATAAACTATTTTTCAACTTTAATCATTCGCAACGAGAAACAGATAATAGATTTAAATAAATTAGTAAATTATTTTCTTTATTAACGGTGTAAAGTAAACTAGGGTGCACCATTATCTTCCAAGGTTTTATTTTCAAATCTATAATAAAACAAACTTTAGGCCTTGTTCACATTGTGGCACTAATGTCGCGACTTTCACACATCACATGGTGTCGTCATTTGAACAGGAGATGTCATGGCACTACTAGCATTAAAACGCTTTGATATTTTGACACTAGATGTCACGGCACTGCCTGTTGAATACGTAGAATAGCCTTATTTTGGGGGAAACAAACTAATAAAATAAATTGGAATTAGAATAAAATTGTAAATAAAATATGATTATTTACATTACATAAACTATTATATTGCTTTGTTCTGGTTCGGTACTTTGAAGAACTGACATAAAAGTGTGGATAGGGGGTGGACTGTCATGATGCCGAGTGTCAATCTGTTTCACTGCATTAAATGTCGCGACATTAGTGCCACCGTGTGAACGAGGCTTTATTGCTCCGTTTTGTTTTTCAAGTATCTTCACGAAATACTTAATGTACTCTTTTATCCAATGGTGAGGAAGTGAATGTATGTTTTAAATGTATGCGAAGTGTTTTTTCTAACTTGCAGAAATTAAGTTAGTTTAATCTAATATAAATAAGTTAATGTTAAACAAACATGGACAGGTATATTATACAATACATGTATATTTTTAGCGTGTGTGTATTCTCAAGGGTGTTGTGAATCAGTCGATAATGAATGGTAACCGAATGGTTCAAGGCGTAAATTAAAGCAGAGTGCTGTTAGGATTAGTTTAACAAATTTATAAGAAGTATATTTTCATTCCTAATTTAAAAGGCTGAGCCCAAGAGTTTTCGGAAGGGTAAACCCAAATTCTTTGTTGATTTTTCACCCCCCCCCCCTGTTTTTCTTAACGTTGAATTGTTGTGTTTTTAAAAGATATCCTATTGTGGTAGGTACTAGCAACAGCTAGTATTTATACTACTTTCAATACGAAATGTGGAAAATAGGCCCCTGAACATTTCCCAACGACTGATTTATTGTTCTTGACAAATTTGGCAAAAAGGAGGAAATTGGGATGATGCGATCTTTAATATTGGGGCATAAATGTGATTGGTTTAACCACTGAAGGGGGATTTCCTACTTCAAAATTTAACTCTTATAGAGAATATATTTGAAGTTAAGTTAAATACTTTACTGTTCTTAAACGTCAATATCTTTTACATTCAGTTCTTATATCTTTGAAATTGTTTTAATCCAATTTTTACCCATCCTGCTCTTCTTCGAAGTATGTGTGTACTTATCATTTATGATATCTTCAATTAATGTTTTAAATGAAGTCTAATTGAGTTAAAGTTTGAAGTTAGTTTTATAAGTTTATTAAATTTAGTTAGTTAAAGAACGGAAGGTAACGTACCATTAGGAAACAATATGAAAAGATTACTCTGTAATTTACTGCATGAAAAAACCTATTTCCTATTATCGTTTAGTAGCGTTTTTTTTGTGATAAGATTAATATTCCGTATCTAAATGTATACTCTCAGCAATGCAATAAGCTGCAATGGATAGTATTATAGTAGTTAGAATTATTACGTGATGCTACTGATGATCTTAAATGCAGTAGCATAAAATAATTTACTTCATATTAAGGTACATTTTACTACCATTTACTGCATCTCATGATTTTTTCACACGCTATGTTCTTTATTTTCGAGTTAAAACAGTAATTTTCAGCTTGGATTTTACTTTATACCGTCATATTGTATCCGTTATTTTCAAGAAACATTTGAATTTAGACAATATAACATTAATTTTTACAGCTGTTGATTACTGATAGAATAATTTAGTAGTTTACTTTAAGATAAATACGGAAGGACTTAATAAAGATATCGTGTTCCGAAGAGAAATTAGAGGATATCAGACTGTTAAACGCACGTTTCAAAATAGTTAAAAACAGTTATAAGTAGTAATATTAATTAATAAATTAGCATTGTTGTTACATTTTACTGTATAAATAAATAAATTAATAAAGTCAAACTTCGTTGAAAAGTGCTAAAGTAGCGAATGTTCTTTAAGCACGGCATTAAAAATATCATGCATTTTACTAATTCATATTGTATTTGTTTTATCGTGGCCTTTAAATTATTTATTGAAGTATGTATGGCTAGATATTTTATAAAAGATACTAATCAATAATATTTGCATTTATATTCTATTTTGAACCTCACGTGGTACACGTTGTAGATCGCATCTAAATCAAATTAAACGGAAACAATAAATATAAATTTATAGTTCATCGTGTATAAAAGATTGTGATTCCTTGATCTTGGTTGGATCGCAGGCTGCCGGTGTCCTAAAATTCAACACGTAGAAACACTTATCAGGCTCCTCAGCTCCGAAAAGTTCGTTATCCAAGCCGCATGTGACGTATACCTTGGCCGATCTTCTAGGTCCGTTCCAGCACTCCTCACCCCTGCTGTAGATCATGGTCGTGTAATTAGATGGAACCTCCCATTTGTCCCAGATGCCCAGTTTAATTTCACATCCTCCATTAAGACCTGTTTGATAAACTTGTTCAAAAGGACATAATGTATAATTGTAAGAAGCCGCTAGATACGAGAAACATTCGCCTTCTAATGGTAAAAATTCGTCTTCAGGTCCGTAATCGATTTCCAAAGTGCCTTGAATATAAGCTTTATGGCTTTCAATTTCTTTCACGGCTTTCTCCGCTTTTTCAAAAATATCCCTCGCATTAATGGTTTCATTTATTACCTTATTCGTTTCATCGTCGTATTTCAAAGTCGCGTTATCGACGCCATCTCTATTATCACTTAAAGTTTTCTCATAATCCCTCTTATCTGCCTCAACATCGTTATTACTCGAAGTCAAAAGGACCTTAAATCGGTTCCAGGATATTTTAACGAAGTCGTCGAATGATAATTCCGAATTCATATTCATAATATACATGACTTCGTCCTCCAGCGTCGATTTTATCTTCGACTCGCAAATTCCGAGAGATTTTAACTTGATTAAAATTTCGTTTGCCTGAAGCGAAGCATCTTTGTTTTCGTCCATTTCATTAAAAACTTCTTTGGGATGAAGAGAGGTTGCTTCTTTCGTATCATCGAATTGAAGTACTTCTTCTGTGTTCATGCTTTTACCTATAAGTTCCTTCTGTTTATTTTCCCAAGACTTTTTGAGATTTTCCGCTTCTATTTTTATCTCTACTGCTTCTTTTAACTCTTCTTCTAGTTCAGCTATACGAATGATTTTTTCCAATCTTATCTCTTTACCTTTCACGCTCATTTCGTTACGTATGAAATTCCCACTTGTTAGAAGTTCCAACCGACTTTCGATCTCAGCCAAAGTCCGAGCTCTTAATATAAGACAGGTATTTGTGCAATTGACTATTTTACAATATTCGTCACTACCGTCACAGCAGTCGCATATGCCATCGTTAACTCTGGACGAGGGAATTTCCATAGGGAGAAAACCGAAATTATCACAAGTAAAAATTGAATTTACACACGCGGATGTCGACGGTTCGTCAGAACCGTCTGGGCAATCACAGTAATCATCATTTATCCAATCGTAAGGGATAGTCAAAGAACCGTCGAAGCACACAAAATCTTTTTTAGGTAAATACAAAGCTAGTTTTGATTGTGGCACACCGATAAACGGCTGGACATTTGAACAATGAATAGCTCTTCCAACACTAAATGTAAGTATACATGAAATCACACTATAACTTATAATATGGTACTTACAAAATAACATTTGCTTTTAAACGAATACCTTATACGACCCACAACTTAATTGTCGAATAAACTATGTGAGTATTCGAATCTAAAGAATTAATAATGAAATAGATTCACCAATTTGACAGTTTTAAAAAATTGGAAGGTTTATTATTTTATTAATTTCACAAGGGGATATTTATTTGTTTTTGAAGTAATATGTTTCTCATAATAAATAAATCGAGTTATTCAATAGGTGTTTAATTTATTCTCTTATGCTTAATGCAAGTTTTAAACAGAGTACTTTTTTTGGATTTTGGACAGTGCTTTGAATAATCTACTTATTTAAAATAATGACTTTATTCCTACGCGTATAGTGAACGTGCGGGGGGGCCTAGAGGAACTGTTAATTCTTTTTAACCAACTGATACATAAACGTTTTTAAACATTCAATTAATGCTTCCGAGTTATGTTTAAATCTTGCAAAGTTTTAAAGATGGTGATTTTTTTTTTTTACCAAAACATTTTTTTCCCCTTAAATTTAATTTTTACACCATACATGCTTAGAGTTTAATATATGCACTTATGTAATTGCAGGCGTGATCCTCACATGTATTATTAGATGTACAATAAGATAAACTTATGAAGGAAAAAAGTGGGAGATGCGTTATTTTTTTCAGTATAAAAACCACTAACGTGATCTATTATATTAGGGGCCCCGGCGCGAAGCCTCGGGGCTCGAAGATCATCTGCAGATACCCTCGGCCCCATGAGCTTAGAGAGAGGGAAACATGTACGACAAAACAAAGTATCTCGAATCCTATCCTCCTGCATTACCTGATTCCTGATTTACCAGACGAGATATTGTTCGACCTTTTCCACTTCGGAATTAATAACAGCGATTCACATTTCTTGATTCGTTTTTATTTCAAGAGAACATTCGAAACCTCTTTCTTTTTTATTAGATGTTTAAATTTTCCCATTCCAAGTCTATTTCCTTTTCAAGAAGGAGCCTGTTTATAAAAAAAAATTTGAATAGTGTTTGGAGTTTGTAAAAGGCCAAATGGTGTCGGAGGTTTTGTTACGAGTTGAGAATGTCTGAATGGATCGTTTAACTCGAGCTCTGCTATATCCATTATAGTTCTTTCTAACAGGTCTATTATAGAACGAGCCTGTAGCCATAAAAAACATCTAGATAATATGTCATCTTATGATATGGATTTTAAGCGGATTACATCTTTTGATAACCTAGTAACTGCGTTCTTCGTGTAATTATTCTATCTAATATAATTTGTCTGAATTTTGGAAGATAAAATCGTAAAGCTTAAAGAAGCAACTAGGAGCTCGGTTGGTAGAAGAAATTCACCACGTACATATCTACAGACTTTAATTTTTTGGCTAATTACTAGTATACTTACTATGTAAATAAATCTATTCCAAGGTTCGAAGTTAGAGCTCAAATATTTTCAAATTTGCAAAAAAAAGCACTGACATTACTGCTTAATATTTATGAATTAACTTCCGCTCAAGTAGTATATAGTTAAGCCAATATAAATGTCTTTAACCGTTTTACTAATCCTTAATCACTTCAAGAAGAGATTAGACTTGATCACAACTTGACTCCACAAATGTTGAAAACATAAATGATTCTTTTAGACATTTATTCATAATATCGGCTTAGCATGGATACCGATCACCAGGATAGTCTTAATATGGTGGACACCATTCTTGGCTTCTGCTATTTTAAACGTGCCAGGGGTATCTGTTACACTTCTATTTACGATCCCCAAGCTGCTGCAATCATTCCAGATTAAACCGTTTTTTGGAAAACCAATACTGACACTAAATTTATAGATACTAATTTCTAAATGGAGACCGAGTCGAGAAAATAATTAATAAAATCTTAGATTAAGTTTAATTTTGTGTCAAGATTCTGTGTTCAGATTCTTCAGGTCTTTTGACTACTAGAGTAAATCTGACTTGATCCCCATTCTTCAGACCGTCAAGAATATATCAAAACACGTCGTTAGTAATTAATTTTTGTGTTCTAACCTTTTCATCTGGGTTATAATAATATCAGTAAGCCTATTTTAAAACTTACAGTCACTCAGTCTTTCAGAACTCCATTACTATCAGGAAGGTACCAAAAATAAATGTAAAACGTTAATTTTTTTGGAGGAATTTAGTTCTACACAAGAATTACCCAGGTATTCAGTAATTGTGTGCAGTATGGTCTACTTTTTGACACGAAATGTATCTATATTTTCCCTCACTCTTGCTCCTGTACGATTATCATATTACTCCTGTCTTTCTATCCTTTAGTTTTAGTTATATGACAGTAACATAAGGACTGAGGTTTTTTTACAAATTATTTTTTTTAAATCAATCATATGAGACGTTTGCCTTGATGTCAATGGCACAAATAATAATTAGAAGCAACTTTATTAGTATTTAATAATTGTATTGTAACTTAATATGGTTTTACTTTACATGTATGTCAAATTATATTGCGAGTTTGGATATTAGAAGACGTAGTGTCAATATTTCTTTATATAATTATTATTATTAATATAATTGGAATTCCTTAATATAGATAATCCCTTTAGATTTTAATTATCTTTTTCGAAACTTAATAACATAATTATATTTGCTTATGATAGACATAATTCCGACAACTGTAGCATTTTCCTAACATTTTTGTTAATAGTCTATGAACCAAGTCATTCAATACTGATCATTCTCAACTGCGGTTTCAATATAAGTTACTTTATTTGTATGTTCTACGTACAACTCAATTGCAGTGGTTAAGAGAAAGGAAATATTTGTAGTAACGAATGAAGTTATTTTTGGATTACGAATGAGAATCGTGTAAAATCAATAATACATAAAATTCTAAATTAACATTACTTAAAAATAGGTGAACATTTATTTTGTTGAGATATCTTAACGCATTAAGAGGTGAAAAAAGAAAATAAATTGAGCAAGCATACTAAATTTATTAACCAACTAACTATGTAATGGAGCAAGCAGCCCTTGGAGGGCTTAGGGCTTACGCCTGCCAAAGGGCGTATAAAACTTATAATTGGTATTCACAACTAGTTAGTCGCCATTTGACATAAGCATTAATCCATTTATATGGCGATGGCGATGCCGAATGAACGCCCAACGTGACCTATGCCGGGGTCGCGATCAGTACAATTAATTGACCTTTGAAACTTTAAATTAATAATCTCATTAAATCTTATGTAGTTTGAAATAAAATCTTTTAATATCAAATCTTTTTAATTTCTTATGTTGTACGAAATATCATAATTATTAATGGCACCTAGCTATTATAAAATTGTTTAAGTCCTTTAAAATAGAAATACTTTATATCCAATAACTAATCGATCAGCGTATCAATAAAATGTAAAAAGCCATATCTAACTTTGAGGAAGTAATTAAGCCATTAAGTATAATAATTTATTGATGTTTTCTTTTTTTTTTAGGCAATTGTAAAAGTTTTTGATTGACAAGGTCGAATATATTTTAACTCGACTTTATCCAAGCTAGAAGAAAACTTGTCAATTTTATTACAATCTTATAATTTATTGCTAAACAAAGTATTTTTTAATTTTTTTTTATTTCCTTAAAGAGGATATGGTTTTTAGACTTATTTTAATTTCACCTTCAAGGAAGTCATATTTTTAACAATATTATTACTTTTTTTTTTTTCAGCGCTTGTATGGTTTGTTTTATTATTTTATTTCTCTTTCGGTTTTGTCTCCCTCCCGATTCAAATCGTTTAGATTTGTCTAAACTTATGAAGACAGAGTAAAATAATAATAATAAAAAAATCACACTATTTTAAAACAAAACGTACTAAATGTCATTTGAGGATTTTTTTGATTGACGTAAATAAAGAATAGAAACTAGTAAAAAATGCTCGCTTAGTAATTTTTTTTTTTTATTCAAACATCCCACTCATTGGTTTTGTCACCCCTTTTCACGTTTCATTCATTGCGTAAAATATTTTTATTTTTTTATAACAGGACATAAAACATTGATCTTTAATCCTTTCTCTTTAGTACATACTTTTTTAAGTATTTATAAAGTTAAACAAAAAAATAATATTTGAGCTTTTTTTTTATTGTTGTTTAAATTTTTTATCGAAACTTTTATCATGTGTTCTACTTCATTTTTTTTTTATTATTATTCTCGTTTCATTTTTATGTCGTATTCAAAGAAACTTATGCTTAAATTCTTCCTCTTTTATTTCTTTTATGTTTAGTTTCTGAATACTATTTTTTTTATTATTCAGTACCTTTTTATAAAATAAGTTAAAAAGCCGATTGAATTTATGGATTTTAAGTTATGAAATCTTCGGTACAATGATATAAAACTTGTACTTAAGAGAAGTATACTTTGGCAAAAACATTGTTATGAATGTCTCTTCTATATTTTATTTCTATTGTTTGTTTATTGTCATGGACAATGTCCTATCTTTACTTGTTTCTTTGTTAGTTGGATTGTAATGAAATGTTGTTCTTTATTAATTCCCTTTGAATATAACTCCAATAAATTGTTTTTATACACATTTTAACTAGAGAGATACTCCGTTGTAAGTCCTCGCTTTTTTCTTTTCAAATGAAATGGAATTTTATTTTTCGTATCTGTATAAATCTAGTATGTTACGATCTAGATGAAACATATTTTTTAGACGTCATAAATACTGAGTGTAATATGTACTATATTCCATAGGGACAATATTTTCCTGTAAGATGTTTCAAATTACTAGAAAGATAAATCATCTAGTCTCAATATATATTGTGAATTACCAGTCTTATATAGATTCACATAAACAAGATAAAGATGATTCTCAATTGAGGGAGGAAAAGATTAGAGAAAAACTTTTCATAATTCTTGAAGCCATAGTTTTAAATTATCAATATTTTAGATAAATCTTTGACAGAACTTATCAAAGTGTTCTTAATTCTATAGTTAAATGAAACTTGTTGAACCTTATACATGCTAACCTCTAAACTATATTCTAACCTAAACAATATGTTCTCTATTATAGCATTAGCAATTGGGGATGAATATAAACTGATCATTTCTTGTTCTGAGAAATACTTTTCAAAATCCTTGAAGCCATTGATTTAAATTATCAATATTTTAGATAAATCTTTGACAGAAATCATCAAAGTGTTCTTCTTTCTATAGTTAAATGAAACTTGTTATACCTTATTCATCTTAACCTCTAAACTTTGTTCTAACCTAAACAATATGTTCTCTATTATAACATTAGCAATTGGGGATAATTATAAACTGATCATTTCTTGTTGTTGTTTTATTTATTGTTATTTGAGAATAACTATTTTTCTATTTTATTCTCGGCTAAAATTAACAGTCTGTAATAATAAATTACCGACTATTCACATGACTTCATCAATGCATAACTCTTAACGATAAAGATGCACGAAAAAAATGTTTCTTTTCTTCTTGTTAAACATACGAAATTAGAATTATAGAACTATCTAATGCATAAATTATTTGTATACTTTTAAATGACGTGTTGAAAAAATAAATAAGTGAATTGTGTTGAAAAAATAAGTAAATGAAGTTAAGAAGATGTTAAAAAAATGAAATATTTTCTATATTCTCTACACTCAATGACATTAATTTAAAAAAGGAATCGGTTGTTCAGTCACGAGGAGTTCATAACATTAGAAGTTGAGCTAAGTTCTACAGCCTCCACTAGTATTCCAGAAGATACTGATCTCCTCAATTTGAATGTACAAAAAACCTTTCTTACCTCCGTGTGTTAACTTACAACAAAAAAGTAACAAGGTCAAAACCTTATTCGTGATCACTAAAAACATACTCATGATAAAATAATAAGAATAATAAAAAAGCAAAACTTTTTTAAAAAACACATTTATAATAAAACTAATAATAAATCATCGAAAAGTTTCGGTGTCAATGTTAGGTATGAAAGGGCGAGATCATTAATCGTGACCGATTCGGAAACTTTGATCGTTATGATCAGAAATTTTTGATCAGATCGGTTTTATTTGGTAATGTTTAAAGTAAAATTTGGTAATAATTTAACCTCTTCTAGAGCGATATTTATTTCTAAGACATAGGCATGACGGTATAATTCGTGTTTCTTTTTAGTGTTAATAATAAATATTTAAGCTTAACCCATGAAATAAAAATTGATCTATTTTAAATATGTTTAATCACGTATTTGACGTACGCTTAGTTTGTAAATTAATAATTATAGTTTCAATGATTCTTTTAAAATTAATTCTGTAAACAACTAGTAATAATTTATTCCATTTAGCAAATATAAAGAAAAGACACGATTTAAAGAATAGTCTGCCACTAAGAAGATCATTGCTACTACCCAGGGGTAAATGACATGCTCCATAAATATAGTTTAAATTCTTTGATTCTTTAAAACTGTAAGATTTTAAATTAAATAAAAAAAAAAAAAAAATCTGTCAATTTGTACATAGCTTTATGGCATCCTATTGTTAAAGGAATGGTCACATGAGAATTGGGTCTGTTTTGATTCCCAGTGGGATTGAACTATTTTTATCCATTATTAAAAATATGCCATTATTAATATGGGACTATTTGTGGGTTCCTTCCAATTCCTTGAAAATCGGATAAGTACCTTTAAAGTTATATTTGTTAAGAGAATTCCCTTTTTTAAAATGATCATATGCTTCCATTGCCTTCAGAAAGCTCGGAAGGAAAACAAGTATACTTAAATGTGTTAAAAACCCTCTCCACTAATTTCTGTGGACATTCATTTTGCTTCCGAGTCCGATATTTTAATATCTCCGAATTCATAAATTGCAAGACATAAATCCGTACAGAAATAATTTTTGGTCTCTTGTCTGTTTGTCGGTCTGTCGTTCAATATTTTAGCAAATCTACATCCTGAATATTGTTCATACGTTTTTAAAGAAATTAGGATGGTTTGTTGAGGTGTCCCACTGATAGTCCATATTAATTTCAATAGTATTAATTAAATAATCCTAAATTAAAATTTTTATTTAGGTTTTAAACAATTTTGACAGATTTTCAGAACGCGGGGGGGGGGGGGGGGGGGGTGAAATAAAATAAACAATAACGGGTCGTAAAATTAAAATGTATTATATTATTTGTAATTATTAAAGTACGCGATATGACGCGAGGAATCTAGCTATGTGCCATACTAATTGGCACACTATTTTTTTTTATGGTTGAGGGTCACTTTACCGCGAACCTAGCGCTTTTGGTAGCTACGAAGCTTTTGGAGTGTGTGGTGAACATTAATTTTATAAGATGTAATATTGTTATATATTATAAAATAAATCTACATACCTCAATTGATTAGAAACTGTTATTCATATAATATTTGAAATAATAGTGTGAAAATCTTTGGATGATTTTTAAGTGAGTCATTGTAAAATTACTCAAAATGTCCTAATAAATTACTCATTATGAGGAATAAGCATCTAGTTCAGTAGATGAGTATTCTTTAGTTAATAAATTGGTAAATTATTATCTTTGAATTTTAGTTACCATACTCAATTTATTCAATAGCATTATTTTCATCACATTATATGTATATTTATAAATAGAAAATTAAGTTTAAATAAATGTTCAACATGCCGCTCAGGGTCGTGCAAAAATAAAAAAATTATCTTGATTTCAATTCTTTGAAAAAAAATCGATCTGACACAGGTTACGGGAAAAAAATAAGGCGATCTAACCCCCAGAACTTTCCCTTTATAAAATATACAAAAGATCTTTTCGATTCTGAAACAAGATCCTTGTAACGTATCAAATATATATACAAAAAAAATATAAGGAAGAGAGAATAAAAAAAATATAAAGATCAGGGAGTATATATTATTCGTTTTATATTATTTTATCTCATTATCTTATATTGAATAGTGAATATAGTTAAAAAAAGATCTTCTTCTCTTAACTCATATAAATATGAGATATGGGTATCAGGACTTTAGTTTGTATGAAAGGTGAAATACGTATCGCCTTAAGGGTTATAACTATTTATAAAATATGCTAAATTTTTAACCTTGGGCGCCCTTTCAGTAATAATCTGCTATTTTCTTTTCTTTTTATTTCGTGTTAGGAGTTTTTCAGTTCAGAAAATAAAAAAGAAGTCTCAAGTCTCACAGAGACATGAGTGTTTGAAAAGAAACTTTGAGATATCTTTTGGTTTCATAAGTTCATTATAAATTCATAAACAAAAAGTATGTAGGAGATAGAAAAAAACATATCTTTGTAGATCAAGATCTGTTTAGAAAAAGGTGTTTTTATAACTTATCTGCCTTAAAGGGATGTAAAGATTTGAAAATAAAACATATAAATTATTTAAGAATTACAATTATAAGTGCATTTAAAGAAAATATAGTTTATTTTTAAACCTAAAATCATAATAAAATTAACATTATTTGTAAAGACATTTTATTCCCGTTCAATACGCATCAAATCATAAGTGAAGTATAACTATTATCTGTATTTTTTCCGTTATTATTTAATTTTTATTAATGAATATACCTACTATTAGTTACCAAATTTAAGAACTTTTAGAACTCGAAGAAACATAGGTACTTCTTTAGATTGTTACTCCCCTATGTTGTTTTAGAATGAAAATGACTGACTAAATAACTATTAAGGAAAAAGGGCCAATGGAATATCACACTTCTGTTTTCATAAGGGGAAGGGGAGTAACAGTCTAAAGAAGAACATTCCGTTCACCTTCTTTAGATTGTTACTCCTCTATATTTTTTTTATGAGGGGAGTAACAATCTAAAGAAGTGCCGAAACAAACAAGTTCAAGAACATTTATTTTCTTAAATATTAAAATTGGTAAAAATAATGAATTCATGAATTTATATGCAAAAAAAACACATGTAAAAAAAATAAGCCAAGTCTCAGGTTTAGCCAAGTCTCTCCATGTCCAAGTAAGTTCAACTAGGTCTAATTTATCCAGTGCAAGTAAATTATACTGTCCCCTCTCTCTATTCTCTATCCCTTCCAAACTTCAAATATTTTCTTTCACGAATCACTCTTCACGTTTAAATTTTTTTTAAAAAATTGCGTAGGTGTATAAACATAACATTTTATTTTTTATAAAAGATCTTAATATAAACCATAGGGAAAATATAAATTGAATATCACTAAACTATTCAACCTCTTTGTATTGCTAAATTGTTAAATCAGAAAATTAGACCTTGCATTAGAAGACTTGGCTAGACCTTGGATTTTACACAACTTTTTACGTGAGACTTTTTACATAACGTGTTATTGTTGGGATTTCACTTAATTTTGTTCCTCTTTTTCTTTTTGAACGTATAATATGTACATATTACATAACACATAAAAATATAATTAAGATTTTCAAATTGAACTATAAAAATATCTGGTGTACGGTGTACGTGTGCGCGGACGAACGAGAACTTCTCGTCGAGAAGTGTTTACAATCTTCAATACTCAATAAAGCTCAACCCAACTTATTCCAATAAAAAAATTTATTAATAATAGTAAAATAATACTTTATTTTTCTAGTTCTAGTTTTCTATTAGCGCTAGTAGCGATAGTTCTAATTTTTTATTTTTTAAAAAATCTTGAATAGGTGGTTATTTTTATTAGCCTTGAAAGGGACAAAGAACCAGTATTTTTCGGATTTTATAACTATTCCATTTTTTTGTACATTAAACTCTACCTAAATACAAAGATTCAAGTTCTTGGATTACTAGAAATAACGTTGATGAGTCAGTCAATACATCAAAATCAATAAGTCAATAAGTTAAAATAACAAAACTTTAGGCTCACATATCTTATGAACTAATATGGGTAGAGGAATAAAATTGTTATATTTGGTTTGTAATGAACTCTAATTAAAAACTAATTTTATACATATCTATGTATATAAAATTAAAGTTTTGTCTGTACATTGGTCAGAATTGAAAAATGTTTGGATACTTTTTCATTTTATACATTCTGAAAACCGAATCCGGCCTTAATTTTTTTCGTGGATGTGTGTTTGTCTGTCGCCCCAGTCAAACTTTATAGGCGCAAAACTGGCTAAGCGATATCAATTAATTTTTTTTCAGAGATGAGCGCAAACATGTTGCGCAATTTGTAGGCTTGGTTTCATCGAAAAATATTAAGTAGAACTAAAGTTATTAACAATTTTATAAAATAAAATATATAAAAAACAAAAAAAATTGTTTTGACCCACCGTAAACAAACCCCACAGACTCGCTATTCAAAACGTTTGGGTACTTCTAGACCACCTAGAGACTCACGGTTTTTTGCGTTTGGTCGGAAATTGGCCCAACCCGACTGGAAAAATCCGAAAAGTTAAAAAAAATATATTTTTACCCCCCTTAAAAATTTAATGACGGCGGGCGCACGTTAAAGTTTTTTTGGAGGTTTATTGGTTAGAGGTGGTCAGAACTAGAATTATTAAATATTTACTGGTGCAACAGCCATATTGAGAGAAGAGGCTGGTATAAATAAATTAATGCACCATCATGGTTGATGATTGTTGAATGACTTCCCAGTCTAATTGGTTTTGTCTACGTTTATTTTCTTATTTATTATATTTATTTAGCATTGTTTTTTTTATTGCTATATTACTTCGTTTCCATTGGCTATTTTTTAAATGTACAGATAGACTCCAAACTACGATTTGGAGAGTATTATATTCTTAGTAATGGAATTAATGATGTGTTATATAGTCCTGATTTTATTCCTAGAAGGCTTTGGAAACCAAAACTATTTAGGAATTTAATTTAATTGCTAGGCCTACATGATTATAGGAAACATAGCCACTAATACCTATTGTGAGCCCCGCGCGGAGCGCGGGGTGAAAGCTAGTATATATATTTTTAAATATCTTTAGTAGCATAATGGAGGGGGGTAAAAAGTGTCTTGAGTTGGTTCTTGTTAAGGATTGTACGGCTGTGGTCGACTCGGCGGGGGCACTTCCGTGCCTCCAGATTTACACGTCTCACATGCGTTTGATCTGATTTCCAATTTACCTTACTTATTGTATTGATTTTATTTTAATTTTTATATCAGATATTATTTTAATAAAAAATCGTGAAAAAATAAACCAATGAAGTCGTATTATAATCACTCTTTTAAGATAAATCTAGTTTCCTGACTAGAGTTTGGTGACTAATAAAGAATTATATGTCCTTGGGAAAGAAAGCTATACAGAATAAGGGCAGAAAGTTTTTTTTATATATATATATTATATCGTATATGTAAAAGAATAACTTAAGTCGCATGAAGTAAAAGACACGCGATGCCCAGTAGCACTTTAATTGAGATGCTTAAAAAAAATTCTTGTAACTGATATATATCAATGAAAAACTTGGGATGCACTATAAAGTCAGTTTGTTGATCAGTTTCCTCTTTAGAGTTTATTCAGCTCGATTAACCAAGTTCAAACAACTTAATACTTTTTTTAGGCTATTATTAGACAAGGTCATAATGTTAAAAGAATCTATAGCGTAAAAAAAACTTTTCATTCACACGTTTTTTCCTTCTGAGCTGTAAAGTAAAAGTTACAGAGTTTCCTGAAACATTATATTATCTGTTAACATTTTAAACATTCTTAAACAGACCGGTTTTAGATGATATCCTCATCCTTCTCGTTGTTTTTTTTTATTTTTTTAAAGTAAAGAAGGTGGTTGATGCAAGGAGTTTGAAAGGAAGTCGGAGTTGACCGAAGTAGTGCATTTATAGGGCTTTTTTTTACTCGAGATCGTTCTCATGTGTCTTCCGTACATAGGTCTCAGGTTGCAACGACTTGGTTCTATGATCTCGTGAGAAAATCTCATCTTTAATTTTACCTTAAATGTAGTACGACTTTAACTGTAAACTTTGATTAAATACATTAAATAATTTGTATGATGCGATCGTCTTAGATCAAAATAAAGTTGAGTTAATAAAAATTGGTAGTGCGTGAAGTCTCACGTAAAAAGGGTTTCGTTGGTGTTGTAAACATGAAATTAGTAGTAGGGGGGGGGGGGGGGGGGGGGGGGGGGGATTTGGATGTTTTTGACAAAATGGCGTAGAAAATTAAACGCTTTCCACAAGTGTTATATATTTTTGTAATCTACTCTTCAATACCTTTCACTTGATACCCCACTCAAAATTTTGAAAAAACTTTTTTTTCCCCGTGACAGCAATTAGCCGCCATCTTGGATTCCCAGTTGATCGGACCAAGTTGCTATTCTTATTTTTTCTTTGGCCCATCAGACTGCACATTTTGCATATTTTTCTATATTTTTAGTAAGAGCGGAAATATAGTTTTAGGGGGGGAGGGGGGGGGGGGGGGAAGCTAAATTTCGATGTTTTTTGACAAAATGGAGGGAAAAATTAAACGCTTTCTACAAGTGTTATATATTTTTGTAATCTACTCTTCAATACCTTTCATTTGATACCTCACTCAAAATTTTAAAAAAATATTTTTTTCCCGTGACATCAATCAGCCGCCATCTTGGATTCCCAGTAAATCCGACCAAGTTGCTATTCTTATTTTTTCTTTGGCCCATCAGACCGCACATTTTGCATATTTTTCTATATTTTTAGTAATAGCGGAAATACGATTTTTAAGGGGGGGACACGCAAAATGTCGATGTTTTTTGACAAAATGGCGCCGAAAATTGAACACTTTCCCTAAGTGATATATATATTTGTAATCTACTCTTCAATACCTTTCATTTGATACCCCACTTAAAATTTTAAAAAAATATTTTTTTCGCATGACGTGAGATATCCGCCATTTTGGATTTGAACAGCTGATAATTTTGAGTTCGCTATATTTTTCCTGTGTGCGCGTCAAAACGATCTTTAATATTGGAAAGTTTCACGTTTCTATCTCTTTTTATTTAAAAGTTATTGGAACCGTACAGAGTGACAGACAGACAGACACATGAACGAAACTATAAGGGTTTCTTTTTTTGGTTTTACCAACGAAACCCTAAAAAGTAGTACTGGCTTGCTCCAAACCTATAATTCTTCACAGGCTATTTATTAATCGTATACTTTATTACTGTAAACTTTGTACTTACAGTGCAGTCGTCATAGACTTAAATCAGAGGGTACCATATAGGAATATTCCTAATGATTGTAGTGCTACACCCAATTATTCGAACAAACAAACACTATGCTATCTTGGGAGGGTGCAAAAACTACAAAATGTTAGCATTTTTTCGAAATATTTCAAAAAAAAGGTTAATTTTAGCGGAAAACTTTCTGATAGTAATTTTTAGAGGATTAAATTTCCTTCAATTTTTACAGGTCAAACATATTTGTTGACCCCATAGGTACTGAGATACAGGGTTTCGAAAAAGATGTAAAATTTCTCAAAATCGTGAAAAACTGCTAAAAATACTTGTTTCTCACTCCCGACCGTTTAAAATCAAACATCGGGACGTCACGACGATTCTTTTATACTTTCTTAAATACTTAGTATATTTGAGAAAGTATTGTGATTGTGATGGGGCGAAAAAAACAACATATTCATAGAGGGACGTGCCCAAAACCATAGTATTTTTTTTGTATACATGCATTTATTAATATCTTTCGATTTATGCTACTACATTCACAAAATGCACTTGAATGCTATTTTTGGCTTTTTATTTGTGTAGAAATAATAATATAGAACTATCAAGGTTTACACCTTGCAACAAAAAGTTATCTTATATAAATCTAGTTTTAGCCATATGTACTACAGTCTGTTCCAAACGAGAGTTAGTGCGTTTACAGCTCGGGAAAAACTAGCAAATGGGGTGGGGAGCCAATGAGAGCTCAAGATTTGCCCTCTGGATAACCATATAAGAATGTGAATGTAGTGGCTTTATTTTTCCCTCAGAGGTTGGCCAATCTGTGTGTCACTCGATTTCCCGCGATGTCAACGCACTAACTCTCGTTTGGGACAGACTGTAGATACGGAACTAGTCAAATGATGTCTTTATTCCCTATCCCCCTTACTTCAATTTCCCAATCACACCTTCTTATTATTTAGTTTCTGACTCTTTTCATGCCTATTTTTACCCTACTTTATACCTATAAGCAACGTTTTCTACCATTCTCATTTTTTCAAAAATTCGCTAGAGCCTGATCTTCAGTAGGAAGATGCAGAAGGAGAGTGTAAAAAAAGTGAACTGCTTGATGATGAAGAAGAGCAAAAAGAAGAGGAAACTCCCTTTGCCAAACGCTTAAAATATTGAAGTTACTTTTTATTTTTACATTTAATTATTATTTAGACGTTTATTTTAATATATTCTACAGTTAGGCTTATATAGTTTTAGAAGATAAATAAACATAAAGGACTCTACTTTATTTTAATGCTTCATGTTTTATTATAATAATTTACTGAACACATTATTAGACAATAAGAATCGTTGCAATAGACTAAATGTAAAAATCAGGGTTAAAAAATAACCTAATATATATGTCACAAAAGTCACAGGATAAAACCAGGTGGAAAGACGAACTGGGTTATTTTATGGCCTTTCAAATTCAAACCTAACATGTACACTACTATAGTATGAATATAGGAGGACAATAGGAAGCAGTGGTGATTATGGGGGGGGGGGGGGGGGCGACCTATGCAAATGGAAGTAGACACCATAACTACATTAAATATGTTGCAAAATAGAAAAAAAACATACGAAAACAGTTTTTCACGATTTCGAAAAAAATTTTGCACTTTTTTGAAGCCCGGTATGTCGTTACCTATGGGGTCAAAAAAAGTTTTACCAGTGAAATTTAATCCTCTACAAATTACTATTACTAAATTTTCTGCTAAAATCAACCGTTATTGAAATATTTCGAAAAAGTGTGGTTTTTTACTCCCCCCCCCCCCCCAGTTAGCACAGGGCTTTTTTGGTCGAAAAATTGGGTGCTGGACACCCACTAACAACATCCCAAAGTTTTATTAAATCCGGAATTTTTCTAGGGTCCAAATTTCGATATAGAAAATTCTATTTATCCTATTCCCTCCCAAAAAAAAAAAAAAAATTAATTTGTATTGTTAATAAAATACAACTCTACTATATATTATGTATGTTAACCGAATTTGATAATCGTAAGTTTAGAATCAATGCTTCTCTATAGATAGACCACTGGAATTCATTTTAGAAATTACTTTTTAAGACTAAGGGTTCGAACGGAATTGTAAAATTTATGTTTTGAGTTACCACAATACATTGTTGTGATTGTACATAGTATCTTTGAGCGCCATTATTTATGAATCCTTTTTTAAATAACCTAAATTATTTCTTAAGTACATTTCCATAATCCCTTCAGTTGCACAAATGCTGAGATGCACCTGTGAGATGAATTTCGTTCAAATCGATCAATTTTTACGCCAACAAAACAAAAACAAAAAAAAAGTGAAACGAACAAACCAACTATTCATAGCCCATATTTCTGAAATGAAGAACTCACTGCGCTCGTTCAATTATTATTATTTTTTTGTTTCTTTGTTTTTAGGAACACCAAATTGATAACAGTGGGTTTCCTATTTACTTCTGGTTACATCTACAGTTACTTATGCTAACTGCCATCGTAAAAACTGCAGCTATGTAAACTGGTAAGTGTTTTTCTAATATCATTTTAGGTTTCTGTACGAAGTAAAAAGAAACCTTATTTAACGGCTCTGCCTGTCTGTCCGTTAGCATATTTCAATTCATAAACTACTATAGCTAGGAACATGAAATTCGGTGTACAACTGTATTTGTGACAACTGTACACTTTTTGGATTTTTCACACTTAATATTTTCAAGATGGCGGCCAAAATGGCGGGCGACTAAAAAAAAGTTTTTAGTCACCATGACATGTTGTACATCAATTTAAAGGTCTTGAAATGTAGAAAAAGAATAAGCAATTATTAAAATTCCACACTTAAAAATATTAACCGTACAGAAATCGGCGATTATCGCCTCACGTACTTACGTGAAGCGCGCCTTACTTGTTTATATATATGTTTAATCCCCTTGTGCCTGGTCTGTGCCCCTTAACTGAAATCTATTTTACATACATATTCAGTAGGGTCATACCTCAAGTTAAAACAAAATTTAACTCTTAAGCAGCTGCTCAAGAACCACTTGAATTTTTGAATGGATTATTTTTTGATGAAACAACAACATTTATTTTAATGTTCTTTGTAAGAGAATTAAACCTTATTTTTTTCTACTTATATTTTGTGTTGTATAAAGCAACTTCTTCATTTCTCCTTTTCACGTTCAAAAGGGAAATAATCTCAAGTGCTAATGGAAATAAACTTCAGGTAAAGTTATATTGCACCGAGTGTAAAGGTATTTACAGAGTAATAGCAGTTTGATTTTTTTTTTTTTTTTTTTGTTTTTCTAATTTCTTAGTCTGTCGTTGGTTTCAATAATACTTAAAGCATTGTCGAGTAAAAAAAGGAAAAGTTAAAGGCGTTTGAGTTAAAGAAAAATACGTTAACATAGCTTGTAAACGTTTACGGGGGGTAAGGGTTTTAAAAAAGTGGACGGTCGTTAAGAAGGATTCGAGTAAGGTAGCACGTACTGGAAGGATTTTAAGGTAGAAGACGGGGCAACTATTAAAATCCACTTTTCTCTTACATTTAGTCAGTGGGTCCATGAGAAGAATCACTGCAACATTATTAGAGTTAAGGTAAAAATCTCACACGAGAAAAAAAAATCTGAGGTAAAGTGTAATGGGAAAGGAGAGGACGTATAATCGGTAGTGAAGAGTTTAAATTATCACCTTGAAGAAGTGCGGTCCGAGGTGGTACAACACGTCCGTGGACTCGCCAAGGGAATAAATCTGGATCCGACGATATTGCCCGAGTGCCTCCGGGGGCTGCCGAACAGAAGGGGTCAAAGGTCACCTTCACTCCTTACCTATCTGAGCCTCTATTAATGCGTCCTTTTCCAGCTTCCTTCCTTCCAGTGCATTCTCATAGAGCCATCTTTCATTCTTCTCTTTGAATTCTTAACTTCGGCTGCTTGAATCTGCCACTTGTAACATATCTCTTTGTTTTTAAATTGTAACGATTAACTTTACATTAGTTATAAATGTTGTTATTTTAACTTCATCCTCATGCATTTGCCACTTAAAACGTATAATATTTTAGTTTTTGAAGCACAAACATCTATCCATCATTCTGTTCTTTAAATGCTTAGCTTCGGTTGCTGGAATTTGCCACTTATAAAATTTTTTCCCCCTAAATTATTTCTAGTTCATTCACGATAAGCCACCTAAAATTTCGTTCTTCAAATCATTGTTTGCTAAATTATTTGCTATAATTGATTATTTTAACCAAATCTTGTTTTATATTTACTACAGGGATTATGTACTAAATGGTGACTGACTTGAGATAAATCTAAATTTGTTTTTACTTCCTAAAATTTGTGGATCTTACTTCTTAGAGAGTAAAACTTAAAGAATATATATATAGCCAATTTATAGACAAAAATCCACATTAGAGTTAATAAGGAGGTTATGCTTATTAGATATGAATTGCATTTTATGCAATTTACTAAATAAGAAAATATTGTTCCTTGCAGTATTTCTTAATTAAATGAATTGACCTTCGTTACGGATTTGAATCCAAGAGGATTCACGTTGTCAGCGTGAATTTTTTAATATCGTTGTAATTGCTTTATCTTTTGGCTTAAATATTAATTTAAGCCAAAAATTTAAGTCTTCTAAATTGTACATACAATATTTATCAATGCAAATTGATTTCTGTATTCCCTTTATTAGTTATTTTGTTTACATATTATTTTGTTTGATTGTTAACTTGCTGATTTTTTTTATTAATTTACTCGTTTGCAAGGTGTCTTGTTTTTTATTTACTTGTTTATTAGTAGACTCGTTATCTTGTGTTCTCTTCAGCTTCTTTACTAGTTATCTTGTTTTCTTGTTTACAAGTTATCTTATTTTCTTGTTTTCTTGTCTATTTGTTATCTTATTTTTTCGTTAGCATATTTACTAGTTGTCTTAAGGCCCCTGTACACGGTCAAAATGTTTGAGCAAACATTTTGACTGTGTGTGGGGCTGTTTGATGTTTGACGTGTATGGCCTAAATTTGCCCGACTAAAATTGCCGAATTTGCCGACATCAGGCATTTTGCGCAAACACGATGTTTGATCGTGTTTTATGAGGCTTTTATGTTTTATAGTTTGCTTTTGTTTATTTACTTATTATCTTGTTTTCTTGTTTTATTATTTGCTTGTTGACTTGATTGTTGTTGAACTTATTTGTTTGTTTATAAGTTGACTCTTTTTCTCGTTACTAGAACACAGGCCACGTGAACCCCATCCTATGTCCTCTAGTACAAAAGCATTATGTATATAGCTATATGAAACCTTTGGCAGGTCTTAAACTTCCACGGGCTAATGCGCCTCGAATTATAATTTTATTTATTATTACTATTACTGAATAGTTCTAATGATGGTATAGTAATTATTAAAGTATTGAAATAATAATTACTAGAAAGAATATAATTACAATGATAGAAATAATGATACCTTCAATACTTTTTAATTCATTAAAAACTTTTTTCATTATTATTTTTTCATTTTGAAACTAGTTTTAATATTAAATGAACTCTTCTAATTAATGATTTAGTCTTACAATAAAGGCTTTTTTTCCTTATCGAACCATCCATTTTTGATTTATTTATATTTTTTGCTCTCTCTATTCTCATTGTTTCATATTACTCTATTGAGAATTGTTTTTTGTTGTTTTCAAAAGGAGGATAGATGAAACTAAATGAAGAAAAAAAAAATGTATAAAGAAGAATAAAGAAGGCCAATCATTGTTGTTTAGATCTATACAAATTGTCTTTTACAATAGATTGAAACAGGGAGGGGATTGCTTCTCATCTCGTCAAGGCTCAGTGATAGAGAAAAAAAGGAAAAGGTGTGAAGCTGCTAAAGCATCATGTGTAAAGTCCTCTTCAGATCCGAAGTACCACAGTACCTCTTCGGTTAATTACAAACTCGGACCAAACCTAAGAACAAAAAAGAAAAAAAACATATAGTTAAAAAGAATTCTTATGTTCTCCTTCTCCTTCCATAAAAAAAAATATAAAGAATACATGCGACTATCTTCCTGAACAAAGGGGAGCTTGGTAGAGACTCTGAGGCCTCTTTGGAAGTGAATAGAAAGCGGCATCGCGATAAGGCCAAGGAGGGCCGTTTTTATAGGAATTATATTGGCTCGCGGTTAATTAGTCTAGGGTGGATATTTAATGGGCCTCTTTCTACAGTGCTCGGTATCGATCCTTCCCAACTCTTCGATTCAACAGATTAATAGCTTTGTATCCTCAGCCCAGTATAGAGACCACCAGACTCTGATCTAGAACCAAGCTATTCAGAGCCAATTATTATACTATTTTTTTTAATTAAAACGTTGCGCACAACTTTATTTTATGTATAAGCCGGACAAATATGCGAGCTATGTTAGTCGGCTCTATTGAAAGACTTGTAAAGTTCATAGCTAATAATTATTTTCATATTATGTAAATTCAATTAAATTAATTTTATTTTTAAAATTCCTATGGTCTAATATGTTTTATCAGAGGCTTTTTTTAACAGGTTAGGAGAATAGGATAAACTAATATGCAAATCAGTAATGAGAAGATGTGAACATTATTTCGATAAAAATATAGGAAATAAGAGAGATATATCTTAGTGTATATTACAGAGATTAGAAACGTGATGACGCGCATATAAAGGTTTCAGGAGAAGGAGGATGTTAGTAACATTTAGAAGGATAAAAATGGATAGATTAGTAGTTTATGCAGGAAAGACCAGTGGTAATATGTAAAATACAAAAATTTGACAATAAAATTACAAGGATTATCAGAAGATAGTTAAGCCTATATATGAGTTTGACGTTGTCCCTATCAATGCAACACAAGTGCAATCCCTAAATATCCAGCAACAAATTATTTATTAATCATGTTAGTTGTAGCAACATGGATTTAGCATTTTAAGTCCATGTTTATGTTTCATGTTTTAACTTAAATGCAGCAGCTTTATCGTTATCGTTATAGTTTAGTTAGTTGGTTTGTCTTACCTTAACACTTTTTTAAATATTAACATTATATTTATAGACCTTTGTGAAGCACGAGATGTTCCTCAAATCTTGGTTGATCGAAGCACCCCACTATATTTGATCAATTATTAAGGAAAACTAGTAAATTCACTTTAATCTTAGTTATTTTGTTTTTGTTTCTCCGTTTTTCTTCTATAATTATTGTTAATCTGTAGATTTATTTCAAATCGTTATTTTTCTTTAATAATGTTTTATTCAATATTTCAACTATCCAGCATTACTGGCTGCTCTTCAATTGTTTAAAGATAATAGTCATTTTCATATTAAAAAATAGTAAAACACTTCTCTAGACGTTAAAACCTTATATCTGACTTGCCAAACTATGGCGTGGATTATAAAATATTGAAATACAATTTTAATAGTCTTAAAGGGAGGGGGGGGGGGGGGGGGAGAGAAAGAAAAAGGCACATTAGTACAGGGCCGCAAATGGTTTTAATGTTCTGAAAGATCACGAATACCTTTCTCGGAGATTCATTGACTAATATACAAGGGAAAAAAGTTCAATTTGATCGCCGCTCGTAATGGCCGCTTGCGGAGCTCTGTCCGGCTAGAGGCATGCGCACATCCCTTGTATACTGTACTCGTCTCAAACTAGTTTTATAGTCCTGACTATCATCGTTCGACCAATGGACTTTACCTTGGACGAAAGAGAAAAACGTACCAATAAAATGAGCAGTCAAAAAGCCGTAAAGAGGTGGACGGTGAGGTTTGCATGACTGCACCTATAGGCCTTGTCTCCTAACCTGAGAACCCTCCCATCATTACATTACCGTCATTAGCTAAATGGTTCCACAGACCCTTTGCCAACTCCCACACGATGTCTGACGATGCCGCTCCCTTATAGACGAGGATTCATTTACTATGAAATATTGAATAATTAAAAAAAGAAGTAAATGCCATCCTACAATTCTATAGTGTAGAGCTTTGCTCTTAATTATTCGTATGAGCCATTTCAGTGTTAAGTTCCTTTGTACACTCTTTTGAAGATCATCGATAAAACAAGATAATAAAATAAGCGGAAATTCCTATAGTTAGTATTTGTCGTTACTTTTTGAATTTTGATCGATCGCAATACTTGGACTCATACCTTTCTTGATTCGAACATTTGTATGAAATCTTATCTAATTATAAAACTCTCAATGTCTGTGTTTGGAAGAGTTGTTAGAGTGTTGATATATTGCTTTACATCAATTTGATTGCTCTGTCGTCTACCGAACAGATTGTCGTGTTCTTAGTTCATTTTTAGACTCTTGTTATCTAACAAAACTAAATAAAGAATGTTTACAATGTTTATAACCTGTCATTTGTATAACCTTTCAAATAAATCAAATCAGAGGTAAGACAGTGTAGAGATTCTCCTATTCATGGAAAAACATTGAATCATGGGTATGTTTTTGGGCATTGACTCCAGTTTAGCCACTCTTTACTCTTCCACTCTGACTCCACCTCTGAAGACGGTTGCTATGGTGCGCTCCTGTTGGCGAAATATAGTACTCAAAAGTTTAAAAGTAAAAACTGAGCCACCTCCTTACCTTACTTTCTAATACTATATTTAAGGGCGTCACATTTTTTTGTCGGATTTTGCGTTTCGGAAATTTCTTCTGTCTCCCTTCAAAAAACCATATCCATGTTAAAAGTAAAGCCAACCAAGTTAAGACTTACTCTTCTCCAAAGTGAAATTGATGATAATAGTTAAGTTATCAATTATTAGTCTCCTTTCGTCTGTCAATTTCTTTAATTTACACGGCCACTAGATTTGGAATAATCTATCATTAATATCAAACCCTTTGACTGTAATGTAGACAAATATTAACTTGATGCGTAGGCTTCCGCGGGTAGACTCGTAACAAACAGCTTGGTTTTCCGGTGAAATCCGCGTGACGGAGAGGTTGAAGTCTGACGTTTCATATCATTCCCGTAGTGGAAGCGAAACGTCGGACTTCAACCCCTTCGTGACGCGGATTTCTCCGGAAACCTAAGCTGTTTATTAGACAAATACTGTCTCACTACAATAACTTTAATAATTTATCAAACCGCAAGCGGTAATCGGCGCCTTCAAGACCCCCATACACGGTCAAAATGTTTGTGCAAACATTTTGACCGGGTATGGGGCTGTTTTATGCTTGCGCAAACTTGATGTTTGACGTGTATGGCCTCAATTTGCCCGACATTAGGTTTGCGCAAAATGTTTGATCGTGTATGGGGGCCTTAAGAGGTGCAGGAATATGGAACCAGGACAGAATCTGACTCCTGCATGCAAAAATTAATTTATTTTATGCTTTAATTTAATTGATTTATATTTTTCAATTCAAATTGTTTAAACTAAGATTTCTTACAGCCTACAATGCAGAATTCAATTATGAAAAAAATATATAATATAATATTATTACACCTTCGAAGAATTGTTAAATTTTATTTCTGTATTCGACTCTTGACAATATGATTTGAAGGATTTCTCTATTATGTCCTAATCATTATGATTTGGTTAGATTGTATCCACTAGTTGCTTAGAGAACGTTAGCATTACAAGGAATGGAGTGGTAAATACAGAAATAAATAAAGCTCGAATACAATTCATCAGATTAGAAGGATAGTTTTTGTAGTCCATTCCATAAACCAGTTTGCTTCAGATCCTTTGTCCGGACCATTCCAAAAGTCATCGCTAATGATTGCGCCTGCTCGACCTCCGTTGCCTCTAGCTTTTTTTACACTGTTAAAAAGTCAAAACCCTTCCATATTATTATAATTTTTTCTTCTTCTTCTTTCATCTCTCATTCTTTTGAACAAAATTAAGTTTTTTCTCTCTAGTTATGTTCCATTTATCATTGATTAACCATACGCTTTGTCACATTCATTAATTTTTTATATTTTTTTAAAAAATATAATTGGCTTTGAAGTAATGGATTTGGTAATTCCCATTGTTGTAATAACCTTTTGAATCCGTGACTTATTTTTTACAATTTTTCTTCTGTTTATTGTTAAAAAAAATAACTTTGCTACGCTTAGGTCAAATTTTAATGAACTCCTTTTTTTTCTACTATTATTATTAAAATTAGTATTATGATAGATAATTTTCAAACAAAACTTAGAAATGGTTAGTCAAAGGCTGGATTTATTATTCCAAATAATTAATAATTATTAGAATGGTCAGATAAAACTACAGTAAAAGGGAAACGATATAGACAGATAATTAGTTCCTACAGAAGGTCTAACATATTTATCGTAATATTTATTTAGTAAATAAAATATATACTGTAAATTCGTATTTACCTTTTACTTTTGCTTCCGAGCTTACCTAAGGTAACGGAAGCTATGTGTTCTCCGATTTAGAAAATTCTAAGACAGAAATCCGTTTCAGACATTAGGGAACATTTTTCGGTTCCTTTTCTGTCTTTTTCCCGGACCCCCCGCCATAGATCCCCCCCCCCTAATAATTCACTGCAGACGACGCCCGCATGACTTACAGTAGGATATTGTACTACAGTAAGCGTCAGCATAACATTCTCTAACAAATAATACGTTCTAAAACAGTTATTGTTACTTGGGCGCGGAGATTTCTTTTTTTTTTGGGGGGGGGGGGCAGCTTCTTTTTGAATAAGTAGTTCCCTTTTCTTGTTACCACTACGATCCCCCTCCCCCCCCAATCTAAACTGACTTAGAATGTGCCCCCTCCAGACCTAGCCGCTGGATACGCCACTAAGCCCGCAGATAGCTCCAGATTGATTTGAACTGCTCCCTTTGATTTCTGCTAAATTGATTCTTTAATTCATGAAAAAATCAAAACAATTTTGACGAATTAAAAAAAAGGGGGAAACATTTATACAAATTAGACTATAATGGATGTAAAAGAATAAAATCAATAAAGAAGTACGTGATAAGGATACGAGGAAGCCATGTGCCACACCAATTGGTAGTCTATTAAGATTGCAATATTTACTCTTTATATTGCAAAAATTAGCAGTCACAAAGTCGGCAGTTTAAAAAAGACTTCAAATTTCAAATAATGAAAAAAATAGTATAAATTTATCGCCGGCAAGTCTTTAAATACACATCTTCTAATTTATATTGGTCCAACTTCCCGGCTACCTTGAAAGCTGAAGTTGCACAGATTATGCACTTCTGCGATCGCAATGAAATATTCAGTCTTTAGTTAAAGAAAATAGTTTGTATTAGCCGACAAAGCAATACATTTCTACTTCAATACATTTCTAATTCGAAAAATATGTAAACATACTTTTTAAAATTTTATTGGAACTAATTTTTAATTCCAGCTAAGTGAGGTTAGAATTGATTAAAAGATGTAACGCTTGCAATAAATCTACTTATTTTTACTCAATCCTATGGCTTACTTCTTTAAAATATTAAATGTGAAATCAATTCAGAATTCGAACAAAGACAAGCCCTCCATGCTTCCATTTTTAGTGACGTACCTACGTATATACTGTGATCGCTTGAAGTACTGTGACCGATAAAAAAGTTTTTTGTTTTTTATCCTATTCAATGCATTGTTTTTATTACTTCTTTTATATATAGGGTGACCCAGTTTTAATGGGACAAAAAAGAAATCCTGATTCTATGGCCCAAGATAGACAGAAAAAAGGTATATATAGCTTATGCAATTCTCAATAGTATTCGAGATATATCGATTTATCGATTTTTTTCGATACATTGCTGTTTTCTCAAATAAAATGCGAAGAGATAAAATGAAAAGAGCATTCAATTTGAATTAAAATAAATTAAATATAACCCACGTTATTACATTTAAAAAGGAACTTACACTCATTTACAATGTAAAATTGGAGTAGTTGAAAAAATTGAGTGATATTGAAAACCACCATCATTTTGTAATACCATAGTCACCATTGAAATCCGAAGAGCTTAATAATTAATAACTGACCCTTTTCATTACCTTTAAAATTATATAATATAATCTAAACCTTGTTTAAACTTTCACTGAAATATGCTTAAAAACTTCAATAGGGTAGCTAAAATTTGGAGTACAAATATAAACAAAACATTTCTTTTTTATTAGATTATCTTTGCATTTTATTTATTTTAAGAATAGTTTTGTTTATATTTGTTTTCTTGTATAGAAAATTGTAGCTACCTTATTGAAGTTTTTTTAAGCATACTTCAGTAAACTTTTGTATAACTGTAAAAGTTTAAAAAATGTTTAGGTTATATAATTTTAAAGGAAATGAAATGGATCTGTTTTTCTTTGTTTTTCCGTTCTTTTCTGTTGTTCTCTTCAGACTTCATTGGTGACTATGGTATTAACAAAGTTATGGTGGTTTTCAATACCACTCAATTTTTTAAACTACTCTAACACGTGAGTTATATTTTAAGTAATTTTAATGAAAATTTAATGCTCTTTCTAATGGTGAAAACCGCTACTCTATAACTTTTTTTGATTTTGGTTTATTACGCATTTTATTTATGAAAACAACTATTTATAAAAAAATCGATACATCGAAATATCTCGAAAACTACTGAGAATTGCATAAGGCAATATATACCTAGGGATATATGCCTTTTTTCTGTCCATCTTGGGTCATAGAATCAGGATTTCTTTTTTTGTCCCATTAAAACTGGGTCACCATGTATATATATGATATTGTGTATTAAAATTTTGGATACATATTTAGTTTTCAATACTATACATGTCTCACTTTAATCTTCAGACATATGTGAAAGTATTTCAGCAGTCAGCAGATATTACAGTGCCATATCTCCCCAGCATATTTTGTTTTATACCACTAAGTTTAATTCTAAAAATTGTATTGTGTTACTTGTACAAAACACAATAGTCTATATGCATATTCGTCTTAGTTAAGAGAATATGCGTATTAAAAATATTATATCGTATCTATTGTGAAGGTATATATCGTGAAGGCATTAAAAAGAAAGAAAAACGGATATATGTATTAGTTCCAGACACCATACTAATTTATCAAAAACTGTATACCTTTATTATTAATTATTTAATTTGACTGCTGACTTATACTAATTAACGTTTGATGTCAAACAAATTCAATTTAAAGAAGAAATTTAAGATAGAAAACCACACACAGGACCTAAATGATAATAGTGGTTACAGTTGACTGCCACAATATAATTAGAGAGTTTTATAGAAAACGATAAAATTAAGAGACTACGGTTCACTTCCTTCATTATTGGATGCTTTAACAAAAACATTTCTAGATTAAAGATTTTTGGCAGAGGAATCCCACAAGGTTCAACTGTTTCCCTCCATTTATTTCTGATTTATATTTTTTTCTGTTCTTTTCGTCTTCTGAAGATTTCTTTTTTGTTTGTTTCATCAAAAATATTTTACTGTCTACAAATAAATAGCTCCGACATTTTTAATATAAAGTTTAAAGAAAAATCCTAAATAAAAGCAATTATGTCAAAACAAGAGTATAGTTTTCTTTTCTGTTGCGTTAATACAAGACAAAAGTTAGATTTGTCTTGTTCAATGTTCCGTGATTATATTAATGAACTAAATCCAACTCTATGTTCTCAAATTTGCTAGACCTTTAAGTCAATCCAAACACTTTTTTTACATTTTCTTGCAGTCACATCCCCCTGCCCGCCTTTTTCAGCTTTACATAATTTCATTCTAACGCCTAACATCGTTCATTCTTGTTTTTTATAAACTTTTATTTTTTAAATTCTTGTTTTATTTTATTTTTTCTTGATATTTATAAAAGAACTGCTATTTATGTGGTTAAATTTGGTAACATTAGAACCCTCAACGCGAGGAGCTATATTACCGAGAAAATATTATCTGCTTGCAGAAAAATATCGAACTATAATAAATATAAAATTTTACACATAAACACAGAGAGTTTTGCCAGAAATATCTGCACTGACTCTACCTTTAGGCAGATAATATAAGATCTTGGAGATTATTTTTATCAGCATAAAAATAGTGTATGCTTACATTGAATTGTATGTAATCTATATATTATATAAAATCCAAATACCACTCACTGACTGATACATCACGATATCTCTGAAACCACTGGACCTATGACCATGAAATTTTGTAGGTGTGTTTCTCTTACCTCCTAAGTGCTCGCTAAGAAATTGTTTTGAAATCCGCCATCTTGATTCAAGATGGCGGCAATTTATATAAAAAATAAAACGATATCTCCGGAACCAATTGCACTAGAACCTTGAAATTTAGAAGTTAGCTTCCTTTTATGAAAGTAGAAACTTTTGATAAATGGTTTACCAATCGGACGTTTTGATTCAAGATGGCGGCCATATACATATAAATATGTGTATGTTCTTTATACAAATCTACAGTTTAAGTCCGATCACGATGAAAATTTGCATACTTAACCTTCAAAGCAAGGGGAAAATCACTGTCTACAAGAATTTTTAAAATTTAAATTTTGGTGCACAGGGGTACGGGGTACAAGCAATGAAGCGGGGTCAAAGTAACGAATACCATTCATGATGCATATCGTTGAAAAGCTCTTTAAAAGTACAGTAATTGTTGTTATGTACAGTTTTATCATATTTTCATTTAGGAGGGGGGTAAATTTAGGATATTTGCAAATTATTTTATCAAAGAGAAGGGGGCATTGAAATAAGTGGGAGGGAGAGAATCTAGATATTCTCGAATAGTAAAATAATTTAAATGTTTCTTGATGGTAGTTTATAAACTTTTCAAATTAATATAACACTCCGTAGCGAAGCACGGGTATCCAGCTAGTTAGTTATAGTATTAATTTAATTGGACAGGATGGGTTGTCTTTGTTTACCACTTACCAATAATTATTTTTCTAAATAACTAATAAGACAAAGAGATACTTAGTCAAAAGAACTTTAGGACGATGTATGTAAAAGTGATAATACCGCTTATCAAAATAACTACTAAAACAAGGAAATATTTACATATGAATGTTATAGGTGGGTAACCAAATATATGAGTGCCGCTTTCCTATGACAAAACATGATTTGTATTTTCTATTGTAATACTATAATAATGTATCGAGTACACTTTAGTACTTTAAGTATATTGCAATGCCATTTATGTGCATTTTACCTACAGCGATTTAAAGAATAATATAGGTCTATAGTCTGAATTATAATATTAGAAAAATCGTATTAAATATAAATAAAAAATATATATAATAATAATAATTTAATAATTAAAAAAAAAACTAACTGAATCAAATTACCTTAAAAAAACTTCCTAAACATAAAAATATCAACAAATTACAAATATTTATGACTTCCCAAAAAACCCACAAAAAACGGACCTTTCAAAAAATTAATTTATAACATAATATTCTAAACTTTAAACTGTCAGAATTTTAATTTTTATATTTATAAAAAATAATTTATTATTAATATTTTGTTCCCTTTACACGTATCTCATTCTTAAAACATCACCTATTAACTAATCACCACCTTGATACATAAATCTGCATCGTGATGCACAGCTTAGTTTTTTCTTAATAGGCTATTTATTAATTTTTTAATTCTCTCTAAAAACTTCCTTAAAATTTAATATAGATTGAAAAGAACAAAAAAAAAAAACTGAACTAACTTTTAACCACGTTAAACATGTTAATTAACCCTTGTATACCATTTAATGACGAGCTATTAAGTTTTATATATATATATAATAATTTTTATGCTTTTTTCACGCTTAAATAATCTTTTAGATTTATAAAATTTTGATTTTTTTTTTTAGCTATCAGTCACTTACTAGATTCTTTTATTATTAGAAATATAATATATATATATATATATATATATATATATATATATATATATATATATATATATATATATATATATATATATATATATATATATATATTAATTTCTTAAAACATTTTGGAATGTGCCCAAAGCTAAATGATAAAAAAAAAAATTCGGAAATTTTTCTGGCCTTTATCATATTTTAAAAAAATTATATATAAAAATAAAGCAAGATTGTGAAGATGAAGCAAGATTTTTTTAATAAAAAAAACCTCACCCTTTCCTACTGTTTTGAATAACTTATTCAGAAAACAATTTTCATGATATTACCATAATAATGGGCTAATTTACGAGCTTTTGATATCTGTCCTGTTTTTATCAGGTTTTATAAAATTATTCTTTTTATAAAAAAAAAACAAAGTTGTTATTAACTTCGATTTTTTGAACCTGTGGTTTCTTCATTTTTTTCTTTTAATTTTTTTTTTTATATATACAAAGTGGTTTAAACCCGTTAAATTTTGTATATAATCAACATTTTTATACTTTTATAAGAATAATTATTCTATTAATAATAATTATATACTATTATAGATGTCAAACCTGGGTTAGAGGGATTTACATCTATGAATTCTCTGTTATAGAGGCGTATTGTTTTAATAGTCGGAGCGTTTTTTAAGTTAACTTTAAAGGTGACAGTAAGTAAGTCAAATTAAACATTATTACCGCAACCGCAAGTTAGTAAGTTATGATAGTGAAGAGATACTTATCGTCGATACTTGCTCGATCTGAGGATCACAGGTCATTGTTTTGTTTTTCAAATGTTAGAGTTAGAATGAAGTCTGCTGGACTAGCAGTATTGAAGTCAAATTGAGGATTATTACCGCAAGCTTGTAATTTATGATATAAAGAGATACTTACCGTCGATACTTGCTCGATCTGAGGATCACTGGTTACTTTGAAGGTGACAGTCACTAAACTTATTTTTAAATAGTTTATGTAGCAATGTTGTCAATACTCTACTTTGGATTTTCACTTGTAATAATTAATACTTCTCAACATAATTTAACTTTATTGCCTAATACTGATTATGTTTATATGTGTTATTGGTTATTTAGTCAATTCATTATCCTGTATAATCAATATTTAAAATAATAATTTCAAAAGCCAGCTATTGTTTTAAGTTTTTAAATGATTTTAAGTTGTCTTCATTCTCTTTAAAGTGGTAGTGTCGTATAAGTTTTATTAATTCTATTTCACGGTCAAATAACAACCACGATGTGAGTTTATCCGTTTATTCAATCAAATGAATTTCTAAAGAGACAAATGAAAAATGGTGTGCTTATTCCCGACGAATATAGGAAGGATTAATTTCAAGCAAGTTTTCGGATAATGTGGGCGGTCACATCCGTCGTCATATTTTTGTGTGTAAAGTAACGCTAGGACAATATATTTTCACAAACGGTTTTGTTATTATAGACTCTTCAGTCGAGTTTGTTATTCGCAGATCCGTTTTCATTCTTAAAAAAAAAGGATTTGCATTTTTTGTCTCTCCACTCTTGAACGAACTTAGCAAAAAAACAACTCGACCGCAGTCGAAGGTAAAAAAAAGGGGGGAGACGTTTCTATGCAAATCCATTTTGGCACCACAAAGGCATATAATAATGATGGATGTTTTTTGTTGGAGTCTCAGATGACGTTGTTTACATTGAATGTCATATGAGGTCTATGAAGAATGAAAAAAAGATAAAGGATATAATAATTGGAAGTGATTTTTCGATCCTATGGACGTTAGATTGTAGGCACTTTATAATTTTTTTACATTATTTATTTAGGATTTAGATTCTTCAAGATGATGAAGACATTGAAAATGATAATAAAGGTTTCATCATTATCCGTCAGAATATATTTTTTTATTTAAAAAAAATATATATATTTTAAAGTAAGGTGAAGTGTACAAATGAGAACTTTTTTTTCTCGAATCGAGAGGGTTCTACTTGCTTCGATCCCTCCCTATCAATTATAATCAAGTGAATATTATGAAACTTCTTCGGCATCAAGAGATTGACTGATCGTGAAATATCATTTTAGAAGGAGGTGAATCGGACCTTGCTCCTTTTGACTAAGATAGCCTATGGTAACTCTTTAAGAGTATAACGTCTTAATGTTCCTTTTTTGGCTTCTTGTCCAGTACCCTTATATTTCATCGACCGACAAAAATCAAACCGCACCTTCTTTTTTTCCAAGTTCCAAAGATGGTTTTTTTTCATATTGATGGTACGGCATAACTCCCCAAATATTCTTTCTTTTTTCAATCTTCATTCGTATTCGCTTCTTTTTTTTATTATCCTCTTGGTTATGCGAGATCTGGATATCCAAATGACTGAGAGTGACATCTCTTGAAGAATCGTGGAAGGCAGGCATTAATCAAACACCCTCTCCCTCGCCCTCTCTTTTTTTCTCCTTCATTCGTGGTAAGATGGTAACTCGAATGCATGCTTCAAAAGAAAAAAAAAGACTAAGGGTGGATAAACTAACATTATTGAAGATACGAAGGTCTTTTGTTAACTGTCAAAAAAATATTTCCATCATGACTTCGTTTTTTTTTTTTAAATTATAAAACCCAGTTTTATTCTTCTTTTTTGTCATCTGCTTCTTCGGTTATCTATTGAATATAAGGGCTTGAAGGATATAGGGAATTGTGAATAATTATTTACTCGAATACTTGAAGCATTAATACCAGTACAAGTCCCTATTAACTCTTTCTATATATATATATACTAATATCAAGCTTTTTATATGTATATAATATCAAATGCCAAGACGTTCAGTATCGAATTGTAATGTAATTTCATTAGGCGACGACAATTAATGGCCATTGGTTGTATTAATGGCCATTTTATATTAAACTGAATAATTTTATAAATTGTTTTTATGTCGACGATTAGACATATGTAGGTACTATTATCGATGCTTTTTAATGAATACGATGCTTTTTGTATATTGCAAGAAATTATTACAAAAATTTGATATAATACAGGGTAGCTTATACCTACCCCGTGTAGCTACTAAACAGCTAAGGGTAGTTTCAGAATCACATATTAATTGTACAATTCATAGTTTCCTCCTGGCTCTTGTAAAGTTAATCGACATTTTATGGATTTACTTAGTTCTTTTCAGTTAGCCAGTTTTATTTCATTTCATTGAGCTAGGTTTAAAGTTTTGAACTAACGTAAACTAATTCCTTCGAGTTAACATTATGTGCTCAATACCTCTAGCCTCTAAAGTGAAACCTTATATTCTTTGAGGTGTGATCTTCACTTGCATATCTTGATTGCTGCATTTTCTTCTTAATCGTTGATTATAATTTCATAAGCTGACGACTTCCCTTTCTTCTTTATACAATATATTTTTATCTTTTTGCAAATGTGATGGTTAATTAATTTAAAAAAAAGTCGATGTAACACGGTAGTTACTATCTGAGAATAGCTATCGCTAGATTTACGGATACTGTCAGTTATTAAGTTGATTTAATAAATGTAGCTTGGTACAGAATGTATGTTTATCAACTACTGTCCATCTTTTTTCTGGATTGAGATACTTTTTTAATATTTATACATTTATACTGAAAGCATTACGACTGTATGATTTATCGAGTTTCTACCTTCTCTCATTAACACATTCTTTGTAAACTGTTCGTTTTCAACATGCATCATATCTAAGCAATTTTAATTACTTTTTTTGAGCCGAACGAGATACGAAAAATAATGAAAAACTGGCATATGTTTACATATCTTGAAAATCTTTTTAATTCTTAGCTACTAACAAAGTGTTAAGTAAAAAAAATTTCCTACTGCTCTGTCCGGTAGTCCTAAGTTTCTCACTTCTTTACCATTCCTACTACTAGTATCTTTTTCATCAATCGTCGAAAAAAAAGGAGGGTTTTATATGGTAGCTAAACGCTAACAGAAAAAGAGAGAAATACGCCAAAGATATATCGTTCTCCCACACCCTGTAGTTTTGTGTGGGATGTTAGTTACACTTATTAAAAACAGATAACAACCCTCTTTTGACAGCTACTAAAAACCGGGAGAGGAAAGGAGAGGGCAAGAAGTGATCTCCGCATAAAGAAAAACAAGCGGGAGGAATCCGGTGTTTGGAGGGCACCGATGAAAAGGCTCGCCATAAGAACCTCGCCGAGACCAAAGGGGATCTGGTAATTATACACCACTCGTCGAGAAGAAGTAAAATATTTCACAGTGGAACCCCGGGGTTTCTGTTCAATGTTTCCAAGATATCATTGGGCTATCCCTCCTCTGGTCTGAGAAGAGCCTCATGGCTAGAAACAGAGATATCATTTTAGATAAAGTTTAAAAACTCTTTTTCCAGTGTTCCCTCTGTCGGGTGTAAAGGAGTCCTTGCTGGCATTCCCATAAACAGAAGAGTCTATCCACTTCATCGACAACTCCCCTGCACGCTTTTCAACAGCTTCTCAAGCCTTCCCCGTTGGGATTCTTTTTATTAAATAATCCGATTGTTAGATGCCGAGCTCGAAAACTAATGTGCCTAATACTTAAATAAATGGCTAATGTTTAGCCTGCTTGTTTACCATAGGATATGTTTCCTCCTCAACCTTTAATTCACCCTGTTGAATACCTATACAATCAAAACTTGTCGGATCGTGTTAACTTTCGGAGATTTTATATTCCACTTGTTGAAACTCATGTTCCTTTATGCAAGCAAGAACCCTCAAATTTAGCATATACACATAATCACTTGATTCATATTGTTGCCTCTTTTGAGCAAGCTGTCGTAGCTCCTGATCCAAGTTATTTCTAACCCTGATTGAAGAAATTGCATCCACATTAACTGATCATATCTTCGATTTAAGTCTATGTAACATGCTCTATGTAAATTCAACGTTTTGGGTTTCATTTAGCAATAATTAATACACCAAATGTAAATGTACGAGTTAGCTGATTCAAGCTACTGTATACCTGATATACATGCTTTGTTACGTTAATTCACCCAACCGAAGCACTCCGGGTTGTCTTAATAGTTTAAGACCTTTATTGAAGGCATAAGAAGCATCTCCCGATTTAATTAGTGTATAATTTCTTGTCTCTCTTTTATTAAAAAAGCAAATATTAAATTAAAATTTTAAATTAATAATCTCAAAAATACTTTCACTTTTTTTACTTATGTAAGAGCATAATAAAATAAAATTACTAAGATTAATTTGTATCTCTTTATAAAATTCTTTCTTAGTTCTACAGAATAGAATCAGATTCAGAAGACGAAAGTTTTTTCGTCTAAAATATATTCACCGAAGTTTTAACCCTACAATAAATAAATCATTTAATTTTTCATAAAATGCCCTAACTGACAAGTATAATCTTATTTTCGGCCTTGGCTGACTTCACGTGTCTAATGTTTAACCACACTTATATACTTAGGCTAGATAGAACTGTTCGTTGAAATAATTTGTTGTTGCTTGGTTGTTACAGGTGAAAGGGATGCGGATCTTGTTCTAATCCACTCTTGCCTGAAAAATGCATTGTCTACTTCATCAGGACGCCAAATGTAAGTGATTCTTTTTATACTATGTAATTATAATATACATATATTTGGATATCGGCCATTATCAAAAGTGTTAAAAATGTTAAAAAGTGTTAATAGGACATTTTGGAAGCAGGTACCTCTCTTACATTTTACATTATCAGGTTTACCATCTGTTAACAATCTTTTTAGCCTGACATTTATATAGGTATACAATTCTAGACACTACTAAATTGCTGATAATGCGCATGCCCGATTATAAGTTATTGTCTATTCCTCCTGGAATCGATCTCGACACCTCTTGATCGAAAAGCGCCTACGCTATTAGTTTTATTCTTATTGGTTGTTACAAACTTGAAAAATTAAAGAAAATATTCATTAATTTTTAAGTTGGTATAGAATTGCTTATATTTTAATTGCTGATTCTGCATTCTTTGTTGAATAGTGATTGTATATGATGTTTCACTTAAGTGGTTGAAACATTATATGTATTGCGGTATTTAAAATAACTAACGGACATACAGGTTTAAGCGTTAGGAGTTGACAATTATGGTTGGGGGGGGGGGGGGGGGTCTCAAATGTAGGAAAAAGTTCATACGAGTTTAGCCCTGAAAATTCTTTTCTTGTTTATTATTTTTTTTTTTTTACATTTTTATAAGTGACTCTTTCCATATCAAAACACTTTGTGCGACAAAGAATTTTAAATCGTTGAAAATGCGTATAAGTAAATTTAAATTACTTAAGGATACACTAACTTCATTTTATTCTTACTTGGTCTTTTTGATAGTAAATTTCGTTCATACACATTTTACTACGTTTTTATTAGCTTGCTTTCTTGTTTGTTTGTTTGTCCCGTACAAATCTGGCGATCGATTTCTAACTAACTTCCCGAATAGCTAGACATTTGAAACTTTTAGCATAGCTCAGAACACGATGACAATGTATTATTTTAATACTTTTAGCCATCTTTAAGCAGAATTTAATTGGTTTTTAGCAAATTTTGCTGTATGGAAAGTTAGTTCGGAAAAAATTCGCAAGTTATTTTATTTGTTTTGTCATGTCCCATATTTACGCAATCTTCATTTTGACGAGTTTCAAATTTTTGATTTTTATAAATAGAGATAAACATTGAATGACAGCAAAACAGGAAATATATCGATTATATTATTTCAAATATATCGATGGCAAGGTTTAGATTTGGTGTTGGGGAGATCCCTTGTACAAATATTTGTCCTTTTATAGGTTTAAGATCAGCTCTCTAGATGTTTGTCATTTATGTGAAGTAAATAAATTGGGACTATTTTTTATATTTTTTTTTTCACTAACATTATATATATTATATAACAATAATTATATTATCAACATTACATACGATTCAATAGGAAATTCAAAAACGTAGTATATAAAAAGTTCTTTTTATCTTGAAATGATTTAAATATGAATTATTTGAGGTATCGCTACTTCTAATATACTTAAGGTATACAGTAGGACACCGTTAATCCGGACGGTCCACCATGGAGTGCAAGCCCACAACAAATATTATATCCCATAATATAGATAAAGCATAATATAGAATGTTATATCGCAAATCGCGTAATAATAATTCTCGCTGACCCTGTACACAATGACAACTTGGATAATGCATTGAAAAATTTAAATTTAAAAGATGTGTTCAGTTTAGCTAACTGTTGGAAACTGACTGGAATGTTCAATGTATGGTCATGGTCATTCATAAACCTATGTCATTACGTATCACGTTCATACTGTAATTTAACTGTACATAGTTAATATAAGTACAGTACCTATACACAAAATTTAAGTGTTTTACCTTATTTTATAACACCTCACTAATCCGGAAATCCCGCTAATCCGGACAACCCTGAGCCTGAATTCTTCCGGATTAACGAGGTCCTACTGTATAAAGTATAAAGTGTCTCAACATCTTAATAATAAACTTAGTTCCATATTTTTTGAAATTATATTGAGAAAACAGCTGTATTCGTTTATGAATCATTTTTTGATGCTGTAGGACAGATTTGTCGTTTGTAAGAAACAGCATTTTGGTATTAACATTTGGCTCAAAACTGATTTTTTTTTTCAAAGTGGCTTCCTATCCGTCAATTAAAATGTTAAATATTTGCGGAGGAAGAGACGATGATAAAAAAAAATGCACAAATTTTCTGCACAAGTTGTTGGACTGCCATCGAGTGCTTTCAATCTTTTATTAATGCTTTAACAAGTAAAAAAAAATATAAAATTAGTTAATTTAAAGCATAGAATTAGAGTTCCTGACATCCCATTGTTATCGCGTTTACTTATCGCTCAGAAGGTTCCAGGTTCGTTCCCGACTCCTGCAAGGGTGACGCTCCGTGTCAACCCAGCGTCGCCTTGTAAATTGATTGCTGCTTATGTGATATAGCGATTCGATTAACTGCGGTTCTGTATTCAATATTAAGTTTTACAGCTGGTGAAGTGACTCACAAACCGTATTCATCAATTAAATGTATAATAAACAACTTGAATTTCTGGTGAATTCCACGTCACGAAGGGGTTGAAGCATGACGTTTCGCTTCCACTACTAGAAGCACCTTTAGGGATGTAGAGCATCGTGATGTTTACTTGAAGCAACAACAAGACATACTTAGAGGACATACTGGAGTATGTCTTGTTGCTTCAAGTAAACATCTCGATGCTCCACACCCCTGAAGATGCTTCCAGTAGTGGAAGCGAAACGTCGGACATCAACCTCTTCGTGACGCTGTTTATTGTGAGTCTACCCGTGGAAGCCTTCGAACCAAGTTATAACATGAATAGTTGTATAAGCCCTTTAACTATTGTTTTCACTATCTAGTACTACACCAAAACAGCAGATAACCTACAAAAGGGACAATTAAAAGAAATGCCAAAATCTAATATTGCTTTTTTACTTGTTTAAGGCTTAGGTGGTAGCGCTTTGTGGCAGTAAAACTATTTGGGGAATGACCAAAGTATTTCCTTAGTTTATGTGCATTTTCAATGTATTTGATAGAGAAGTATTTATTGACGAATACGGACATTTATGTAAATTAAGTCCATTATAATACCTGCATTGACCATATGATTATGAAGTCTCTTTCCCGAGATACAATTCGTTTTTGAGACAGTGGAGACTATAACAACAATTATAAGTGAGAAAGTCTGTGTGAGTTATCTTAGAGTGATTTTTACTGTTTGAGTAAGTTACAGAATATATCTTTTATTTGGAAGCAGAAAAATAAATGTAAGATTGTTGCATTAGGTACTTTCTTGCTTATTAAGAATTGTAGATTTGTTGAGAGAACCAGATATCTACAAGAGTTACCACACTATTGATTCTTCTTTTTTTATAAGTGAGAAATTCATGGTCTACACACACCGACAAGTTCTTTCCTACAATTGGTTTTTCGTATCAGACAAAAACCAAAAAAATAAAAAGTAATAATAATAAAGATAATAAATAAAACTGCTCAGGCTGCGTAAGAAATAAATAAATACAGCCTACACCATTTAAACTTAATTTTTTCCTTCTTTACATCTTTCTTTCCATACATTTTTAAATACGTTCCCGAGATTCCTTACAAGATATAAATTTATAGGTATTAAAGAATAAAAAAAAAAACAATTTTTAGATTAACTTTAGGATACGATCAAGAGATCCCACATTTCAATGTTAAAAACTCGAAATTATACCTAAAGAAGTTTTTTGAAGTGATGTTTTTTTTACAAATATTTCCTGTTTTAATTATGACTACAACCCTATCTTTGGGTTTTGTTTTTTTGTCTGACTTAAACCCGCGACCTGAAATCCGTAATTATCCAATAAATAAATCGATTGTTTAAGGAATCGGAATTAATTAAAAAAATAATAATCGATTCAAATGGTTATATATAATTTTTTTCTCTCTTTTTTTAAATTTGTTCGTTTGGGTTTCTGGTTTATAAAAAAGAGATGAAATAAAGTAGAAGGGGGATGAGAAACAGAGAATACTTTTTTGGGCGTGGAATGGAACGACCGGGGCGTGGTTTTTGAATAATTCACCCAAAAAATATATATATATGTATATAATTCTTCGAAAGAAAAAAAAAAAAACTTATATTTTTAAGAGAGCTCCAAAAACCAAAAAAAGAATTAAGTTGGAAGAAGGGAGTGGGATCTGAAAAAAGCAATAATTCCTATTAGTAGGGAGATGATATCGATAAAAGTTGATTAAAATTGGTCAGAGTGTTGTAAATTATTATTTTTTTGGTTCGAACTATTTTTTTGAATCCGGTCGATCCGATGGCCTGAGGCAAGAAGGACCGAACTCACAACTTCCAGCATACTTACAACTTGGAACTGTAGAATTCAATGCCACTTTATTTATCATTTATATTTTTAAAAAATTGAAACATCAGTTCAAGCGAGCGAAGACAGCTTGTAGAGGTTGGAAATTTAACCGCAGTCCGTCTGTCAGTTGCACTTTTTATTGTCTTAAGGAAGTTAGTTTATTTGTGTGATTTTGTGGTTAATCATCTAAAAGCGGTAACATTTATTAATTTATTTAACTTTAGTAAATCAGTAAATGTACTAGAAAGCTAATGATGGCCAATAAGGGGTCTCTGATAGCTCATTAGAATCACCTTTGCTTAGGATTCAGGAGATTATGGATTGGTCGATTCTCGACTCCAGCAAGTGGCCGAGGCACGGTGTTTACCCAGCATTCCTATTATAAATGTCTACCTACTTAAGTGAAGTAGCGAGTATAGTGGTCGATATGTATTTTAGATTGATTAGTAAATCTTTATTAAGGTTTATATCTATAATAGTGTTGATGGTTTTGAAGTAGAAGGTTACACCATGTTTTAATTTAAAATGATATGATTAAAATAAAGATTATGTTTCTTATGTTAATTAGATTGTTTTAAGTGAATATATAACTCTTTTGCATGAGCCCTTCGGCCGGCTTTAGCTCATCGCGGGCTGTTGCGCTAAGTATTATTATATTCTTAATTTATGGCGAATTAATGTTTCCTTGGTTGATTTTTTATTTAAGTTTGACAGAAAAAGGTCAACATTTCTAGTATTTGTGACTTTATTCAATTCTAGTGCAACCGTTCGACGGATTATGCTGAAATTTGATGTGAACTAGTTACGAAGGTCGACTAACTTAGTACTAACTTAGTTGGTAGACCAAAAATCAAGTTGATGGTAGTTTGTCTCTTGATAGATGACTACTTTAATTTGGAGAAATATTTGACTAACTAACCTATTAAGTGACAAACTATCATCAAATTGATATTTGGACTTCTAACTGAGTACTCCAGGATCATGAAAAGCACATCGCCCACCATAAAGGGCGGGACATGGCTGCTCTTCACCGGTTTGTTTTTTTCACGTGCCTATTGCCAAGCTATGTCCCGTAGTCGAATTTAGCCAACCAGATATTCTTAAAAGGCACTAAAAGATTAACTTATACACAAAATTCTAGCTTGATGTTAGTCTGACATGTTGCACGCTATCTCCTGGACTCCTGGACTATAACTATTTTATACTCATGTGACTATTTATCCAATAATAGGACCCAAGGAAACTTTGTGCCACGCTAATTGGTAAACTACTTTTATTGCTTTTTGTGGTTTATTCACCCTCAGTTGGCTCCACAAAATCTTGAAACAAAGGACCACTTTTTGAGTTCTATTTACTGTTCCACTTGTTATTTTAATAATTTATCCAACATTAATTTTAAATTCAATAAAGAGAATTGTCTTAAATTTGGAATATGAAGCGTTAGTGGAGGTCATCATTATATTATTGAAAGAATAGTCACCAGTAAAAATTGAATATATATTCCAATAAAGCTTTCGTCCTCTATAATTGGGTCATCATCAATGGCTCATAGTGGTTGTAATCTGTTTTACATAATAAATATTTTTACATTTTTTGAATTTCATTAATCGTTTACGTCGTATTTATCTTTTATTATCTTTAATTAAAAAAATAAAATAAGACCATTAATTTTACCAAATTTTCCTCAATTTACTAAACTTCAATGAATTATTCATAAGATATCATTCTATAACAAACATTTTTATTGTATTCAAAACATTTTTTTTTAATAAAAAATTCATACATTATTTTTTATATACATAGTTTTTTGAAAGAAAAATAATATAATAAGAATATCTCTATTTATTTATTATTTTTTAACTATGCATTTATGTATTCATTTTTCACGAAAGGAAGTTTAGAGAACAAAAGCGTTAAATTAGAAAATAAAAGAAGAAATAAAAATTTATGAAGCATTACAATGACAATTATTAGTAATTTATTTGTTTTTATCCTTACCAACAATGATGTTAGAATGTAAAAACATTAATAAATGCTATGTAAAAACATAAATAAATGCTATGTAAAAGATGAACTAAACTGGGTTCTTATGCAAAAAAAGACATTCATTATTATTCAGTATAATCTTAATTTTGGTTATTATATTTTAAATTAATTCTACAATATTATGTATACAAAACTATTCTACAATGTTATGTTAACTAAAAAAAAATTATTTAAAATTAGATTATTTGTAACTTAATTTATTTCTCTCCCTTGAGGAGAAATAATTTAATTTTATCTCCATAGATTCAAAGTTAGATCTCTTACACTAGTCTGTGTTCGCTTCCCAGAAAGGTCAAAAAATAATTACTCCATACAACGTATTTGTCCATTAAGTAAATAATATTTGTCTGTCCTGAATGAAATGATTATGGTGCCAATTGGTATTTAAAAGAACAATGAAGACATAGTTTAAACTTTTTATAAGATTATTGAATAAAACCATAAAAGAACATTAATACTTTTTGTTAAATCTTTAACATTAAAAAAATTATATATATTAAAAGGTTCTGTCTGAAGAACGAGTGGGGGAAATAATTAAAATTGACCTTTTGTCAGGTATTAATCTTGTTTTCTTTTTCCTTACCTTTTTGATTTGCTTGTTGGTGGTGGTTGGAAAAATAAAATAATTCTTTTCAAGATGATATTCGTTTATTTAAGGAGAGACTCACGAAGCTTGGAGAGTTTAGATCTTCAAATGAGGAGGGACTGACATTTGAGAATGTGCAAAGTCATCTGGAGCTCAATATCGAACTTAATGAAGTGAGGTTGATATAAAAATAATAAAAAAAAGCTTCGGGGTTGAAAAAAATAATCGTAGGATTTAGTAAGATTTTTTTTTTTTAGTATAAAAATTATCTTTTATGATGACTTAAAATAATGATGAAGTAAGTTTTTATATATTAAAAGTGGTTTTAGTTACATATTGGATGGGAAAACGAATAGTTTGAAATGTAGCATTTGATTGAGGTTGGTTAGCAAAGAAGTGTGAGCGTTATGAGATTCGGAGGTTGTCAAACCAATACCCATATTCCCCTTCTAAGATCTCTCAATTGTTGAAGATTGGACGGATGTTTCTTTCGAATCTTGAAACATCGAGATTGTGAGTTAGAAGATACGGTTTTTGTCGTTAGTGAAAAAGAAATGGGGGAATATGGAACGAAATAGAGATGCTGGTAGCTCTGAATACCATTGGGTTATAGAGTCTAAACCCAGCTGAAGAAAGAATGATATTTTTCAAGTGGGTAAGACTCTATGGGGTTATGATTGCCCACTAAAAAAAGAATCGGAGTTAGAGAGGATCGACAGGATATTTTGATTGGGACGGAGTGTTTGAAGGTTTTTTTAGGATGTAAAACAGAGTTAGTTTTAAATCTTTTACGGAGGATTGAATACTAAAAAAATCTTTATGAAAATGAACTGCAACTCTTTTATTAGGTTAATGCTTTTCTTATGAGCAGCATGCTTATAAATGACATCTATCTAAAATAATCGAGGAATTCCAATTCGAGAAATGAGAATATGCTCGAGAGGGGTCGTTATGATTGACAAGCGAGACCGAGCTGGTATCCCAAAAGCAATAATTGTAATTAAGAAACTTTGACTGGCTTGGATTAATCCTTTGGATGAAGCTATACCGTGTCCCGCGTCAGGACTTTTATATCGTGCTCGATAATTCTTTGCCAAGTCTTTTTTTTTTCATTTTGAATTTTATATGGTTCTCTCTTGAGTTTCTTTTGTTGTCTTGCCGGTGCTTGTGCTCTGTAGAACTTACCGGTAACCATGATACGAAACCCTCTTTTAAATACCTACTTGCAATTTTTACATTAACCCTTTCCGAACTAATTGGATTGGAAACACGCTCGCGAAGCTCAAGACATTTCAAACCTCGGTAAATACATATATATATATATATATATATATATATATATATATATATATATATATATATATATATATATATATATATATATATATATATATAGTGTGTGCGTGTGTGTGTATGTAAAACATAACTGACTTTAATGTTCGTCTATAATAATTATTAATAATCCTTACATTAAATGTTGCTTATAAAAAGAATAGGATGAGCATCATATAATACTTGAGGGAGACCGCTGACCTGATGTTCAAATTCTTCTTTTTTTCTTACTCCTATATAGTTTTAGTTTGTTGAATGCACGTAATAAGCTTTTAATGGTTTTACTGCTTGCAATTGTTCTTCTTTCTATTTTCTTTAGTCTCGAAGAGCCGCGAATACGGTGATGTCTGTCGAATTAGTTATTAAGTGCAGCTCGGTGTCTTATGATCATGAGGTTATGGGTAATGAGAACCAGTGTAGATCATTATCATGCTAATAGACGTGACATTATACATGCCAAGTTTTACATACCAAGGGATGATTATGATCGGAAAAATAATATTGATTTCAACTTTACTAAGTTTGTGCAGGGAGCCAGCGTGGCCGAAGGGCTCTAGGCGCTCGCCGAGCTATCACTAAGTCGAGGCCACTCGAGGTCGTGGGTTCGATACCGAGCCATAATACTCTGAATTGCATCTATGAATCGCGGACGGTGCAGGGCGAGGGACACCCCTCATGGGGCACTCTTCCCCCACGCTTTGATTTGGTGCGATTGATGTTGGTCCGATCCGTGTCATGAGATTTGATTTGAATCTATGGTTCGAGGACGGAACAGGGCGAGGGACACCCCCTATGGACCACTCTTCCCCCACGCTTTGACGCACGCTTATATAGCTCTCTAATGACCACACCATACTCGCTTCGGTGGTACAAAGTACAAATGTATGATGTGTGAAGTAGCTGGAACTCTCCACCACGGGGCTAAAATGGGCCTAAAAGTTGGCTTAATTGCTAGGTTCGAACAAGTGGTTCGTCCTACCCGTTCTAGTAGGAAGTTCTAGATTGCTACTACAACTAAGCTTGTGCAAGTTTCCTATATATTTTATTGTGTAGGCTTTGGTGGTTGTATTATATCAGTAAATATATCACGATGTATGTATATTTATAGGTTTTCTCATGATGTCGATGATGTTCGATAGTTGTCAGCGTTTTGACAGTTGCTTGTCCCGGAATTTTAAACCTACTCGTATATCTACACTGACGATAGTGGGGACAGCACTGGGATCAACACTATCGAGACCCGTTCTTCATTATAAAACCTAGAAATTTCTCAAGTTATGAACAATATTTGCACAAGTGCGGAAGAATTTGTCTTCAAGTTACAATCTATTATAGATGGAAATATTTTCTTGTTCTCTTTCATGATTGTGTATCGACTACACTCAAATTTGTCGATCAATAGATTAAATATTGAAATAACACCTTTGTCTCTCATCGTCCTTAATTTGTTAAAAGTATGTTTTGATTTCACTCAAAATAGTTCATCGTAATAAAAACTTTGTATCATTCTTTATCTGTTATCATTAGGTTTTTATCAACATACAAATTTGTCTATTTGTCTTTTTATGAACTACCCGTGTTTCTATTAATTATTTTAGAACCTAGTTATAAAATATCTTTGACATAGGTAACAAATCTATTATCGATTTATAGGTAGAAACATTATGGATATTTTAGGAATTGATTTGTTTGAGTTAGTAATCGATTTTTCACAAATTTGTAGAACTAGAGGAACGGTCAGCACTGGAAATCCTACAAACTTATTATTAAAGACAATTTCGTCCAATTTCAGTTACTATTTGTTGTGTATATTTTGTTTTACCTATAATTCAAACTTTTTTTAATTAACTTCATGGGCGTAGCCAGGGGGGGGCAGGGGGGGGCCATGGCCCCCCCCCTAGGCCGGCTCAACTCTCAAAAAAAATACGATTATTATACATATACAGGTTAAAATAAAAAATAAAAAGTAAAAATAATGCTGTATAATAATAATAATATATATATATATATTATTATTATACAAATTTATTTTATGGCTAGAGGGGGTCTTCAGGTAAAAAAATGTAAATCTCGTTTTAGTTGTCAAGTTACAAGTTACTACAGCTGTGGCGTGGCTGCACTGGTTTGGTTAGCATTGCTTTAATAAAAAAGATGCCTATGATAAGAAAAGAAGCTGGACAATAATTATGTTTTCCTTCTCTCAGCCAGTGGCGTACCCAGAGGGGGGGGGGGGGGGGGGGGGGGGGCACAGGGGGCCCGGGGCCTCCCCCCAAAGCTAAAGACCTGAAATTTAAGCAATTGCAGTTTCACAGCAGATTTTAAAGTAATAGCGTTGTGATAGTAAAAAAAAAATAAATAAATATAATAAATAATTATATAACTAGTTATGCCCGACATTGTTTTGTTATTTGGCGTTGAAAACACGTCCCCCCCCCCCCTCCAAAGCCAAAGACCTGAAATTTAAGTATGCAATTATGCAGCACATGTTCAAGTAATAGTGTTGTGATAGTCAAAAAAATAAATAAATATAATAAGTAATTATATACCTAGTTTTGCCCGACATATTTTTTTTTGGCGTTTAAAAAGACCCCAAAGCCATAGTCCTAAAATTTAAGTATGCAAATAAGTAAATATTACTTTTTTTTTTTTTGTGCAAGCAAGTCAAAAAAATAAGTAAATAAGTAATTATAAACCTAGTTTTGCCCGACATATATATATATATATATATATTTTTTTTTTGCTTTAAAAAAGAAGATGAAGAAGAAGAATTGAAGTAAGTAGTCCTTAATCAGTTTAGGTTAAGGATCTAAAATATGGATGGAGCACTAAGTTACATATATCTCCTGGGTAAAAATATGTCGTCTATATAGTCTATAGTCTATAGAACTTGGAAAAAAAATCTACATAAAATTACGACTGTGCATGGTCAGAACTTTTTAGTGGGACGAATTTCTTCCCGACTATTATTATCCATTGTTTATTGAATGAAAGGTTACAATATAAAATTTTAAGATCAAGTCTTTAATGAAATATTTTCTTGTTGTAAGGGTTCTTATTTTAATCTACAGCTTTACTTTTATATATTAATTAAAATAGTTCGTAGCAGTCATTAGAATAGTTTTTAATTATCGAATAATTAATATTAATTAATTTGGAAACGGGTTCAATTGTAGAATAAGATTTTAAAAATTGCAGATACCCGACCTTTCGCAAGGAAGACTATTTTTTGTATTATTGACTGGACTGTTAGATACCCTACTATTTTTATTTGGTTATGGTTTTGCATAAAACTCAGTATGAGTATGGTTCTGCATATTTGATTCTTAAAAAACGATTAATTACTATTTATTAGAAATTTAAAATTAGAGATGTAGTAGTTGAGACAATATCTCATTGGAAGCGCTAATATCGCTTCAAATACTCTCTGTCCAATCTTAATGTGAACTATTTTACGTTAAGAGTAGATTTATAAATTTAAACAGCACGTTTTCCTTAAAAAAATCTATTTCAAATAAACAATTTTTTTCCCTATAATTAATAGTTCTATTGAGTTTTTTTTTTTTTAATTAAAATAAATCCTTTTGAAAATATTAATAATGGTACTGTCAGACTCTTGGCATTTTTAAGGAAAACACTTTTTTGGTTTTACATACACCACACCACACACACACACACATATATATATGTGTGTATATGAGTATATATACAGGGCTCGATTTGAGGCGGAACGGCGTTCCGGGACCTCTTTCTCTCTGATAAATAAAAAAAATAATCGGCCCTAAGATTTGCACTAAGAGTGTGGGTTTATGTCTAAAACTGTTAAAATTTCAAGATAAAAAGAACTTTTTATAAACTACGTTTTTAAATTTTCTATTGAATCGTATGTAATGTTAATATGTAATATAATTGTTATTGTTATATTATATATAATGTTAGTGAAAAAAAAAATAGTTCCAAATTTATTTTCTTCACATAAATGACAACCATCTAGATAGCTGATCTTAAACCTATAATAGGACAAATCTTTGTACAACGGTCTTCCCAACACCAAATCTAAAGCGTGCCATCGATATATTTGAAATAATATAAATAATATAATCGATATTTCCTGTTTTGCAGTCATTCAATGTTTATCTATCACAAATTTGAGACCCGTCAAAATGAAGATTACGTAAATATGGGACATGGCAAAACAAATAAAATAACTTGCGGATTTTTTCCGACTTTTGGTACAGCAAAATTTGCTGAAAACCAATAAAATTCTGCTGAAAGATGGCTAAAAGTATTGGACAAGTATATAATGCATTGTCATCGTGTTCTGAGCTATGCTAAAAGTTTCAAATGTCTAGCTATTCGGGAAGTTAGTTAGAAATCGAAATAAAAACGTAGTAAAAATGCTGTTTCTGAACGTTTATTTTTCAAATTTCCCGGACCCCCCTTCTATAGGGGGGGGGGGTAGAGGGTAGGTTGTAGTTTAGGCACCTATATATATATATATATATATATATATATATATATATATATATATATATATATATATATATATCCAAAAAAATTAGCCCCCCCCTAAAGGCAACCCTGGCTACGCCCATGATTAACTTGGTGCGTAGGCTTCCGCGGGTAGATTCGTAATAAACAGCTTGGTTTTCCGGTGAAATCCGCGTCACGAAGGGGAAGAAGTCCGACGTTTCGCTTCTACTACTGGAAGCATATTCAGGGGTGTGGTGCATCATTTTTTTTTAATAATTTAGTTAATCTTTACTTTTAGATTTTACATCTTTGACTCCTCAACCTTACGTATCTTAACATTGATCTTCTTTTTTTTCGAATTCAACAATCCAAAAGTTCTTGAAATAAATATTTCAACTTTAAATTAAGAACCTAAATTTTGTTTTTCAACTGATATTGCTTTTCCATTTACGAATTAAATAACTTTTAATGCTCTATGCACCCTTTAAAATAAGAACCCTCAAAAAAATACAATTGAATAAAATTCAAATAAACGCTAATTAGTGGATTCGTTAAATTTAAAGTTTTATCCTTCATTAGCCTTATTTATTACTTTTGATTTGTACTTAAAAACTCTATCGAATTCGTAAAACAGGTTCTACCAAAAAAACATCACATTTCGTTTATGTATTTGTCAATGCTCTGTACATAAGCGTACGTAGATCGTAATTAAACATTTAGTTTTTTCCGAAATGTTTCTTAAAACTCTCTTCAGTAGATTTTTTATTAAACTGACAGTAGATTGATGATGATTGGGCTTCAAATCGACACCTTTTTGAAATCAGTTTGAATTTAAAATCTTGTTTCTTTTGAACAAAGTTAATTGTGCAAAAAAATATAAACAGAGTACTTTAAGTACACCTTCTTTGTATAAATTGTCTTTTAAATGTTCTAAGAAATAATGTTTGTCCTAATTTTTTATCAAGTGTACATTATCAATTATTTAGTTGTTTTTTTTTTCGATTGGTTTAAAATTTCCAACTTCTTAATCTCAGTTATATGAGGTCAAAATGGTAATTACCCCAGTAAAAAAGATAATATATTTTAAAAGAAGTATATATATATATATATATATATATATATATATATATATATATATATATATATATATATATATATATATATATATATATATATATATATATTTGCAATTGCTAAACTGTTCTTATTGTAATTTAATTTAAAATAACTTTTTGACTATATATTATGTTTAACCCATACTAAAGATAACTGTATTTTGTAACTTGGACGGCACTTAATTTTTTATGCTTTTTATTTAAACGAATTCCGAATTTTCTAATGATTTATTTTGTTATCCTATTTATAACTAGCTGGGTTCTCGTGCTTCACTAAGGAGTGTGTTTATTAATAGATAAATTCTATTCTGCAGAGGAAAATAATGGAATATGGAATTTTATGTTTCTTAAAAATTATTGTACTTGTGCAGAATATTTATTTTTGGATTTTAAATATGTTTATAGATGTTATAGATGATAATAAATATAATAATAAAACTTTAGTTGTTTCGAGGTATTTTAAATTTACAAGTAAATTCCAAAAACTTAGAAATCTAGTTTTTCAACTATAGAAATTATTTAGTTTTAGTCATAGACCAATTAAAATGTTAAATACTTGTCTGTATCAATACTTCAAATTGTCTGCATTAATAATAATAATTATTATTTTACAATAACGTTTGCTTTCGAGGTTACTGAAGGTAACGGCAGCTATGTGATCGTACTGAAGAACAAAATTTGTTTAAGTCTCAGATTTCAAAAATTCCAAGGCAGAAATCCGTTTCAGACATCAAAGAACATTTTTGGTTCCGCGTCTGCCGCTTAATTTTTGCGAACATATATCTTAAAAATAGTAATCGTTCGATTTTAATGAAATTCGGATGGGTCATAATTAGCCCATTGGTCTCATATAAGTTTCAACCTTTTGCACCCATTTATTTCTCTTTAACATGCGCACAAACATACATAATTTACACCTATATCTTTAAAAGTACTCATCTGGTTTTTTAATTTCTTATTTCATTAATTTCAACCGTTTGCGCACTTTCAAAAATAAATATGTTTTTTAATTCATGTAAAAAATAAAAATAATTTTGACAGATTTAACAAACGGGGGGAAAATGAAATAAATTTGATATAACTAGGTTGTAAAAGCATAAAATTATTAAAGTATACGAAATTGGACGCAATAAGGAAGCTATGTGCCACACTAATTACCTGACCATTTTTTTTTTTGAAAAAAGTTTATACTCAAAATATTTACCTACTAGAATCAAATTATAATTATTATTAACACTGGGAGACAGAAGAGAAAAATAGACTCCAGCGCCTGGACTTCTAGAACAACGGGCCTCTAAATTTCCAGTGTTGCGCTCTTTACGTAGTATTAATACTACAAAAACTTAAAAATTAAGTTTACCTACTAGGTTAATAGAGCTAACTTTTCGTCGATTACATACTCAACAGATTTTAGAATATTTAAAAAATAAGCTATTCAATACTTGCATTCAACAAATGTTGTATTAATATAGGTAATAATATAATATATGATATTAGCCAACCCAAACTTTATTTCTCACTATGTATATATAACATTTAACTGTGTTATAAATTATTAGGATACTTAATAGACTTTTATCATTAATTTACGTTCAGTTATTTTCCCTTCATTGTTAGTCAATTTTTATTTCTAACTCTCCAACGATAATAAAAAAATCCTTAAAAGGAAAAAAGTTGGACCTACAATTAGAAAAACAAAAAATAAAAGAAGAACTTTAAGGAAGTTTTTACAACCTCAATTAAAAGAACCTTAAAAAGTGTTTTATTTTGATAGGGAAATCGATTTGAGAGTCTTAATTGATAATAAGTTCGGGAGAAGTCCCAATACTTATGGAAAGAATAAGGAAGGAGAGACAAAGTTATGATTGAGTTTAATAGTTGGTAACAAAATTGGTCTATTCTTTTCCATTTAAACTTCTATGATCTGTACTTCGATCTCTTTAAGAGCTCAAGAACCAATGGAAAAAAACAAAAGAAAACACCAAACAAGAATTGGATGCTATAAAAATTCGATTAATTCCCATGTATTTTTACTGTCAACTCCCATTATCATTATCAGAAGTAAAACGAAGGGATCCCAAATGATCATAAAACCCTTGCGTACAGAAGAATAACATTTCAATAAAAGACCCTTACGACAGTACTAAAACCTTTGCTGCTGGCTTTAAACAACAGACATGAAAAAAGGCCCTAAAATGTAATTGAGGGCCAGCAGACCGACCAATTTTACCCTTTTTTAACAGTTTACATTTACACATATATGTTTTAAACGATACCTTTTTTTCTTAAATTATAAAGTTTAAAGAACCTTTTTTTTTCTTTAAAAAATGAGGTTTAAAACGAAAATACTTAAATAATTTTAGTTTATTTTGTATGAGATAATAAAGTAATTTTCGCATTAATATACAAAGTTTATTTAGGTATAGTGACGCTAAAATTAGGTTTAAATATACAACTCATCTTTGAAGCAGCACACCTTAAATAATCGATTATAAATTGTGTATAATATACGAAACCCTTTTTCTCTACAGATTGGAATTAAGTTATTAACAAATTGTAATGTTTCCAAATCTTAATTAGAAAGGCGATTGTTTGGTTTTTGTTTATTCATTGAGTGGAACTTAAGAGATCCACTAAATAATAATGACTCACACAGAGATATCTTTAAATACTTTTCATTCTTCAGTCTTCTCTTGAAAATTGAGGTATCGTTTGAGATGTGCGCTTGATCAAAATTATGCTCAGAAGAGTGCAGGTCTTAATTCAGGCTTTAGGAGTTTCTATTTATTATTGAGACATCAATATTATTACCTATTAACATATTTTTTAATCTGAAACATTTTTACTTAAGAGAATTTTTTTTTCTACTTTTTCAAATAAAACAAATTTGAAAAAAAAAACATGAATTATAGATTTTTGTGAAACTAATGACTGATATTGTATTTTTATTGGACATACCATAATCTGTGCAAATTTCAGCTTTCTAAGTAGTCAAGAGGTTGGTCAAATTTAGGTTACAAGATGTGGAGACAAACAATAAGTAAAGCAAGTTAAGTAAAATCGTGCAAAAATAAAGGATATGTTTATTATAGCATTAATTAACTGTTCATATTTGTTCTGTCTCTAATCAATCTTATGTAGTGTAGTCAATGCAACTGCCCCGAAATAAAGAGATACCAGAGAAATTTCAGCAAATAATTACTACACTTTGAAGTGTGCCACTTTAAATGTTGAGTAGTTTATTTCATCGTATTTACGCATCACAATCACAAACTTTTACTTGTAAACATTACTACACACGTCAGTAGGCACGCCTGGAGTCTCAATTGCTGAACCAATTTCAGTAATATTTTATCGGGAATTATTCATCACATTGCCCAGTGTTCAGCGCACTCACAAAGGGTCTGAAAAAGTCCAAATGTTGTCACGCATTCTTTGTTAATTATTAGAATTCCAGAGAGAAAATAATATTATTGAGAGACATATTATTTGTTAGTGATTGGAATCATAGAGGGTTAAACTTATTTCTTACTAATAATGACATATAATTTGTTAGATATTAAAATCTCAGTGAGAAAATATTATTATTTAGAGACATGTTATTTGTTGATGATTAACACTTGAGAGAGGTCATATTTATTGGTGATTAAAATCCCAGAATCCCAGAGAGAACATATACTATTGACAAGAAAGAATTGACGCGGATATCCGAATCTATAATTTTAGACGCTTTAGGTATCTTAAATAATCATATATACAGCCTCACAACTGTTTTATTTAATAAATATATTGTGTTTCTCTCTATTAAAAACGCATAGTTTGTTGATGATTAGAATCCCGAAGAGGACATTTTATTTGTAGGTGATTAGATTCTCAGAAAGGACATAATAATCACATCTAAGGCTCTAACACTAACCTTTTACAAATACTTTATAAACAAATAAAGATTTATTATTTACTTGCTGATGTTTATGATTTTATGTTTCTTTACTCGAAGATCTTGATTCCGGTCCTATAATGAGTTGAGTTTTTTGGACTTCACCTATTAGCGTTACACTGCTGCCCCAAATCATATTACAAAAATGGATTATTTCTTTAAAGACGTTCAATTAAATTTTTATCAATTATTTTTTAAAGTTACTGTTTTAATAAGAAATCACTGACTCAAGGTGAATATAAGCAGACTGCAATGTGCTTTTATAGACATTCCAGAAATATTTATAAATTATTAATAAATACATATTACTTCCTGTTTAAAAATATAATTTACTTTTTTATATAAAAAAATAAATAAGTTTGTTAAAGAAAAGGTTATAAAAGTAAATCTTTTAAAAACATAATCACGTCTTCCTCGGAGCTTTATTTTTTTTAATTTTAATGGTTTTTTACCTCTAAGAATTTTTATTGTATTCTTCCCCCTACAATAAAAGTGGCTAAAAGCTGTAAAAATAGGGTTTTCTAAGGAAATTTGATAACATCACGTTTATTTTTTTTTATAAAAAAAAGTATTTAGGCTTTATATATACATATATATTTGGTCTTCTTTGGAGATATCAGTTTTATTTTATTATTTGAGGTACAAAAAAGAATAATAATAAAAGGTCTTAATAGTTTTAATGGCAGACCACGATTACCTCTTTATAACGTGGTTCCTCTTTATTGCTTTTACCTTAGCTGCTATAATAAAAAATAAAATCTATATACTCTTTTTTCACTGTTTTTTTGTTCTTTAAGAAGGGGCAGAAAAAAACCTATACAATATTGTATCGGTTGTTAAAAAAAAAGTTTATTTAAAAGGTAAGACATTCTTAAGATTTATTATGTTGTAAAAAATACCTTTTTTGTAAGATTTAGTTGATAATTATTTAGCAATGTTAAAAGTATAGAGTATATTATAATTTAAAGTTTAGACATAATTATTAATAAAATATTTATTGCTTCCAAGCTTACCGAAGGTAAAGGAAGCTATGTGGCCATTCTGAAAATAGATATTTCTTTTATGTCCCAGATTTGAAAAATCTGAAATTAGTTTCAGTCATAAGGGAACATTTTTAATCCCGTGTTTGTCTATCTGTCTGTCAATACATTTTTGCGAACCAACATCTTAAAAAATAATTGTCTAATTTTGATGAGATTTAGATGGTAGGTCATAATTAGCCCATTATTGGTCCCATATAAGTTTCAATCAACTGCGCCCATTTGTTTTTCTTCCACATGTGCACAAACATACATTTATGTCACTATCAGCCCAATGTTGGTCCTTTATATGTTTAAATTTGGTTGAGTTTTGTCAGTTTCTCTTCCGCATGCGCCGATAGATTGTTTTAATTATTACTTGTATCTCTAAAAGTACTCAAGATGTTTAAGATGTTTAAGAAATTTGAATGTTTGTCGAATGTAGCTCGCAGATGAAGTTTGGTATACACTTGTTAACATAATACTAGTCTCTCGTGAAGTAGGCCGATTAGATCTCCAAATGCCTTCAATAACAAGTTTTGCCTATCTAATAAATAATATTTTAAGAGATTAAGAAAACTATGCCCTGGAAACATTAATTACATCTACACATAAAATACACATATATTAAATTAAAACTAATACTATATCACACGTTAAATATATGATATTAAGTAATACTACATTAACTCAGTTTATAATATTTATAACAGCTTGAAAATGCGTCATAAAACAGTCTAATCCTTACTTTATGGAAATATACACATGCAATTATTCCACTTTTAAGGCGAGAAAAAAATAGTTTTGTGCATGCAGCCTCATTTTTCGTAACGCATTATTTTCAACTTCAGTTCTCATGATGTGTTTTACTTTAGAAAAAATATATATGCTATTTTATTACAATGTAAATTGGCATTCATTAAAATTATGTTACGGTCAGTTATGTATCTTACATGTGTCCGAATGAAATATTTATGTATATATATATTTATTATGCTATACTTGTTCTGATTATAGAGTTGGTGTTAGGTTTTTTTTACTCTCTTAATTACAATGGTCAGTCACTAATTAAAACTGACAATGTGTTTGATGTTATAATTAAGTAATTTTATTCCAACTCGGAAGTTGAGCAGACGGTAACTGTTTCTTTCATATTTAGTTTAGTTCATAGCAATCTCATTTTTACTTTTCCTCACTACTAATTGTAGGAAACGTATTGTTTTGTCTTAATTTGTTTAATATTATTTTGTTTTTTAGTTTTTTTTTTAAAAAAAGATGATGGTTTGAATGGTAATGTGTAAGGAGATAAACAAATAATTATTAGTACCTATCATGAAAATGAATATAAATTGATAATGAGATAGTTTTGAAAGAAATGTATCATAGTAACATTTTTAACTGGAATTTGAGGGTCAATCAATGACTGATGGCAAGGGCCAAAATTGTCCTAATATCAGACTTAATCTAAATATATTATTATTTAAACTAATTAGCGACATTGTTAGAAATGTTGTCGATTTGTAGTTTCTTTAAAATCTCGATCACCACAACATTAGTTCATTAGAGACAACTTGTATAATAAGTGGAATCGGGTAGTTTACCCAGAATTATTCGAATGTGATCGTCTGAGTAAAATATGTCTAAGTTTTTGAGCATCATCAGTCTTCTAGAAAATGTAGATAATGATGATGAATATAATTATTGTTTTTCTTGATGAATAAACCATGAACAAATAAACCATAAATTTAAAAAGAGTAAATAATTAGTTAAATCTAGGTATGGATGAGAATAGTGCATTTAAGATAAAATTTCTGCTCTACCCATGTGCCCAGATGATAAAAATACATTTTTGGGGACCATAAACGTGTAAATCTTTTGAAATAATAAAAGCGAGCAATCACTTTTAAAATATACTCGTATTCTGTTTTTAGAAATTCTTAATGTTTATTGAATATATTTTTTTCTGTTTTAGGATTTACGCTTCAGCGACGTTCTTCCGGACGCATCATTTTCTTAAAGGTAACCTTTAAACACATTCTAAAAATATTTAAGTTTATGATATAGTTATAGCTTTCCAAATAATTTATTTGTATCATCCAATATTCTACACTCCCGCCTTCTACTCTTAGCATTTTTTTTTAATTTCGTTTAGGCCTCAAATCCTTTCTCTGCCACTCATGTTCCTATTCTTGCCTCTAGGATACTTCTTGTGAACTTTTTCTATATTATTTACAACACTCGCATAGGCATCTCAACTGTGAGCTTTACGTCAATGAAAATGTCTTTGAGGTAGTTTATAGTTTTGTTATAGTTATCATGTAGTTTTTAGAGGAATTAAATTTCCCTGTTGTTAATCATTCTTCTGCCCTTATTTCGAACTCACCGCTACTGAAAATAATTTCTTAACCATTTTTCTTCCGAACTTAGTTACTTCTCTTGGCCGCAGCATTAATATTTAGACACTATAATACACTTCTTGTCTTATGTCTTATAAATAAGTATTTAAAGGGAATTGATACTGCTTTAAGCTTTATAGTAAGCGTGGTTTTACTTTACATCAACTTTTGTTTGTTCCCTTTGAACATTTTCTCTGGAAACTTCTTTTCTTAATTATACGAAAAATCCATTTGCTTCTAAATGTTTTATAACACATCATAATATAAAATAGCAATTTATTTCAAGGTGTACTTTATTTTCGTTTCGTAGAAATCCGTATTTTATTATTTACCTATATTAGTATCTCTTCAGATATCAATTAAATTAAATCATTGATTTATTAATTACTTTTACAAAATATATCGTCAACAAGCTGCAACAAAGGTACGTTGTGGTTGGAGCGCCTGTTGCGATGATCGCAAAGCGATAATCTATTACAGTATGAAATATTTTCTGAGAGGATATTATCTGCTCTAAGACCAGATGCCCGTGATCTACGCTTGCGATTAGTAAGAATCACTCCAAGGAGTAATTAACCATATAAAATAATAATTAGCAGAGTTCTGTGATAATCGCTCTGCAATCATCATCGTATCAGTTGCTCCAACAATATCGTACCTTTGTCGCTAGATCTTTAGATTAAAAATCATTGCTTCTTCATAGTTGAGTTGTGATTTATTCGTATTATAAATAGTTCAATCATTTGATAAACAGAAGTTAATCCTTTTTGGCTTTCCTTGTATTTATTTATTTTTGCTTCCGAGCTTACTGAAGGTAACGGAAGCTATGTGATCGTTCTGAAGAACGAAATAATTTTAGGTCTCCGATTTCAAAAATTCCAAGACAGAAATCCGTTTCAGACATCAGGGAACATTTTTGGTTCCGTGTCTGTCTGTCGGTCTGTCGGTCTGTCGGTCTGTCGGTCTGTCGTTCAATTTTTGCGAACCACCATATGTTAAAAACTACACGTCCAATTTTATTGAAATTTGGATGGTAGGTCATAATTAGCCCATTGTTGGTCCCATATAAGTTTCAACCTTCTGCGCTTATTTGTTTGTCACCCACATGCTCACAAACATACATTTATTTACTGCCATATCTTTAAGAGTAATCATCTGATTTTTATGAAATTTTTATGGTTTGTCGAAAGTAGCCTGCAGATTGCACCTGCCTAATTTCAACCTTCTGCACTTTAAATCGTGCTAAATTATTATGTCTTATATTATAAAGCCGCATGGCTAACTGACTCACTGACTGACATTAATGTTTACCCACTTCCAGAAGAGCTAGAGACTTGTGGTTTGCGCCATTCGACGCGCAACGTCCATATTGTGGACCTAAATAATTATACAAAGTTCACTTTTCCCCCTCCTTCCACCCTTAAAAAAATAAAAATGGGTGACTTGATTTTTAAGCTGGTTTGGGGGCTTATTGCGGCTAAACGGTAAGTCGTATTAGAAAATGGATAGCACAAGTGGTGACTGTTTTAAAAGATCTACAACTTTAGTCCTATGAGTTTTTGTCGTATCATCGGTTGTACCCTAGATGGTAATTTTGTTATTTTTTGGTTTTATTTTTTTCCATTTTTGTCTTTGAATGGCCATAGTTTCTATAATAGTTGGCCGATTTTATTTCTGATTGCGGCGATTGAATCTCACACTAATGCTCTTTAAATTGAGTATATTTTATTTCATTAGTTCATCTTACTTCCTGAGAACATGAGAGTAAACTTTTTCCCGTGCGCCGTGTCATGTGACCACTTTTTTTTGTTTTTAATATTGTGTCGTATATCATTTTAAAGGCCTTGATGTGTACATTAAAGCTATTTTATTTGTTGATTTTTTAAACATTTTGTACATATACTTTTGTACCGATTTATAATTTTGTTGTAGGTTTATACTTTTTTGATATTAGGTTTTTTATTTATATGTATTTATTAGTTAAATGAATGCCCTTTTGTATTGTTTGTTTTTTAAAAATATAATTTTGGTACCTCAGAGTACAGGGGTACAAATGTTAAAATTAATCTTTTATAATATGATGTATATCGTATAAAAGCTCTTGCATAGTAGATTAATTTTGTTATATTCTATTTTGTGTTATTTTTAGTTTAGGGGGGTAAAATAAAAAAAACTGTTTATACAGCGGTTTCTACGATTTGGTTGCTGTTTTATATTTGTTTATTAAATTAATTATATGTGCACTAAATTTCTTCAACTTTATTAAATATTTAATGGAATAGTGCCCCGCCGTTCCAACTTTTTGATTATGTTTATCGAAGTATTTTTCTAAATTTGGTCTTTTCTTTGCGAGGAAGCTATGTGCCACATTAATTGGCAGAGTATTTTAAATCAAAGTTTAAATAAATTCAAATAGAAAGGAGAATATGTAAAATTTAGTTCCCTAATCCCTTAATATAACGGAGACATCTGTCGAGGCGTTTATTAAGATAATTGTAGACACGTTTCTCTTTAAAGCCCAACAAACATTTCTAATTTATGTACGGTATAATATGCGTTATATCACTTCCTAGTAACACAGCTCTTATTATACCTAATTTATACGTTCTTCAACTAATCCAATCAAACCAGCTTAGTCCTGCTTAAGTGGTTTGGTAACGAAACAATAATATAGAGCGCTGTCTAACAGGTTAGTAATAATCGTGTCTGAAATCTTCAATTTATGATAAATATTTGGATCAATGTTTAATAGGCGTTCGTTATTAGTGTCGTAGGCAAATCGAGGACCCTTAAACATTCCTGCGCTTGTCTGCCTGTCCTTAACGCAGCTAATCTCCGAAAGTACCCAACATAAACATTTGAAACTTTGCAGGTATGTTATGTGTAATAACCCTAACACAGAAACACTATAGGATGACTCCAAAAACCACCCCTTAAAAACTAGGGGTTACATTTTTTTAAGGAAATGCGTCATGGGGGTGTGAAATGAAAGAGAAGGACGTCCTGAGTACAAATAAAAGTTTTTGTTCTTGTACCAACTCATCATTGCGCCATCCATTGTTAAAAATAGCGTATTTTGTGTCCTCTCACTATTCTTTTTACAAATCAACGAAAAAAATCTTAAATTAATCACAGCTATTCTTTGCCAGATAACAAGAAACAGTTATAAAGGAGTATTTCATACGCCGCATATTATGTTGTGAGAAAATATTTTTCCCATCATAGGAACAGATTTGGCTATACACTTCGGATTTTTATTTCGTTGCGTTCGGACAATAAAAATGCATATAAATAAAGGTGTTTGTTTCACGTCATTATTATAAATGTGGTTCAAAAGTTATAGCTGAATAAACTTTTATGGCTGTAATCTTGACTCGGTTGGGCCGATTATGTTGTTAACGAACTCGCCTTATTTGTTGAATTGCCTACGATAGCATATATTTGGCTAATTTATTATTAATTTCTATTGACATCAACTCCACTCGCGCACCTAATTTCTCAAGTAAAAGTCATTATCATTTCGGAAAACTGCAGTTGTATATGGTTTGTTTACAATCTAACGAATGGTCAATAGTATTTTGGAGACTATAGTGACAAAGTATGAAACCATCTCTTATTCACATCTCCACTTATTCAGCCGAGATTGCTAATATACTAATATGTACTACTTATAAATTTTATCCGCTGATTTGTACTTATGGTTCCAGCCGAGATTCAAAAGTATCTTGTAGACCAAGAAATGGCTGTAAAAAGTATCACATTATTCTGCCGAGTTTACAACTACTACGCGTAACTTGCACTGTAGGTTTCAGCTGAGGTTCACAAATACCTTGAAAACTAAGAATAGGAAGTATAAAGTGTCACTCCACATGAGTACATCTACTACGTTTAGCCTGTACTTAAGGTTCCAGCTGAGGTTTAAAAGTATCTTGGAGACCAAGAATAGGATGTAAAAAGTGTCTCTACTTTAGCTTTAGCGCTCAACTTTATGCGATTGATTTTATATTTATTACGTTCAGCGTGTACTTAAGGTTCCAGCTGAGGTACGAATGTGTGTTGGGAACTATGAAAAGGAAGTATATAAAGTGTGTCTCCTTTCGACCGATTTTATATCTATTACGTTCAGATTGTAGTTAAGGTTCCAGGCGAGATTAAAAAGTATCTTGTAGACCAAGAAAAGTATATAAATATAGTCTCTCAGAGTCTCAGCATTAGCTTTATTCAACCGATTTTATAACTCCTACGTTTAGCTAGTATCCGCTGGCTTGAACTTATGGTTCCAGCCAAGGTTCAAAAGTATCATGGAGACTAAGAAAAGGAAGTAGAAAATGTCTCTCTACATTAGTATTATCCTCTTACTTGTTACTTAAAAGCTGATTTTAGAGAGAAGCTAATTTTTAAAAACCCCATCGCTAATAAGTGACTCAATTCACAAATGGGCACAGGATGTTGCAACTTAAATGGGACCAAAAATGGACTAGTTGATAACTATTTAAAATTTTATTAAAATTGGACGAGCATTTAGATATGTTGATTCGCAAAAATTGTAGAAGAACGATAGACAGACATGGAACAAAAAAATGTCCCTTATGTCTTAAACAGATTTCTGTCTTAGAATTTTTATTTTCGGTTACACACATAACTTTTTTTTGTTCTTCAGAACGATCATAGCCACTGTTACCTGTGGTAAGCTCGGAAGCAAGAAGTTAAATCTTGTTTAGGTTTTGAGGAGATTCTAGAAAATTGTCTAGAGAATTTAGAGAAGAGATGTGTGGAGGAGTATGATTTTTAAACATTAGGAATCTCATGGATGTCAATATTCACGTTGTATAGTTTGAGAACTAGGTGTGATTTGAACACCAACCTTTTTTCATAATATCACCTAATTGTTTTAAGAAAGAAAACTTATTTATTAATTTACGTTAGTTGAAATGCGCAGTACATAATAAAATATTGTTTATCCTTTAGTTTGGCAAAATTATATTTATATTATGTAATTAAATTAAATTCCGCCATTTTGAGCTAGGCTTTCACTTCCATCTTTGAAAAATAAGGTTATTCATTATAGAAGTTTCTTATCACCTTATAAATGACAAATACAGTAATTTATTTTATTTTATTTTTTTTGAAATAGCATAACTTATATTATTACAACTGCTTAGATCTTGACAGTTTTCCTTTCCTTTTGACTCCATTTAACGGTCCAATTTTTTTACATAAACTCATAAAGATATTTTTTTTGAATGAGTCCTTTAAGACCTACCTTGCAGTCAAATAGATGCTGAAAGCGAACTCAATATTATTTATTACTCTTAACTTAAAAAAACCCTTGGGATCTTATAACGTGGGTACTTAAAGAATTAATTCTTTTACCCTGGCTTAAACGTTATCCAACTGGCACTTAAGAAAACTGGAATTTAGTCGTCATAATTTTAAAGTAAAAGAGATCGTTATAATTGTTAGGTCATAATTTGTCTTGTAATTAATTGTCAAGTTAAAAAGTTGATAGTTTTTATAGGTTGTTTATTTTCGTACTCATTTTTTTCTTTCTCTTTCAATTTTACATTTCACAATGATGCCAATTATATTATATTTTACAAGTTATAAATAGTTGTATTAATAATTTTATTTTTATTTTAAATAATGATATACATTTATTTTGACTTTCTCATATACATAGTATGCATAAAGTCAAAGTATATGATGTCTCAAATACTTTATTTAGAGATGTTGATGGATTTACACATTTTGGGGCCCCTGGAGCCCAAAAAAGTTTATTTTTAAAAAATAACTGCCTGTCCTCGGTGCATCGACCCATGCACATAAGCTATTGGGCCGATTTCGATGACATTTTGCAAACTACCCACCTAAAACTCTGAAAAAACAAATCTCTAAAGTGGCCCCTAAAACAAAATTACTTGTACCTAAACTTCTCTTCTAGCTTTTGTTGCATTGATATCAGCTCAAAGCTGTGATCAAGAGAAAGCATTTTTTAACAACCGGTTTTGATTGGCAAGCATTGTTTTAATTACGATTTCCGACGTTATTATTTCTCCAATTTCACTCTGGAGCCTTCTATTTTATTCAATATTACGCACTCGAAGAAGGTGTGATACACATCGTCATCATTGGAGACACCGGAAGTGCATGCCGGGTTATCTGTCTTTCTTATGTGATGATCAGAGTCTGATAAAAGTATATCTCGTTGAAGCAACGATCTGATGTTCATTCGGCTTTTGGTCCGCCTGCCTCTAACTTCTCTGTCCCAGCGTTCTTGCCAGTTTCTGCTTTTGCTTCTTGGGCTCCTTAGGCTTTCCTTTGATAAATCCATTTTCACTCTGCAGCCAGTAGATCGATTGGGATCACTCCGGTATTACGGCTTGCTCCGACACTGTGGGGTGTGAGCTTGCCACTCTGAGTGCTCCTCTTCTCAAAACAGAGGTCATTCTTTTTTGGTGCATCTCTTTCTTCAGGCACTCAGCCCATAGCTTGCATCCATAGGGAAGAACTAATTTTGAATTAAAAATGTTTCTACTGTTAAATTATTATTTGAACAACATAAAAGGGCATGATCTACCCTCGCTTTCATCTGTACAAATATTACTACTCCCCCACGAACAAAAAGTTAAACTGAATTAGAAATAAAGTTCATATTCGTTCCCAGCACTTCTGTATATAGTTAATCAATAAAAAAAAAAAAGTCCATCTTTTTCCTCTATTAATTAGCTCACCTAACGAACTTATACAACGTAACAGTTGAAAAAAAATTGTAATTGTATTTATATAGTAGGTCAAAAACAGACCTTTCGAACGAGAATTGGAAGCTTTAAAAAGACTATGGGTCAATAATAGAAAATGAAAAAATGAAATTAATTTAAGGTCATACATAAAGTTAGAAAATGTCAATAGAAAATTTTTCAGGTGCTAAGCCAAAGACCACCTCGTTTTTTTTTTTTTTTTTTTTATTCTTTATTTCTCATTAATTTCGTTTCGTTGATGACTGTCTCCGACAATAGATATTTCAAATACAGTTGGATAATTAGTTAAACCTTTTGGTTGCCCTTTTGTATGACATAGGATCGGTTTATTTATTTACTTTTTTTTTTATGAAACAACAAACATGGTTGAGTAGAATTAACAAGAGTTAGGCTATACAAAAATCATGTTACAACTTAATATATTTTGAATAATCATGATCAAACAATGTTTAAAATTAAGGTTCATTAAAACTGCATCGTAATGGATATTATGTTTAGCCGTGAAAGAAGTTAATTAACTTTGAAACTTAAAGATAAAAGATAATTTAACTTTTGTTGTAAAAAAAGTTTAATGCAAGACAATTCTGACAAACTTTCTTGTATACATGTTTGTTGTTTGTTTTTTCTTTTAAAAATAATTGTTTTTGTTTCTAATTATTGGTCTTTATTATTTTGATGGTGATTTTTTCCCATGGTATTTTCCTTTTTTTTTTTTAATTGAATACCTAATTGTTTTTAACAAAACTTTTTTTCAAATAAATAGTTATTGACATAAAAAATTGACAAATAAACAAACTTATAGAAGAATGAAGATCACTTTAAAGTTGTAAAACAAAATTTTTGTTCAAAGATATTAGGACATTTAATTACTTGCATGAAAGTAACAAGTAACTTACTAACGTCAAGCACGAATTTGAGTAAGACTGAACTTTAAGAATAAATAATAATAAATAAATTGGAGGTTTAAATTTCAATTAAAATATTTTTAGTCTTTTTCACATATCCATGCGTCGATCCGGGGACACATTGTATATATATATATATATATATATATATATATATATATATATATATATATATATATATATATATATATATATATATATTTATATATAAGTGTGTGTGTGTGTAATTTATATTAACAAGAGGCTTAATGTAAAGAAGACTTACGAGGGTATCAATCATCTTTTATCATTTATGGCAAAAAATAACCTTTTCGAAACAACATTTAACACCTTTTAAACCTCATGACTTTTTTAATGTTTTTTGCCAAGGAAAAAAAGGGTAGCATTATATTTCCAAATTTTATATTTTACCAAAAAAAAAAAAACAATACACAGTTATATATTAAAGCTCTTGTACATTCTCTATGCTGGAAACGGTGGATATAGTTCAAACATTTTCTTACTCATTCTCATCTGGTACTGTATCCTTCACAAACTCAAAAAAGGTATCTTTTTTATTTTTTTTTAATAAAAATATAAAACATCTAAAAAAAGTATAATGTAAAATGCTATATTCAGAAAACGGTGGTTTCTTAGCAAAGGTTACTTTTTTTTTTTTTTTTTCACGTGGTTCTCCTGGTTATGTATTATCTCTTTTCTACAAGTCCACACCCATCTAATGAACCATTCATCATTTTAACACAGATAAAAAAATAAATAACGCCTTCGAAGAAAAGAGTAATGAGAATGAGAAAAAATTGAAAAAAATGAAACCCTCTTTAAATATACTAAGAGCTTACTTTTTTAAAAATAAAAAAATTATAAAGAGGCAACATTAAGTAGGCTGGGTGGATCCATTAAGGGGAAACTCCCTTCGGAAGGAAAAAGCCTCAACTTTTTCATCATTTTATGCATTAAACATTCTCTTGGCCTTCATATTTTTTTTTTCTTTTACTAAGTTATATTACCTTTTGAGTTTAAAAAAATTATAAGATTTTGTTTTTGTGATGTAGATTCATGTCTAACTATAATTCATTATGGTAAAGAAAATATCCGAAGCCGCATTACTATTTTATTGCTATTAATAGAAGTATGATGGTCCGACATTTGATAACGAATTTATTTCTATTATATTTTAAATGCTCGTTGGTTTAACAAATATGCATATTATAGTGAAGTAGATTATCAGTAATTGAGGATTGATTTGGAGATCAGAATGTTCAAGAGACTTGAGGCGCTCTTTAGGACGTAGATAAGACACCAACAATAACTGAGGTCGATTCCCAGAGAAGAAAGACATTTTCTAAACCTACGCTGTTTTTACTTATAATATACCTATGCCACCATCCTCCGCAATATCATTAGAAAACAAGTTATGAGACCGAACATTACCAATAATCTAGGGGATAGAATTCCGGATGAGAGACTTTTCTACTCCTACAATGAAAATAAGTTTTCAGATCAAAGTGCTGACTGCTACCTATAATATGTATTCCGTCACCTTGCTCATTTTTGTAATATGCATAATTTTTCTAAAAATAAACATTAAGGTACTTGTTATTTTGCTTACAAGATTACCGAAGGTAACGGAAGCTATGTGATCGTTCCGAAGAACGAACATTTTTTGGGTCTCCGATTTCAAAAATTCCAAGAAAGAAATCCGATACAGACATCAGGAAAAAATTTATCGTTCCGTGTCTGTCTGTCAGTCTGGTCGGTCTGTCGCTCAAGTTTTGCGAACCAAAATATCTTAAAAACTACTCATCTGGTTTTATTGAAATGTTGGCACAATATAAGTTTCACCCTTCTGCGCCTATTTTTTTCGCACAAACATACATTTATTTACATCAATATCATCAAAAGCACTAATCTGATTTTTATGAAATTTGGATGGTTTGTCGAAAGTAGCCTGCAGATGGCCCAGATTAATTTCAACCGTCTGCGCACCTTACATTTTGCTAAATTGATACTTTAATTAATGTAAAAATAATCAAAACAATTTTGACAGTTTTAAAAAGCGGGGGAAAATTAAATATATTTTACAATAATAGGTTTTAATATTATAAAATCATTAAAGTATACAAAATAGAACGCGGAGGAAGCTATGTGCCACACTAATTGGCAGAGAATTTTAAATATTTTCTAGACCAGATCTAAAATTGTTTGGTTTTATTATTCTTTTGAATTATAAGATTGAATATTCTATGTAAAAAAAAGTTAAAGTTTAAAATCCGATGACCAGTTTTGGAGAACACCTTAGTTAAACTGTCTGTATTATTTCAAAGAAAATCGTGCGTTAACCAAGTTAGAAAAACAGAAAAAAATCTTTAGCACTTAATGAATAATAGTTCTTTATAAGGAAAGACATTTGAGTTAAAAAATATTTAACGGCACGCTTTTCACTAGTTTCTATAAGTAAGCAAAGTATCCTTTAGAAAAAAAGGGTTTTCATGGTGACCAGTTTTGGTAAGATATTGAGGCAAAGAGAAGCACGAAAAAATAGTCAGTGGCTTGTTTGCAAACCTTTGAAAAGGTTTTAAATAAATGTATCAAAGGAGTTTGTGAACTAGCTGTCAAGTGTCCACTTTAGGACTATTACTGTTAAAACTGAGTCACTTTTAAAAAAGAATGATCTCTTACCAAAATAAACAAGAACCAAATTCCTTTTTGCCACGGTTTTTAAATTACCATTTATTTTTAAAATTATTATTTATTTATAAACGTTACTCAATGTGTTTATTAGGTTTTTAGCCAAAGAATCCGCTTAACTAAATCGTTTTAAAAAATTTTGAGGATTCGCAAAAACCAAAATTCAAAGTTAGCGAAAAATTCGTTGTTTATTTATTTATTTCTATTAGTTCAGGAGATGGCGAAAAGTGTGTGACTAACATCAAGGTAGAATTTTGTCTATAAGTTAATATTTTGGTGCCTTTTAAGATATATGGCCGGCTAAGTTCGTCTGCCGGAAATAGCTTGGCAATATAGGCATTTGAAAGAAAAAAAAACCGGTGGAGAGCGGCCAAGTCACACCAATTATGGTGGACAACATGATTTTCATGATCCTGAGTACAAATTTGTTAGTAGACCGAAAGTCAAGTTGATGTAAGTTTTTCACTTGATTGGTTAGTTATTCAAATATCACTCCAAATCAAATGGGTCACCTATGAAGTGGCAAAGTAACATCAACTTCATTTTCGGTCTACTATCTAATTTTGTACTCAGGATCGTGAAAATCACAATGTCTACCACAATTGGTGGGACATGGCCGCTCTCCACGCACCGGTTTGTTTTTTTCAAATGCCTATGGCCAATCTATGCCCCGCATACGAACTTAGCCGACCATATATTCTTAAAAAGTACTAAAAGATTAACTTGAACACAAAATTCTAGCTTGGTGTTAGTCACACACTTTCTTGAACGCCATCTCCTGGACTATATTCTTATATGTTTTATTCTCACCTGCTAAATCTTTATCAAATTCCATATCACTATATCAAATAAGGAAGACATGAGACCAATAATAGCTGTGGGGGGCCTGGGCGGCTCGGAGGCTAGAGCTCTTGCCTTGCGATAAAGCAAGTTAAGCACCATCGAGCCGGGTCAGATGGTTACCGCAGCTCTGGGTTCGATTCCCGGACCAGGCCCCCCCCGCTCAATGTTCACCCAGCATTGTTTAAATAAATGGGTAGCTGCTCGAAAGAGTAGCGCCACCAGGTTTCGGCCTGGAAACCATGAAATACACTCTCAGTTCGATTCACATCGAAAAAGAGTCATGGTTAACTACCAGACACTTCACTCTAATGTGAAGAAGTTAGGTTTCTAACCCGGGTTTGTTCAATGGGCCCACCTAAGTGGCCCATGTCTTCGGGCGTAAAAGCCCCCCGGAATAAAATAAAAAAAAATAAAATAAATAATAGCTGTGATAGATGTTACTGGTTTTGTATGCAATTTTTAAGTACACAGTTCAAAAATGAATTGGTACAAAAACAAAACCAATTGTATTTATTTGTAGTAAGGGCGTTACCCTTTTTCATTTAACATCCCCAAATTACGAATTTCTGTTAAATAAATATTGTCAACCCCTTGAGTTTGGCGGGCTTCCCTATATCTATCCTGTGGTTGGGTAATCCTACACTTAACATAACTGCGAAGTTTTAAATTTTTGTGTTAGTACATTCAGAAATTCAGGTTCGTTAATGGCTTCCAGGCTGACAGACAGTCAAACGCAGGATATTATAAGGTCCTCGGTTTTGCCTACTGACTCTAACAATTAGAAAATAGTGGAATAATGAAACGTTTAGAGGCGTATTGATTATAATATAAAATTTTCATTAGATATTTTTAACATTAGATGCGTCAAAGGACTTTTAAAAATATACTGGATGTGTATGACGTATCGCTCCATAAATTTTAAAATTAGGTTAGCTTATTGGCTCCTTTAAGTGACGTAAGCAGAGGAATAAATGTCGCAAAAATGAGTCTATTAGACCCAACTAGTCAATAATTTAGTGCCTACAAACATTCTTAAAAAATCAATGATGAACATAAAGTAGATAAATCTTCATAACATTTCCGTACAGTCTTAGTTCACAGGTGGTAAATATTATACATGTATTAAGTAAACTTTTTACAATAATTTAGTGTGATCTAGACATTCAGTAAAAAAAGAAAAAACTTGCTACAATCTGGCTGAACAGTTCTTTCCTAATTTTTAAGGCTATGACATAAATTATCTGGAAGATTACAACAATTAAAAATTAAGTACAACGAAAAATTATATTCCCTGAGTTAAATTTCAGGTTTTAATCAAATAAAAATGATAATGAATTATTTCTTTGTAAATTAAAAAGATATATTAAATATTTTATGTCAAGCAGTGTGTGAGAATACAGATCATATTCTTACAGAGTTGACCAAAATTATAGATTTAGTCTCCTTGGATCAACATTACATATATAGAGTTAAAAAATCTAATATTATAAATATAATTTAATTCTTAGTATATACACTATGAAAATAATATTGACATTTCCTCAGAGTTTCTTAAGGTTGTATCATGATGTTGATTTCTAAAAATGGACAAGAGGTGTGAGTCAGATATTACTCGTGGAGTATATCTAACCTAAATCCCCTGTATATGACCTGTGTCTAAAGATATGTCTTCTATAATCGATTGACACTTAATTTCGTTTAAGGATCTTAACCGAGATGTGTCATTATCAGCATTATTCAGAGCCATATAGGTTTCGATCTCTAGCTCATTTGATTATTTTTTTCTTCTTTTGTTTAGCTTATTCCAGCAAACTTATAACAAGATTTAGAACTCTATTTTTTTTAAAGAATAGATTTGCTTTAGGAAAATTGCTGATTTGATAAGAAGCAATTATTTTAGACGTATTGATTATATAAGGTTTTAACATGAGTTACGTTGTAGTTTCCCTTTAAGGATTTGTTCCAAAAATGTTCGTAGTACTTTGATTAGATGATTAGATCCATGTGTATGTCTGTCGGTTAATACGGACATCAAACACACAAAACTCGTCTAACTATGCACATCACTTCTTAAAAACGCTAAAACGCTTAGCAAAAAATTGAAACAGTTTACAAGGTTCTTTCAATAAAACAAAATATGCTTTCTTCTTTTAACCCTCTCCTTCGTTCTTTCATATTTATTTAGTCTTGAAGTTTTAGTACTTTGGGATAACCACGTCTCGGTGGTGTGTAGGTGCTGACAGATTGAGAACTTTTTCAGCGGAGTAAATTTTGTTCTGAGGATGTAACACTTTATTAACTTCTTTTCTCATTATTGATATCTAGAGTAAGATTGTCCTCTCACTGGGTCTACGTTCGTCCCTGTCACTTGAGACTTACGTCGCCCAGTGTGAAAACCAAACATTAACGATTCTATTTAGATGACTTGAATGACAAAATGTAGTCAATCTTTTGGCTGAGAGTTTTCTTCTTTATCATTGAAAATTTCATTAATCTTTTTCAAATTATGTCAAATGATTTTATTTAGATAACTTATAGATGACAAAATTTAGTCAATCTTTTAGTTAAGAGTTTTCTTCAAGAGATATCATTTAAAATTTCATTAAATATTGTCAAATTTAGTAAAAAAAAAATATTTAGATAATTTAGGTGACAAACTGTAGTCAATCGTTTGGCAGAGTTGTCTAGTTTATCATTGAAAATTTCAGTTGTTGCTCAGAAACTAAGAGAATCACTGATTAAAGACGAATGGTTATCATTGTACTCTTACAATTCATTGCTAGAACAGATAGATCGGCCAATTTACAAGCCTATGTAAACAATTATGATCATATTTCCTTGGTAAAGCTAGAAAATTTTAGTGTTCAGTGATCTCAGCCTAACTGATTCCACTCGCCCTATTTTGTCCTTTTAATTTGTACTAAATGAGTGTTTTTCGTTGCTTACTCTACAAAGACTGCGACTTGGTTATTGTAACAACAACCAATTCGTTCGTTGTTTAAATCACACAACGCCTATTGTAACAACAGTAATACCAAGAAAGGAATATGAAAATTAATCTGGCATTGAGATTGAAATCGGTCATCCTTTGTCGCGATCTCTAGTAGTACACCTATGAACTATAATTTTTACTCAGACATTAATGTTAATAAAGTCACTATATATACTTCTCGTTTATTTTAAGAACTCGCACAACAATTATAGCTTATAATATATAAATAAGATTATGTATAAAAATATTCTGCCGATTAATGTGTGTCCTCGCTGCCTATTTCGTATGAATGGCCACATGTGTATTAAATAACGTGATTCCACTTTGAATTAGTTTTTATTGTAACCTATTTCGATCCCCAGTGGGGTCACATTTATTTTTTATTCAATTTTAAATGCGTGAAGACAGTTGAAATATGGAACCAAGTGAGTTAATTATGACCTACCAATCAAATTTAATAAACGTTTGACTTAAAATATGGTAGTTGACAAATTTTATGAACGATAGACCGTCAGATAGACAAGAGACTAAACATGATCCCTAATATCCAAAATAAATTTCTGTCCAGGAATTGTTGAATTCATGGACATTAAGATATCGTTTAAAAAATGACGTGATTTGGTATCCTTAACGAAGATTTTCTTTTAAATTCAAATTGACCTATCTATTTCTTCAAAAAAAGTTATTATTATACATTTTTTCTATAGATACCAATTGTATGTCACTATGCTTTTTCTTGATAAAAAAGTATTTATTCCTTTATCAAGTATAACTTTCGTTGCTCATACTAATGAAGTTTCAACCTAATTTTTTAAACTTGGCCCAACCATGATGTTTGAATTCATGGACATTAAGATATCGTTTAAAAACATTATCACAGTGCTTGTGATACTTACTGTAAGCTCGAACCTATGTGATTGACAACCTAGATATTTGAATATATTATGCCTTAATCAATAAGTGTTAGTTTTACAATACAACAATGTATAAAATTCGAACAAAATTCTCTCATGTACCTATTTACTAAGATTAAATTTGTATCCAACAATATCTAATTTAATTTATTTAACTCATTTTATTAGTGTTCAACAGAAGGTTGATTTATGTTTCATTTCAATAGGATTATATAGGTAGATTAGATTGGTTAGATTCGTATTTGAATACACCACATTTTAAAAAGGATTTTTTTCGAGAAAATATATTTCAGGTTTTTTGCGGGTTTGTGTTCCCAAATTTTGAGCTAAAATTCATTCTTCAATTTCGCCTATAACTTTGACTTGACATAACTTTTACTTGATTTAACTTTAATCTTGGTGATAACTTTAAGGAAGATTAATTTTATGAATTTGAAAAGAAAGTTTATATTGCTGGTCATTTATGCCAAGATTGATTAATATTACTAATGAGGAAGGAAGACATAAAAACACTACCCGTCTGCGGGAAAGATAAAGCTCAATCTCTCCCTTTATGCATTTTAAGGGATGCAATTTTAATATGTCTTTCTTACTTTGATATCTCCGAGTAGTTGGCAGTTTTAATTATAAAAATCCATAGCATTTAATTGCACATCATATTTTTATTTAAAAAAGTATCTCTTTCTAATGAGTTATTGAAAAAATTTCGTATTTTGCTTTATATTTTTCACTCTTAAATTTTGTAACAATTAGCTTGACCATTTGTAATTGCTCCTAATCAAGTATCTGTGGTGTAATGGGAGGATCGATAGCTTTCAAGACTTTTAATAACTAACAGATCCTTTACAAAGCACATGCTTTAATCCTCCATGTTTGACGTCTTTCTTTCCTAGTTGCTCTTGTCTAGGTATTGCTCCATTCATTGCAGCTCATTATTGTGAATTATGTAGATTGTTCTTTATGGTATAGTTGACGTACTTAAAAGTTGGGTTTTGCTCATAAAAAAATAAGGAATGAATAACTTGGCAGAAGAATTTTTAAAAGAAGTATAGACGTCGGATGCTGGCCATATAAGTCACGAGAGACGAGGTCGTTTTCTTAACACTAGTTTTTTGTATATATGGTATCATTAAAACCTCCAGAGTTAAGCATTAAAGCGAGCACGTGTTAGCTTGAAACAATGTAAACATGGTTACATCCCAAGGGTATTGTTTTATTCTTCCAAACCGATACCTTCACACTCTTCAATATCTACTAGATCCATAAGTGACAATTCCATTGTTTTACCCAGACACTAATCTGAATAATGAGGAAGACGTTCTTAAAGGATTTTAACAAACCACATCCCCAGCATGCAGCATGTCTTCTAAAAACATGAATAAATCTAGATGCGAGTTTCTTAGATTTGAAAATAAGAGATAATGCACCTTTACCTTATTGAAATTATTTGAACTATTCCAAGTATGTGCGTAGGTTGTGGCTGCAGTTATCTATTCTGAAGAATTCCTTTAATAATTCTCAGACTAATACTTTTCTCCAATAAGTAGAACAAACGTTCTTTTTCTCTATACTTAATACTTGCCTGGCAATACTAATGATCTGGCAATATGAATGGATCAGATGCTAAAATTTATCAATATTAATGTGATGACATATGTCTCGCCTCTATAATTCCAATATTTTTTTTGGAGTTTTTATTTTAGTTTTATTGATTTTCAAGGAAATTACCCGGTTTTTTCTCCTTTTTAAAAGTAATTAAGAAAACCCTGACAACTCAAAATTTAAATAGATTCATCCTCACTTCTAACTTTTAATGGCAATGATATGGTTTGAAAGTTGACATTAACATTAAAATTTGGAGGTGATGCCGAAATATTTTCATTGACTTTTTAGGGTCCGTAGGCAAAACCAAGGACCCTTATATTTTCCTGCGTGTGTTTGTCCGTCCGTCCGTTTGTCGCCTGCTCTCACGGCAACACTTTTTGTCTGATCACTTTGAAATTTGGCTTCCACTTCCACCCCCCCCCCCCATTTTAAAAAAGTAGCGACTTAAAAAATTACTTTTCAAAAAATAACCCCCCCCCCCCCCCCTCTCTCGCTTATGTAAAGTGCAAAAAATTCCTGAACATTCTTCGACCAAATATAAAGTACCACTTTTTTGAAATTTCAAAAAACTTTTTTTATGCGCTCTTTTTGATGTATTTATATGTTTATAGTCCGGTTCACTGGCAAAAAATACTTTATCAGAAGTTTGTTTATGTGTTTTGAGAATATCAGACCCATAATAGGATAGTTCAAAGTAGGCTTTTTAGCATTTTAATAAGCAGCGTCAATAGCTACTACTTAAACAATACTGTGTTGCCTACGGACCCACGCTCTGTGCTGACAAGCACACACTTGACCTAAACTGTTCTTACTTGTTGACAGATCTACTTGAGATACCTTCTTACAAGTTTGCCCATTTGTCCCTTATCTTTTAATGTGATAGACACATACTTTTTCAACCAAAACAGCACATTGGCAAGATTCTTTACCAATTCATTATTATTATTGTCTATTCCTTGAATTTAAACTAAAAAGAGGGTTTAAATTCAAGATAAAACAAAAATGTAATAGATAGTAAATTAGCTAATTAAAGATACAAATATTCATAGTGGTCATGTCCTTTGGATTATTTTGGGTTTCTTATCTTAAGAAATTGGCAGGTAGATAACATTTGTCAGACGTTGTCGCCTGGATATGCACCATCTTATTTTTGATTAACTTTCGTTCTGATGTCAGTTTACCGCACGGTCCAATTTTCCCTCGTTCTTTGGCGTATCCTATTTAATCTCACTTTATCCCTACCACACTTCTTTCTATCTGTTGCAACAATATATCGTTATTTATTTTTTTATTTCCATTATTTATGTAGACTGGGCACTATGCACTTATAGTCTATTACCTACCGAAATCCTCCACACACTACAGTGTGTGGAGTTTTTACAGTTTATAAACTGTAAAACTGTTATATTTTACAATTTACCTCTTACAATGGACATGTTTCATTAATGTTTCAATCTTACTTAAGACCTTGATGGAGCTACATATTTTGCCATCCTCTCCTCTTAAGTTAGCATCCTTGACGAAGATTTACTTTTTTCTTTTGAATTCAAAATGACCTATCTATTTCTTCAGAAAAAGTTATTAGTTTACATTCTTCCCATACTATTTATACGTCACTATGCCATTTATTGATAAAAAAAATGTATTTAGTCCTTTATTAAGTAACTTTAGTACTCATACATATAAAGTTTCAACCTAATTTTCGAAACTTGGCCTAACCAGGATGTAGGCCAAATTATGTGTATATACACTTTTTTTTCATTTAATCAAAGATTTTATCTATATTTTTATACATATATGAATTAAATGATCTACCATTATGATCGCGTCTGTCATTAATCTATCTGGCATTCGACAGCGTCCACCATCAAAACTCGTAATCGACAGACAATTGTGATTTATTATTGTGGTTCTATACTCATTTCAAAAGTACATATTTGACCTTTTTAACAATATTAAAAAAACTTATAATAAATGCTCTTGGCTATTATAGATTTTTATCATTATCTAAAATATATTTTTTTAGAACTTATATTTTTTAATGAACCTTCATTTCATTGAGAAAGGAGAAGAAGCGAAAAAAGTAAAAAAAAGAGGATAATTAACTCAAATGATTAATTAGTATTAATTTATATAGCCGTAAAAATAATAATAAATTACTTGAATATTGTCTGTTTATATCCCCAAACTTTTAATATCATAATTAAATATAGAGTAATTAGTTTTTATGTGAAAGTAAAGGTCATATTTAATTTCCAAAATATTAGTTTGAAGAATGATGGAATGTTGACATTTTAAAAAAACATATTTTAAAGGGACCGACTTTTTTCTAATAATAAAAAGTAATATATATATATATATATATATATATATATATATATATATATATATATATATATATATATATATATATATATATGAGTTAGATAATTAGGGAAATTCTAATTACAGGGTATACTTAAATGGAAGACATTTTTCATTAATACAGAGCCTGATAATTACTTTCGCGTTGAAATATTTTAAGAAAATTGTTTTTAAAGTAATCTTTTCTAAAACATACCTACACTTGCGTTGTTAGTAGAAAATGAATTCTTATTGCTAATTTTACCTGTAAATAATATTATTTGCAGTTCACGCTACTTTAGGATTTATTATCGAGGATTTAATAAGAACAATGGGTCTCTGGGTCTGTCAATTCTCCTCAAAAGAGGACAACTAGGAGCGATAGATAGTTGAAGTTTAGAACGATTGAAAATTCAACATAGTTATGGGCTTATGGGACCATGGGAATGATAATAATATTTTTTTAATTATGAAAATAATTAATAATTTTTCCTGGAGGTACCACATAATAAAAACAATTTTATTAATTAATAAGTTATTAAAACGTTTTTGGCGAGTATAAAGAAATATTTAATTATAGATTTAAAAAATGTGGCACATAGCTTTCTCGCTTCCTATTAGGATTTTAATGCTATTTTTCTTTTACCAACCATTGTTTGTTTAATCTATTTAATTTTCCCCCTTTTTTGTTTGCGAGCTTACCCAAGGTAACGGAAGCATTATGATTTGATCATTCTGAGAAAAGAAATTTCAAGACAGAAATTTGTTTTCGATATCAGGGAACATTTTTTTTTGGTCTTCTGTCTGTAGGTCAATCCTTCAACTTTTTTGTGAACAAACAACATTTTCATCGACATATTTAAACCCAACATATATTATTTAAAACTACTCGTCTGATTTGAATTGTGGTTGGTCATTATTAGCCCATTTTTGGTCCCTTATAATTTCTTCTGCTTTTATCGGTTTCTCTTCCACTTGCGCACAATTATTTTTATTAACATTTACATCTTTAAATTTTTTTCGATATCAGGGAACATTTTTTTTTTTGGTCTTCTGTCTGTAGGTCTATCCTTCAACTTTTTTGTGAACCAACAACATTTTTATCAACATATTTAAACCCAACATATATTTAAAACTACTCGTCTGATTTGAATGGTGGTTGGTCAATAACTAGCCCATTTTTGGTCCCATATAATTTCTTCTGCTTTTATGGGTTTCTCTTCCACATGCACACAATTTTTTTTATTAACATTTACATCTTTAAAAGTGGTCATGGTTATCTGATGTTAAAAATTTTTGGTTGAAAGTAGCCTACAGATGGACTAATAATTATTCCAAAAGTTTGTGGTTATTAAAGATGGTTAAATTGAATTTATTCAAGTATAAATACAAAATCAATTTTGACAGGTTAAAAAAATATATTGTCTGCCAACTTTTGTGGCATATAGCTTAAACGCATCCAATTGGACAAATTGTCATATGAGATTTGGATCTGCTTTGATTCCGTGAGTGTCACACTTATTTTTAAACAATATTAAATTTGGGCAGATGGTTGGCATCAATATGACCATTTGGGAGCTACTTTCAAAAACAATTCAAATTTATTTAAAATTGGATGAGTACTTTTAAAGATAAAGGTGTTAATGAAACAAAGTTGTTGTTTCGATTCGCAGTGGGTACACTTTTATTTTTATATATTATACAATTTTTGTTCTAACAATATCGAAAAGTAACAAACCAAAACATAACAGGTGTTGAAATCATTACACTCCATTAACAAAACTTTATAACCATGACAGAGTATACATTGGACACTATCTTGTAAGTAATCAGCAGTAACCAAATGTCCCTTAATAGTTTTACATATTAAAACTCGTATTACTCTTTTACTTTATAAGAAGGGAAGTAACTATTTTATATAAACGTACATAGGACCCATTCTCATGAATATATTAAGATCTAATAACACGATGAAGTACCATTAAAGAAGGACGATTCTGGGGACATCTGGAAGGGACAATGCTCTATGTTAATGTCCCTTTACGTTATCCTAACAAGGGACTAAAGCCTTTTTTTTACTCCTAAGCATACTTTTATCCCTCTCTTATAATAATAGTCTATTTCCTCTCTCAACTATATAAAAGCTAGTCCGCTGATATAACATCCTAGATTATAATATAAAAGTTTCTTTCTCAGTACACATCAATTTCCATAAAACTCTCCCCATTCATCACACAATTGTAATTATTCTATTACTTATACTGTAATATATTATATTTTTATAGTATGTACTGAAAAACTAGCTATATATGTGTGTATAATTTTCTTTCTATCAAGATTACTAATAAATTTCTAAGAAATATCTCTTTCTATTATTTACTGCCTTAACATTAATATTGAGTGATTTATTATAGTTAAATTGTTTCGTCGAGTTGTTTAATTTTTCCTTTTACATGGTTCGAAAAAAATTACAAGCCGTAACATTATGGCTGTAAATAAAGTAATTTTAATTTAATTTTGAATTAATAATAATAGAAGTTATACAAATATTTAAAAGGTTATATTTAATATTTTATTTAAAACTTAACTTTTCGCTCCGCACGAGGCTCATGCTAGGAATCAGTGGGGATGTTTGTTAGTGATTATATACGACTTTACTATGCAGACCGAGCCATTAAAAGTTCTTAACAGTTTTGTATCCAAAGCCTTCACTAATTCTGATCAAGACTACATTATGTATCATTAATTAAATTAATGGAATAAAATACTATGCTACATGCTACATTCGAAAAAGCCTCTTTTTTATTATTACCAACTATTTTTACTTTCTCGAATAAAGAGAAAGTATTGTGATGGCGCGAAAATTCTATTTTGAGATTTTGATGGATTTATACGTTTTGAGGTCCCCTGAGTCCAAAAAAGTGGTTTTTAAAAAATTTCTGTCTGTCGTCTGTGCAGACGCCTGGTTTAATTAAGTTTTAATTTAATCTCACAAAGATCTTAATTGCGGTTTTAAAAATGATCGAAAAAAAGAAATTTTCTCAATCTGCGCTTCCAAGCTTTCTTATAAATGAGTAAAAAAATAAACTATTGTAAAAAGTAAATGCCGGTACAGTAGTTTTTATACAGGTAGTAAGACCTTAAAGTGCCATTGTAAAGACTTGGAAGTGCCATGCAGTATACCCGCTTCAATGGAGATACGTGGCAGATCCAGTAAATATTAATATTATAATATTATATAGCGGTATTTAACTTCACTTGTTCATGAAGTACACATTTTTAACCCACTCTCTGACTACCTTGAAAAATGAAACTTTCACAAATTAGGTAAACAATATCTTTATAAATATACTAGTTTTGAAAAAAAAAAAAATAAAAAAAAATTACAAAGCATGTTTAAAAAACTAAACTTTTTAATTTCTCATATACGCAGTGTATATAAATACTCCAATACGCCAATTAGTGTGGCACATAGCTTCCATACGTCCTAGTTCAAATTCTATAATGATTTTATGGCTTTACAGCCCATTATTGTCAAATTTATTTAATTTTCCCTCAAATTTAAAATTGTTTTGATTTTTTACATTAATTAAAGTATAAATTTAGCATTATTTAAAGAGCGCAGACGGTTGAAATTAATATAGGGCTATCTACGGGCTACTTATGACAAACCATCCAAATTTCATAAAAATCAGATAAGTACTTTTGAAGATGTTGGGCGCAGAAGGTTGAAACTTATATGGGACCAACAATAGCTAATTTTAGCCTACAATATTAATTTAAATAAAAATTGGACGTGTAGTTTTTAAGATGTTGGGTTCGCAAAAATTGAGCGACAGACAGAGACAGAACCAATAATGTATTCCGATGTCTGAAACTTATGTGTGGAATTTTTGAAATCGAAGTCAATAAATAGATTGTTTTTAAATAGACTTCATTTTAGGACCATTTTTGAGATTTTTATTTTCATATTTTGTTGAGTGTTTTGTTCAGTTTTTGGGGGAACACCTCTAAATTTAGAGTTAAAACTAATTTTCTCGATATCGCCTCGGTGTATGATATTTCTGAATATGTTTGCTAAGTGTTATCCGAATCGGCCCAGTAGTTATAAGTCCGCGTGTTTTCTCATTTTTTAAAAACCACATTAATGGTAATTTTTTAAAAATGTTTTTAACGAAATCAACGAAAAAATCTAAAATAAATTACAATTATTCTTTGTCAATAAACAAGAAAGATTCTTTAGAATTTTTCATATTATCTTATTTGTCAAGAATTTATATCTTATGAACGTTTTGAGCTAGTTTCATTGCGTTTGGACAATAAAGAAACCATTTAAAGGCGAATCTTTCACGTCATAATAAACAACAGGTCAAAAGTTAAAGCTAAAACAATCTTTTAAATGGCCTTAATTTTGAAACGGCTGGGACGGTTATGCTGGTTAACGAACTCATCCGAATTTTTAATAGCCTACGGATTATTTGTGTGTACTGAAAGCACGTACTTGGCAAATTTATTTTTTCAAGTTAATTTTTATAGAATTTATTATTAAATAAATTTAACGGTGAAAACCCGAAACAACTTAAAACCATAAAAAAAACACTGGACGAAGAAATATGATGTTACGAGAACGTTTAGTTCGCGTCGTATCAGACAGATTTTTTGCCTAATTTATTAACGCTTTTTTTAAAAAAATTAATGGCAGGCACATCTTTTATTTCATTAATATGTGTATATTTCTTTTAAAAAAAAGTTTACTTCATCAACGATTTATTGCTGAAGGAAGAAAAATAGGCCAAGGTTTATTCTATTTGATTTTTCGATCAATAGATCAATAAAAATAAAGAATTATTGGTTCGGGTATCTTGGACACGTGCCTTCTATAAACTCTTTAGGTATTATACGTAGAGAGGGGGATCTTACTGCTTCTAAACCAAGGATAATAGTATAACATACCTGTATAACAATATATACAGGTTTACATTTTGCAAATAACCTGCGAGGGAATAGTTATAGCATTAAGAAAGGTAACTCCCCTATCGGTATTCAATAGGCTATCTGTCCAAGGGGACACTGAAATACCTCCATCAGCCATTGTTGCCCAAATAGTTAAAAAACATTTTTATGACAGGCGTCGATTTTTCTCTCTCTTCTTCGCTCTTTGACAGAGCTCGTGTCCTGCATTATTTATTTGAAATCAACCTGCGAATTTCCTTTATGAATGAGGTAGGAACCTTCTATTAGGTACCTCATTGTTAACTCTACTCACAATCCGAGATTTTTATGATTATCTATTATAATACGTTATGATGAAAAGGAATTCTTCTTTTCTACTTTGAAATATAAACTAGTGAAGATTAATATTATATGATATTCGAATAAAGTGAAATCATGAATGTGAGTGAAATAATAAGTTTGTGTATGCATTGAGAAAACCTTGATAACCATTTTTTTTTCTACTGAAATTAAATTAGTAAGTCATATTGCAGACGGCTATTTAATATAACTTATTTTACGTTATTTATTGCTGTTGCTTAACAATGCTAATAATTTATTCTTTACTATTAAAATTATCTTTCAGAGATCAGAAGATGATCTTTCATTATAAAAATAAAATTAAGTGTTAATAAATATAAAACCTTAAAATATGAGCCGACTTTTGACTCCTTGGATGTGAGCTGAAGTAAGATGTTCGCCTGTCAGCCGCCATTATTTCTGTAGAAAGGATTTCGGTTTCTTGATCATCATTAGTACAAAAGAATAGTAGCTCTTTCGTCTCCTCTTACATGATCAGTGCCGAAGATAAATTCACCTCAGAACCATCATAAACTCTAGTGGAGAAATATATTGATCTCTCGAATATTACCGAAGAATGACACTCCTCCCTTTTGGAAGTAGACCGGTCACATTTGGAGAACAAAAAATAATATATAGTCGAAGAAATTATGCGGATGGTATCCATGGGGACAAACACGTACAAGAGGAATACCTGCAAAAGAATGAAGTGACGAATTCAAGAACATTTGTGGCGGTGAAGTTTGGCAAATGCTGATGAAAATAGTGTATAAAAATGCTCCTCTTTCCAGGAGCAAAAGATAACACTCAACTGAACCTCAACTGAGCATTAAATGGCTGATTAATTGAGTGCTCCCTTGGTTTTGATAAATATTGCTGTCGGCCTCTAGGCCGCCATAAATGCTGAAGGTGAAAGATATTGGTTGGTTATCATCATAGAGTAAAATATTTTCATTACCCGTTGAAAATTCAATAAGAATCATAAACGATAATTAAATTTAGTTTACTACATTCGTTTCCCAAAATGATCTGTTATCCAAAAATAGTCAGTGAGTAATTACAAAGTCCAATAAAGAACAAAATGACGGTAATCGTTTGAAATAAATTATACATCTTTAGAATCCTTAGTACTGTATTACAAATATTTTTATTTCCATACCTTTTTTTATTTATTTCCTTTTTTTTTTTATTGAATTAAGTATAATCTTTTTAACAAATTGAAGCCAAAGGATCGTTTGAGAGGATGTAATTTTCGAGCGAGTTAGCCACAACATTATAAGAAAGAGACACTTGGGAGGCACAAACTTTGGCTTTTTGATTTACATTTATTAAAGATAAAAAAAACTAAACCTGAAAACTTGTGTAACTAACTTTTGAAAAAAAAGAAGATAGAAATCAAACGGAATCTTAAATGAATTGAATAGAAATAAACTAAAGAAGGATGAAATAAAAGAAAAGAAGATTATAATGATCGAGTTTTTTTGGTTTTAACCCTCAGAGGAAAAATGATTGTTCTATAGCTTAGGTTTCTCCCTCTTTTTTCTTTTTAGTAATTTAATATAAATTTGCACTAAAACAAAGATGAATAATAATAAGTGAATAATTTTAAAACAAAAAAACTTCAGACTAATTGCTACTAAAATATACTCACATTACTCATTCCAAGATTTTGGCTGTGCAGAATATTCTATTATTACTGTGATTAATAAACATAAAATTTGACGCAAATAAAGAACTAAACAAATCATCTTGTCCGAATATATAAGTAAAAACTATGTTTTATCTATTGAACACATTAATAAAAAGTTAGACGAAGAATAACAATTCTCAATCACTTTTAACTATGTCTAATCACGATGTCTTGTAAATGATATGAGAGAAAGAGGAATTTGAAATTCATTTTCAAAAGAATTTTATATATTTACATATTAAATAGGCTTTTGTAAAAACAAAAGCCTATTTAATATGTAAATATAAATTTGGTTCCTATCAATTTCCTTTCCTATACTCCTATAGCGCACTCCTATAGTATATTTTCGATTCTTTAGACTAAAGAAGAGGTTGAATATAATCAATCTAAATCATCCAGACAAGACAGCGTCAGTAATTTTTTAAATCCATACGTTTCGAACCCATTACAGGGATTATTCTCATGAGAGTTGCTCATGATGAGAGCAATTTTCAACTGAGAGTCACAAATCACGAGCAATTCCCTTGAGTTTTCAATCCTATCGTTGAATCTAACCCAATAAGTGTCCTATCTAATCCTTAAATTGCATATGATAACTGACTCTCAGTTGCAAGTGACTCTCATCGTGAGCAACTCCCTTGATAAATGTCTCTGTAATGGGTTAACAATAAACGTCTGGATTCACAAAATTTGACGTGGTCTCCATTATTAAACTCTGGCCATATATTACCTTAGATCATACATGCATTATATTACTCTATAGAAAAAGGATGAATAGTCCTGGGATTTAGGGACTAATTATTTCTATTTACCTATTTTGAGTACCTATTTTAAATTTATACCATATCTCTGTTGTGCATAATAGTTTCAATTTAATGCATCAAATAGGAGGCTAAAAATAATCTTAGGATTTAGGGACTTGTCTTTCTTATTTGCATAATTTACTTTTCGTAAAAACATTTTTTTTAGGAACTATATTTCTGGAATAATCTCCAAAATATTTTGTTCTGAAGTACGAAAGGTCCAAGGAATCATTAAACTTTTTTTTAGTACGTCCCTATAATTTACTTTTTGTGGCTTACGAGTCTGGAAACCAATATCTATTTTTGTATGACGATTGGCATACAATGAATATACTTGATAAGTTGCAGTGGCTTTTGTAATCAGTGGTAGGGTGGCTCTAGGACCCGGACTAATACCTCTATTCTATAAATTTACGTCAATTATATTATCTGTGATATCCAGGAGGAGAAATGGTACAAAGATATTCGGACCATTTTTTTCAGGGAAGGATTATGAACTTCAAATCTGTCCCACCTGTTGAATTAGTCCAGGTTATTGTAGGTACAATTAAAGTGGTCTTTGTAATGTTGTCTATTGTGACCGATTTACACTTGAATTAGTATTACGTGGAGGTGCGTATTGCAAGTGTTTCTAAATGTGAACAGATGAGTCAAGTGATTAGAGCGGATCAGTCATAAGAACCGTAGTTATTTCTGTTTTTAGTAACCATCCGCAAGTCAACCATATTGCACTAAGGCAACATTGCGCAGGTCTTCCATCTTGCAGGGTAACATTGTCATTATATGGCTTAAATTTTAGCATGGAACATGCTTTAGCCTTGTTTCTTCTACTATTCGTAGAGAACTGTAAGATTCATTGGAGTCCTTATCAGCTTATTTCTGCAAACTTTTACTGATAGTTCCACCTTGAAATCGTCTGTTTATCCATTTTCTTTTCCATAATCTCTTTTGTCTATTAATTTCTATCAAAAACTAGTTTTATATTTCTGATGCAATGACTGAAACAATCTCTACAGTCGATAGTTTTTTTATGAATTCAGAAACGAGAAATACAAATGCAACATTTGTCACAAACGCACTAAACACATAAGAAATTCTACTAACCACATAGCACTTAACGTCTTACTATGCTATACAATGCCACTAATATTTTATCACTTGTTACTTATCGAAATGTATATCGGACTTACGAGATTGAATAAAACAGTAGTTTCATCTAATCTTAACCTAAAACATAGCATTCAAACCAAACTTTTACGAACTTATCCCATAAGTAATTTGTACCATTCCATAACCATTTTTTTCTCTCTTTCTCACTGCAGAAATAAATAAATAAATAAAAACAAACATGGGAATGTTCTTAAAAAAAGGAAATATACAATGATAAAAAAAGAAAAAAAGGAAGTAAGTAAAAATGGTATTTCGTTACGATAAATCAAACTAAGGTTGGTGTTTCTTTTTCTTTAAAAAATACCCTGAGGGGATTTCAAAATGAATTCAAATCTAGAATTCTTTCCTTTACTGTTTCTTCTTCAGCTTCCATTTTTATTTTTACATTATTTTTTGTTTTCTTCTTTTCATTCCTTTCGTTATTTTTTTCCCTTCATTCCTTTAATTTTTTTTTGTCTTTTTATAAAACTTGAGTGCGAGCGTATGTATATAAAGGTATATATAAAAATGAAGATCCATTATTGTGTTTTATTTATTTATTTTTTTAATTATAATTTTTTTTGGATTAGGGCAAAAGCTTCGAAGTAAAGAAAAATAAATAGTTTTCTGTTCACCTTTTTTCAAAGATGAAAAAGAATTAAAAGAAGTGTATTGTGTTAGTTGTTCAATAGACCCTCAGGGTACTTTCAAACTAATATGGAATAAGGTTACCTTACTTTAATTTTTTTGTTATTCTCGTTGTATTTTGAAACATTTTTTTTTTTTTTTAGATTTAAGTTCATTAATATACACACTAAAGGCTTTTCATTGCTTGGACTTTGAACGGAAGAAGTGTTTTTTTTATTTTTTAATTCGTCTTTTTTTCTCAAAATGAAGTTTGAAACTTGATAATCAAAAGGATATAAGGTTTTTTTGGATGGTTTCAAAAAGTTTGTAGATTGTTATTTAGATTTTTTCTTGAAGAATCATTAATCACTTTGATTTTTTTTTTTTTTTTTTTGAGGGACTGGGGGAATTTTTAAATAGGTAGTTACTTGCATAGTGTGCTTTCGTCTTTTTATATAATAATAAAAGTATCACGATAATTAGATCAGTGAGTCTGAGGGACAAAAAAACGCATTTCTTGATCCGATGTAAAAGTAAAATTGCGGCAAAACAACTTTCTCATTAAAATAGTATGGTTGAATTTAAATTAAAAAAATATCTAATTTAATCAATTTATTTTTAAACACATTTAGAAGGTGATGGTTTGTTGTTCAGGAAATGTTGTTGTTCAGGAAAATCATATTTATTTTTATCAATATCTTGGAAAGTAGATTTTTCCCGGAAAAACTATTTGTATGTTTAGATTCGTATTCAAATAGAGAAAAAATTAATTTCTCGATTTCACCTTGGGGTTTGAATTTTCTGAACATGAATACCAATTCTTTTATCGAAACCAGCCCACTTCTTAAGGCTTCATAGACTGCAGACACGCATTTTTAAGAAAATCACTTTTTAGACTTAAAGGACTTTAAAATGGGAAAATTCATTAAAATAGAATTTTCGTACCAGCACAATACTTTCCCGCTATATATTATATATCTACTACACATATGAGACATCCACACTATATTCTTATCGGTAACTCTGTAAATTATCATAGCTACGTAGTTTATTATTTTAATTTGGTTTTTAAAAAGTATATAGGAATAATGTCAGGTACAAACCGAAATTTGTAAAAATAAATGTGTAAAGTGTGAAGTTATTATGTGTTAAAAGTCTTGAAGTACTGTTGATGATCGGATAGGTACTAAAAGCAATATTAAAAATGGGCTGTTCCGAGACTTAAATAAACTTTCTCGTTTAGAACATATTTTTATTTTTCCATATTTTCTACTTCCTTTCTCATTGAAATTGTTTTCTTGTGATAGTCCATTCTCCAGATTTATGCGTTACTATCTCGATTTTTGGGACTCAGGGAATCTTTAAAACGTGTAAATTTCTCGAAGTAATAAATATATTACACTCACTCTTTTTATATAGTTGAGAATGATGTATATATCATCAACAAAAGTGTTTCCTATGTATTATCATATGTAGTTGAGAAAGATGTTATGTACTATATGAGAAAAATATACTCTATTTTTATTGAGTTTTAATTTGGGGGAGACCATTGGGGGGGGGGGGGGGGGGGCTGTTGCATTATTGAAACATTGAGTATTGTAGAATCTCCCATTAGATAAAGCAAAACGTAGTCATAATTAAATAGGCAAAGATTCCTAGCCAAATATCTAAACAAGATAGCATCTCTTCTCTCCTTGGTGGAGAAGTCGAAAGTTTTGAGTCAAGTATAACTGATCTAGAATGATGTCGATAGTTAATTATTAGTATATTAGAAGGTTATGCATATTTAGATATTTAGACGTTATGTTGGCTTCGGTAATATCATTCTAAGCTCTTAAGGAGATGTGATGTCTGAACTTACGCTACCATTCCACTACCAGAACATATTATACCGAGGGAGACGATCATGATCATCTCCCATACGATGCTTAATGTCCCTAAATTTGTTTTCAGTAGTGAAAGCAAAACATCGGACTTTACATTCCAAACGACAATAGAGTGTTGCTATAAACTATTTTGGTTTATTGAAGAAGAAAAACTTTGTATTTACATCAATTTTATAGTAAAATTATAATATAGAATTAAATATAAAATAATTTCAAGATAAAAAGAACTTTTTATATACTACGTTTTTGAATTTTCTATAGAATTGTATGTAATGTTGATAATATAATTGTTATTGTTATATAATATATAATGTTAGTGAAAAAAAGAAAAGAAAATAGTCCGAATTTATTTACTTTACATAAATTACAAACATCTAGAGAGCTGATCTTAAACCTATAAAAGGACAAATCTTTGTACAACGGATCTCCCCAACACCAAATTTAAACCGTGCCATCGATATATTTGAAATAATATAATCGATATATTTCCTGTTTTGCTGTCATTCATTGTTCATCTCTATTTATATAAATCACAAATTTGAAACCCGTCAAAATGAAGATTGCGTTAACATGGGACATGTCAAAACAAATAAAATAACTTGCGGATTTTTTCCGAATTAACTTTCCATTCAGCAAAGTTTGCTAAAAACCAATTAAATTCTGCTGAAAGATGGCTAAAAGTAATTAAATAATGCATTGTCATCGTGTTCTGAGCTATGCTAAAAGTTTCAAATGTCTAGCCATTCGGGAAGTTAGTTAGAAATCGATTGCCAGATTTGTACCGGACAAACAAACAAACAAGAAAGCAAGCTAATAAAAACGTAGAAAAATAAGTATTAACCAAGGAAGACTTCAATTAGTGCTATCCTCAGTACCTTAATTATTATTGATAATGAGCCTTAATGATTTAGGATGTGGTTGAGATCTTGCACTGCTCCTTGTCTAGAAAAATGTTTTGAAAAATTAAAATAAGTGATTTCATTGAGTTAAATCTTTAGATGGTAAAATGGTTAAATCTAGTTTTGTAGACTATTGATAGAATCTTAGGAGTGCCATCGTCCTTTCTTTTTTTTCCTTTCTCTATTTACGAGCCTTCTCTCTCATTCGCATCTATATAATTATATTTGTAGAAGTAAATAATGCAATATATCGAGTTTTTTGATTCAGTATAATATAGAAATGCACAGAAGGACTAAAGCAACTAATGGTTACCGATTCCAAAAACTCCAACTCGTCCTGTTTGTAATCAAGCGATAGCCTCGAGCTATCTTCCCTACCTTCTAATATCCATATTACTTCTTCTCTTTCTCATATCCTCCTTCTTTTTCTCCCTTCTTACATGATAGCTATATAAATACCGGATTCCATTACTTCTCGAGAGACTGTAGAAATTGATCAACATTGTACGCTAGAACAGAAGAAGCAGAAAAAGAGGGAGAAAAAATAAACCCATTTCATTAATAATAAAAAATCATTTTTACCTCAAATTACTTTTGAAGTTCCTTCACATGGGAAACTCAGAAACTAACTTAATCTTTTTAAACTTCTTTGCACTTTATATATATATATATATATATATATATATATATATATATATATATATATATATATATATATATATATATATATATATATATATATATATATATATATATATATATATTTATATATATATATATATATTATATTATTATTTAAGTCTGTGTTTAGTATTTTTTTTTAGATGCGAAAATGTTGTTAGTCCTGACTAGTTAATCCTTTCCTCCAATATATCCTCCATCCTTCATGTATCTGTATTGTTTCTTGTTAACATAAAATCAGAATTTTATATCTGCTGTACTAGAATGTGGGTAATCAATTAATTATACTTTAAAATTTGATTACTTTTATAGCTTCATTTGTTTAAAAATAATCTATCAATATTCACGCTTTATTTTATATTTCATATGCGTTCTCATTTTCCACTGAAAATGACTCAATTTCTTTCATTTTAAGAACTAAAAATAACTGTTAAAATATTATATATATAAAGTGGCTAATCAGCTGATCGGGTTATCAGAATGTTTGGGCTCTTCCAGACCACCTAGAGACTCGCGGTTTTTTGCGTTTGGTCCCGAATCGGCCCAAACCGATTAAAAAAATCTGAAAAGTCGAAAAAAAATATTTTTACCCCCCTTAAAAAAATAAAAACGGGGGACGCGAATTGAAGGGTTTCTTCGAAGGGCTATAGCGGCTAAACAGTAAGTCGTATCGAAAAGCGGATAGCACCAACGCGAACTGATTTTAAAAGATCTACAATTTTGGTTCTATGACTTTTTGTCGTACGACCATCGGTTCTACCTTAAATCGAGTAAATTTGGTAATTTTTGGTCAAATTTTGACTTTTAGCTCTCATGGCGTCCGCGATTATTGGCCGATTTAATTTTCGATTGGGGTATTTAAACCCCACACTAATGCTCTTTAAAACGAGTATTTATTTTTCAAATTATCTGTCTTTTTTGCCGAGAAAAACGAATATATATAGAGAAAAAACGAATTTAAAATACCGTAAATAACGTCATGTATATGTTTATTTTAATAAATAATACTTTTTATAAGGTTATGTTATAGTTAAAAACAAGAATAAATAAATATAAACAAATATTGAATAATAAAGTATGTTGTTCGCTAGGTAAAAGATAATAAATACATTAGTTTCCGCGAAAACACACTTTGTAAACAAATGCCCCCTCTCTTTCTCCGTCAGTCTCCCTGACCAGTCTTACGTGTCCAGCCGTGGTGTGCACTTCTACTCCCCAGATCTTTTGTTATACCAACGACATTTATTAAGGTATAATTTTATTCTTATTTATTTAATTGTTTTTATTACCATATTATTGTAACTAGAATTGTTTTTAATAGGTTGTTAAATTCTATATTAAGAAAATGTTTTAATTTATTTAAATGAATATTTTAGTTTATTTAAATGAATTATTTACATTATTTTAATGAATATTTTACTTTATTTAAATGTATGTTTTATTTTATTTAAATGAATGTTTGTTTATTTAAATGATTTTTTTTACTTTATTTAAATGATCTTTTAATGTTTATTTAAATGATTTTTTTTTACTTTATTTAGGTAAAATCGGATTGTACGTGCCCCCACTTTGAGGTTAGGTGATAAAATCCCGTATATTATATTAAAAACCTTAATTTTGTGTACCCTTTTCTGTACTCCAACCTATTTTTAGACAAAGGGATATAAACTCTCCTATGAACAAATCATACATGTATAATTTCTCTAAAATCAAGTAGGAAAAAGTACGAAAAATTTCTGGGGCACGTACAATCCGATTTATTTTTTATTGAGTCGAAACGTCTCTTCACTAATAAAATAACTTCTGAGTTTAGTATCTTCTTACAACTCACCGTCCATCATAACTACGTATAATAAATATTATACTTTTTTTAATTCTTTTATTATCATATTATTATTACTAGAATGAACTAATTTATAGTTTGTTAAATTCTATATTAAGTTGGTATATTTCAGTTTATTTATATGAATGTTTTACTTTATTTAAATGAATGTTTAAGTTTATTTAGGGCAATTTATAGTTTAGTTGTGTGTATGGCAAATTATTTCGACGACATTGTTTTCATTTTTATATATGATGTAGCTAAATTTATATATAGAATTATTATTTCTCCTTGACTTTAACTACTTATGTTTCAATTAATCTCGAGTACTAATAAATAATCAAATAAATTGACAAAGGTTCTATGTTTATTTTTATTATTCTGCAAATTTAACTAATCAAATATAATGAAATTTATTTCATGACAGGGCCTACAGTTTACTCTAATATATTAACACTGTGACACAGCCAGCGATTCCTAGCATGAACCTCACGGTTACGACCATCGATTCTACTGCTTTTTCTCAGAAAACATTACCGCTTTCCAACTATATAAATCATATTGGATGTTGTCAACCAAAATTTCGGGTCAAATTTTCCGGCCTAAATTTGATCCTTTTGAAATTCATTTTCCCCAAAAATGAACCAACTTCAAAGAAAATTTGTATATATACGCTTTATTTAACATCAGAAAAAATAATGTGGAAGAATTTTTGAAAAAATAAAGAATTAAATATTTTTTTATACACGTAACACATATATTAGAAGGTTATTTTAGGTTGTAACCTTCTGCAGGATATTTTAATATTTTTTTAAATTACATAAATGTATGTGTCACTCAATATATGATTTGGGTCAGAAAATTGTTTTCATTACCTATCGGTGTAAACATTAATTAGCTGTAATTAATTAATTAGAGATTTATATTTGAGTTTGATCCATGTTGGAAAGTACTTATAGCGTGCTTATGTGAGATCTTCGTAAAATTTTGAAAATATAGATTATTATTTGCATATTTCTGTATAGTGTAAAAGCAAATGTGTTTGATTGTAGAGTAGTAAATATATTTATTTTACACGTTTTAGTTTATTTAGCAAAATAAAGAATAAATTAATCTAAAAATTAAAGATGGTGGCTCAATCTTAAAAAGAGTGAGACATTTTTTTAATAAGTGGCGAATTAACACCTCTCATGGAGTTGCATATGTAACAGATTTAAATGACCTTATTGATTTCGTGTATCCTCCCTTGAATCCTCCCTGTATCCTTTCCTGAAGTTCTTTTTAATAGTGAGCAAGCAGCCAATGAGCGATATTAGTAGGCACAAATGAAAATGTAAATGAAATAAGTAAATAAATATTAGAAAATTAAATGGATCACAAAGTGTATGTTACAGTTTTGATACAGAAGGTGATAGTGAAATTACCCTGGGGGGGGGGGGGGGGGAGGGGTCAATACATAGATGTGTCAATATTGAATTGTGTAAGCCATTCAGGTTTACCAGATTATAGGTTAACTTTTAAAGAGGGTGCAGTTGTCATATTAATGAGAAATTTAAATTCCACTGATCAATTCATTAGTTAATGGAAAGAAACTATTATAGTTAAGATATCTAAATATTTTTTTCAATTTAGAAAACCGTTTTCGGAGAAACAATATTAATTCCAAGAATAACTTTAAATTTTAAGTTGGAAATAGAGGTGTGGAAACTATGCGTAGACAGTTCCCTCTGAAAGCAGCTTACTCGATGACAATAAATAAATCCCAGAGTCAAAAATTATCTTTAGTTGGTGTGGATCTCAAAGTTTGTAGTATTATATTTGATGAAATAGCCTTCTCAATTAACCAATATGATAGTAATAGGTATAATATAGTAATATTACAGCCACTGATTGAAAATTAAAGATGGTTGCTCATTGTTCAATCTTAAGAAAGAGGAAGAAATTGTATACGAAGTGACGTATTAATACCTCTTAATGGAATTGCATATTTAACATATTTAAATGACCTTATTGATTTCGTGTATCCTCCTGAAGTACTTTTTAATAGCCAGCAATATCTCCAATATTTTAAGGTATATCTCTAATATGTATCTAAATATTATTTTCAAGTTAAAAACCCATCTTTGTTATATATTATCAGAGTTCATTAGAAATAAATCCCAGGGTCAAAAATTATCTTCTATTGGTGTGGATCTCAGAAAAATGTCTTTAGCGCCGGCCAATTTTACGTCATAGTAAGAAGTAGCTTCTTCATTCAAGTTTTGGTACCATGTGAGAGGGTTACAGATGGAATTGCTTATATACGGAACATTCTTTACTATCCATTACTACATAGTTAAAGTATTTTGTGTAATTATATTAGTTTTGGGTGTGGCCTAGCTATATGTTTCCTCCGGTTGGCGAGAAAATTCCTATTAGGGAGGCGGAGTTAAATTTTTTCCTTATTTTATAATCATTTTGGAAAAAGTCCTGCGATATTGTGGGAGGACCCATTTTAAGCTTAATTTTCTATATTAAGCTAAACAAATAATGAAGTATAATGTATTATCCGAAGAAAAGTGAAGTATAAGTGTTATTCGATGAAATGGCCTACTCAATTAACCAATATGATAGTAATAGATATAAAATAGTAATAATACAGCCACTGATTGCAAGCATGAACCCCGCGCGAAGCGCGGGGCGAATGCTTGTCATTAATTAATACTTTTAACTGACCCCCGCTAACCCTGTTATTTTACAAACCAAACTCAGGGAACTTTGGGTGGGAATATACAAATTAAAATCAACGACGACTATCACTATTAGAACAATAAATTCTACATTTACAGCTTCCAATTCCATCCAAATTCTCAAAATTATTTATGAAGAGTCAGATGAAGTATAAGAAAAGCGAAGTTTAATTTCTAATCAGCAGTAATGTAAAATAAGAATGTGATAATTGTAATTATTTTTTCTTCGAGCTTACCAAACATAGTGGAAGCATTGCGATCATTTAAAAAAATGATTTTTGTTTTATGTCTCCGAATTAAAAATAAAAATTGAAGACAGAAATCCGTTTCAGACACTTGGGAACAATTTTGGTCTCAGGTCTGTATTTCGTTCAACATTATGAACAAAAACAGTAAAAATGTTTTACTTTTACACCAAAATATTGACGGAGAGACAATCAAGAAACTGAAGATGTTCCAGACGGATTTCTGCCTTTAAATATTGAAATTTGGAGACGCTATCAATTTCGGTGTTTCTGTATAATGCTCCCGTTGGCTTCATTAAAGAGCGCAATAGGACGTGAAGAAACTGAGGACCCCACCAATTTGCAGACTATTTTATTGTTCTTTTACGTCTTACTTATGTTTAAATAATACTTTTGTTTTGTTCTGTTTTAGAAATTCTACGCTACAGCTGTGACATTTTTAAGATGAATCATTTTCTTAAAGGTAACCTTTAAATACATTCTTAAACTTATTTACAAAATGATTTAATTTTTTTGTACGAGGCCTTCCTATGTTTCTTCTTTCAACTCTTGGTTAGTCTTTAATGTATAAATAGGATTATTTAAAGGAAACCTGGTTTATTCCACCACATAATACTCTGTGGAATGAATAATATTATATTCAAAATACTTAAATATTAATAGTTATAGTATAAGTGACAGTATGAGTAGATGTTGTAAGCACGACAATCCACTTAGCCTACTCCTTATCTTCTAGTTTTACATTAATCTTAACTTCTTTTGTATTTTTTAAGCTCATACATATATATATGTATGTGTATTTATATGTATATAATATTTTAATTTTTTCAAAGAGACTTTGTCATACAAGGAACCAAAAGTATGCGAGAATGGATTTGACCTTAATTTTTAAAAAAAATATTTTTGTGTCGTGCGGTATTATACGGTTTTTTCTCCATTTTGTTTTTTTAGAACCTTTCGATTGCTTTTTTTTAATTTTCATTTTATCCAAGGATTTTTGGATTATCAATCATTTTATTAAAATAAAAGGATTAATTTAGATTGATAGTTTGGAATAAGATTGACGCTTTACGTATATTTTGGCTTTTATTTATTTTAATAATTTTAGGTGTTAACAATTTTTTTAAGGTGTATTGTGTCTCAAGGTTTTTAGAATACGTGTCTACAAGAATGTTTTTTTTACATTTTTATTTAGGGAGGGAGATATAATTTTAAAAACTATCCGATGTGCCAAGCACAATGCTCTTACTCAATATTAATATAGTCTAAATTTTGATCAGTTGCTTCACTATTAATGTAAGGTGTCTAATCTATTTAGATTAAACAAATTAAATTAAGAATTAGACATGGCAAATTTTGAATTTCGTGCTGCGGTGATAACTTTAAAAATACGATCGAATGCTTTACTTTTTTACCAAGGTGAGTTGCGGGTACAAAGACGACTACAAAGATCAACTTCTCTACATTTAGTTTGCTGCTGATTTTATTAATATATTTTTTCATCGGTAATTAACTTAATTAAGAAATAATATAAATTGCCTCTCCACGTAAACTGGCTATTTTTATTTTATTCTATACAAAGTAGATTTCAACCTTCATAAGGCCATTTCAGTGCCTTGGAACAAACAAAAGTTAATAGAAGTACTGAAATTTACACAATTATCAAACCGATAACCGATACAAAGAACTAAACAAATAACGGCCAACAATTATTAAAATTAAGCAAATTTTTTTTTTTTTATTTAAATCTTTGTTTAACATATTATGTTAAACAAAGAATTAAAAGACAAATAAATTAATAAAAATAAAAACGAATACAAGATATTAAAAATTAATATAAAATAAAGCAAACAATTTCAAGATAAAAAGAACTTTTTATATACTACGTTTTAAAATGTTCTGTTGAATCGTATGTAATGTTGATATTATAATTGTTATTGTTATATAATATACAATGTTAGTGAAAAAAAAAATAGTTCCGAATTTATTTACTTCACATAAATGACAACCATCTAGAGAGCTGATCTTAAACCTATAAAAGGACAAATCTTAGTACAACGGATCTCCACAACACCAAATCAAAAGCGTGCCATCGATAAATTTGAAATAATATAATCGATATTTCCTGTTTTGCTGTCATTCAATGTTTATCTATCACAAATTTGAGACCCGTCAAAATGAAGATTGCGTAAAAATGGCACATGGCAAAACAAATAAAATAACTTGCGGATTTTTTTCCGAACTAACTTTCCGTACAGCTAAATTTGCTGAAAACCAATTAAATTCTGCTGAAAGATGGCTAAAAGTATTAAAAAAATGCATTGTCATCGTTTTCTGAGCTATGCTAAAAGTTTCAAATGTCTAGCTATTAGGGAAGTTAGTTAGAAATCTATTGCCAGATTTGTACCGGACAACAAACAAACAAGAAAGCAAGCTAATAAAAACGTAGTAATAATTACAAGATAAAAAGAACTTTTTATATACTACGTTTTTAAATTTTCTGTTGAATCATATGTAATGTTGATAATGTAATTGTCATTGTTATATTTTAATGTTAGTGGAAAAAACTACATAGTTCCGAATTTATTTACTTCACATAATAATGACAACTATCTAGAGAGCTTTATTTCTTTGTTTACTTTTCGCTGTCATTCAATGTTTAACTCTTAATAAAAAATCACAATTTTGAAACCCGTGAAAATGGATATTGTAAATACTATGGGATATGACAAAACAAATAAAATAACTTGCGGATTTTTTCCGAACTAACTTTCCATACGGCAAAATTTGCTGAAAACCAATTAAATTCTGCTGAAAGATGGCTAAAAGTATTAAAATAATGCATTGTAATCGTGTTCTGAGCTATGCTAAAAGTTTCAAATATCTTGCTATTCGGAAAGTTAGTTAGAAATCCATTGCCAGATTTGTTCCGGACAAACAAGCAAACAAGAAAACAAGCTAATAAAAACGTAGTAAAAATTAGTAAAAAAAGAGAAACGAGAAAAAGTTTTTTCCGGTAGGCTGTCTTATAAACTTGTTATCACATTTTTATTTTTGTATTTTCGTGTCTGCTTTTATTTACTTTTAATAACTTTTTCTCGTTTCTCCTTTTTTCGATTTTTTGTTCAATTATTTATTTATTTTTTTTTAAATGCCTTTTTTGACATATATGTTATTTGCTTAACTATAGTTGACTGTTTGATTATTCTATAGATTTCAGTACTTAGTTAAACTTTTGTTTGTTCCTAGGTACTGATGATGGCCTTATGAAGGTACAAATTAAATTAGTCGGTTTACGTGGAGAGGCAATTTATATTATTCCCTAAGATGTCCTTCATAGACGCTCCCTTATCTACGGGGTTACTTTACTTATATTTTTTCTTAGTTAATTAAAAAAAAAAAAAAAATAAAACCCCTAGCTTCTATGTAACAATCTTAGCCAAATAAAAAAGTATTAAAAACTATACAATTTTCTACCAGGCTCAACATTTAATAGGAAGTTAGAATAAGCAGATTGCTCTTAATTATTTCATTAAAGAGTAGGTTTTTATTTTCAAAACATCTGTCTAAGGAAATGTGAGATTAAAAAGATTTTGTTTACTGCAATCATGCTGTGACGTCATTTGAAATATCAAATTCTTCTAGAGTCAATATAATTCTATTTCAGAATCATTCTACTGTATCGAGAGAGATATTCAAATAACTTATTTTGCATACAGGCTTATAGAGTATAATGATAGTTATGCGGAGGTATTATAACGTATGTAGTTTATAATTTTTGGCAGGCGACGATAAAGAAAAAAATAGAAAAAAAAATATATATAATGAAGAAACCTTTTAAAACATTGTTGGCATAAGTCCATAAATCTAGGATAATTTCATCTCTTCCAAATCGATACGAACGTTCTACGGTTTTAAAAAAGATCTTAATGTCAAATTTTTATTTTTGATTTCATCTTCGTCTATTTATTTAATAAAGATTTGGATTGGTGATAATGGAAGGTTTATCGAGGGTGACTTTCCCCCACTTCTCGTGTCGAGCTGTCAGCTTCAATAAGAATCCAATCATACGAGCCAATATATCAATACCTGGTCTTCCCTATTGTATGCATTAAGAGGTTGGATGCCAAATAATTTGTAGCTGACAAACAAGGGGGGTAGGATAGTGAGTAATAGGTTTTAATACGAAATAATGGGTCACCTTTAAAGAAAATTTATTTTAAAATTTTTTAAATGTAACACAAAATATTTTATGAACAAATTTTACATTTTAGTCTTTTTGGGCACAGATTTTTAATTCATGCTGGAGGGAGTTTTCAGAATCAATATATTTCAAACCTTGCATTTTTAGTAGCTTAGCTCCCTTGAGAGCTGCCCCTGAAATCGCACTGAAGGATCTTTTTTATGAAGCTCCTAACTGCGAGCATCAGAAGAAGAATTGCTAATATGTAGAGTAATTTCTTAAACCATGGTTTGGGAAAACAAAACAACCACGTACGGATATAATCAAAATTAATAGATTAAGAAGTTACCATGCACGATGCATACAACTATATGATAGGACTAAGTGAGTGGATAAGTGATAAGTGATACCTGTCCAGAAAAAGAAGAAATGTAACTCACATCCTATTAGATTGTCCGAAATATAATTCCCAACGAAATAAAAATGTTACCAAGAACTTAAAATCCAAGAAATTCAAGATAAAAAAGACAAAAATCAAGACCATCCTTTTCTCAAATTTAAAAAATACTAAATGACCACAAAAATTCGTAAAAGAAATAAATTACTCCCCTTAGCCTAAAATTACAAAATCTGGAGTCCACTCACCAACAGAAACCCACAAACGAAATAAAAGAATAAAAATTAATTAGGGAAAACATAGGAAGAACTTAGGAAGGACTCGAGTCCGCCCAACCTTATTGAGGTTTTCTGTGGTTTCCCTCAATTTAATAGGCAAATGCCAGGTTGGTCCCCCATTAAGTCAGTCCACAGACTGACTATGATACCCAATTTAAAAACCTGGAAACTATCCTAACAAAAGTCCAATAAAAAATTCCCATTAAAAAAAATAGAATAAAATAAAAATAATAATAGTAATAAAAGAATTAAATTTAAAAAAAAAAAATATTTACTCTCAAATTATCTAACATACCCTTCCACAAATGTAATTTGAAAGCTCCAATCCTTTACAAAATATCAAAACCATTATGAAAGGCACAAACTATCCCCACTCAAAATAACATTATGGCTCCGGTATACACAAAATTGTTTTATTACTTATGCCAATAAATAATTCGCTAAAAAAAAAAAAAAAAAAAAAAATAATAATAATAATAAAAATCTCTTCAATTTATTCAAAACATCTGGATTTACTCCAACTCAGACAAGCTCTTCATTATTAATTAATAACAAATTATTTTAAATAGTAATCAAGTTTATCTACCTTCTCATTTTGATAATATTAGGTGGTAGACTTTCTCAAATAAAGTGCTTATAAGGGCTTAAGGTACTTCTACACTGACTGTTTCTCTTTTTTATTTTTCTATTCGTTTCACCGGCAGTAAAGAAGTCCACTAGTGGTTGAAAACTGGATTTATAGAAAATTGAACTTTTGGAGAAGAAACACCTTTCTTTTATTCCCTAATCAGTGATTCTATAGCTCATCCGTAAAACTGTTAATTGGATTCATTCGTTAATATTAGTCCATTTTTATGTAATTTATTAATTTAAAGCACATCCAAGCCATGATGGGTTGAATCATCCTATTTATCCTGCTTCTTAAACTCTAACCTGTAGATGTTTACTGTAGATTCAGTTATTAGTTTTAAGTTGTCATATATATTATACTTTAAATTGCATACATCTCCTGTTTTAGAATTACATAAAATTGTACTTAAACTGGTGATACATAAATTACATAAAGAAGTTACTACATAAGATTATTTTTACACTCATAAGTACATAAATACTTATTGCACGAAGAAAAGGTCTAACAAGCATAAAAAACAAAAAAAAAATCAAGGAAACACATTAAACTAACGATTAAACAAAACCGGATAGAAGAAGAAAATTTCAAAAACAGTTTTATCCATCTTTTATTTCTTTTTAAAAAACATTAATCGTTAAAAACGTTCAAGGAAAAACTTCTTGATACGAAGTGTAGGTGGAACGGGAGCTCCTTGCTCTATAAATCCTTTGAAAAAATAAATAAAACACAAGCTCTCAATAAACTGGGATAGTTAGTTTTTTTTTTTATAAATTATTGAACTCGCATTGCCTTAGGCGTTTCAAAAACATTTCTACCAATGTAAATAAGATTAAAAGAAGAAAAAAATACAGCAAAACTTCCTTGTCAAGCAAATGTAAATCAAATGAGATTAACAATTGTAAGATTAACAATTATTTAATTTTGTATTGACCAGACAACGATTTATATAAAAATTAGAATAGAGTGGAAAAAAATCAATTGCCTGTCAATACCCACAGAGAAAAAAATAAATAATACATTTTAATAAATACAGGATATTTTAATATGATTTTTTTTTTTTTTTTTTTTTTTTTTTTTTGTGTATAATAATATACGTACTGAATATTTTGTTTTTTAAGAGTGGAGAAGCTTAGTGTGGTAAAAATGGATATCGATCATTTTAAATTAGATGTCGAAGTACATCGTAAATCCACCCAAGTTTAATTTATATCAGTAATAAACTTTTTTCATTTAGATAAATTTATGATGAAGATGAAAATAACAACATGTATTCTACTCTAACTTTCCCACAATTTTGGTCTTCTCGCTTCGTTTTTGAATTCATGATAATCTTATGTAGGGGTTAGCCTAAGGGCCACATTGACTCTTCCACTAAGACCTAAGGACCAAGACCTTTTTACAAATAGCTTATTTTACAAACGTACTGTATAGTTTTGAATTGGGCGTAAATTTTCGAATGGGAAAAGCGGGCGAATGAGAAATCTATTGCGCAGAGCGCGGGGATGGCCGCCGCGCCGCTCCGTTCGTTTATTTTATTATAATAACTCCTCAAGTATATTATTTAAGTGATTGGAGAAAATTATTAACCATATTATACTGCAGAGTACGCTGGGTTAGTTGCGGAAAAGTTCCAACGCAACTTTTTGAGTTTCGAGCAAGTATCGATTTTTTTTTTTTTTTTTGAATGAAAGGATGTCATTTGGGGCTGAGATACAAAACAATGAGTGGTTGTGGAAGTTATCATTTAACACAGAATTAACTAAACATATGAATGACTTAATTTAAAATTGCAAGGTGAAAATCAGCTTTTGCCTGATTTATACTTTAATATTTAGTCCTTTCGACAAATACTTGTTTTTTTCAATCTCAATTGAACAAAAAATGTTTCACGCTTTTAATGCAGGCCATGCATTCATTTAGAAAACTGAGACTCCTCTTTCGGCGGATTTTGTAAATAAAGCTTTGGGTATTTTAAATTTTGTATCTCGTGTTCCATATTTTGATGCAATTGCAAAATATCCTTAAAATCCTTTTAATACCGATATAGAATCCCTTGCCACAGAACTTCAATTGAAAATTATTGATTTGCACTGTTGCGATATTTTTAAAGAAAAATATTTAAAGCTTTAATTAATTGCTGTTATATTCTGAGTTTTCCACTCACATACACGTATATTCATGTATGTTAATGTTTAATACCTATGTATGTCATTTTCATTAGTCAGTTATTGTGTTCCTTAAGTTATTAAAACATCAAATTATTATTGAGTATGATTTTTGATTGCACTATAAAGAGCTAATGATTTTTGACAATGCAATCAAAATAAACTTAGGCGGGCCGGATTGGTGGTGCTTGCGGGCCAGTGTTGCCCCGCGGGCCGTACTTTGGAAACCCCTGATCTAAAGCATTCTTCTTATTCTTCTCCTTGCAAGAGCTGGTTTAATAGTACATATTTAAAACCATATGGATACTATGATAATATGTATAGACAATTTCTACAAATTATATGTTAGATTAAGTTTCTTAAAAAGCCTTATTTAGTAGTTTGTTACCCTCTACAAGAATTTTTGTAACGCAGAAAAAAGCATTATTGTAAAATTACCTCCGACAAAATTTCCATACTTCCGGAAGAACATATTAATTGAGCATATATATATATATATATATATATATATATATATATATATATATATATATATATATATATATATATATATATATATATATATATATATATATATATATATATATATATATATATATATATCGTTTATGAATTATAAGTATATTTTATACTAAATAAGGTGTGTACATAGAATGCATATGTCGTGCCTAATATTGTACTATAATAAATGGTCAATTTTGTTCTTCAACTATTCTGGCCAAGTACCCTTCATTTTATGCACTTATCTCTTTAAAAAATATACTTCTGTTTTTTTATGATAAAAGCAATTTAAGTTGCAATAACGAACTGTATTTTTAACAGAGGAAGGTTACACCTTGATATAATTGTAAGGATGTGGAACAACAGTTTATAATTGTAGGGATGTGGTTTAGGGAGCAATAAGGAACAGTAGTTTTAAGGGGTAGAAATTAAAAGTGTTTTTAATAAATTTAAGCATTAGCTTTAAAAAAGAATATATTATCTTTTGATCGATTTCGTATCTAAGCTAAAGAGAAAAAAATGTATGTAAACATACCTAAACATAAAAACATGTAACATATCTAAATTATAAAAATAAACTAACGGTACATACTTTGAAAAAACTCCAAATGTTAAATGATAAGATAGCGTTATTTAATATAATTGTAACCCCTGCATCCGTATAACAGGTTTACTATACGTGTCTTAAGCATATGGTACATATCCTCTTCGATATATACATATATGTGAATCTTAACCCTCGACAGGAAGTTACATGGGGGTGAATAGGGTTGTGCGTACCACCTTGCTACTCATTATACGGTTTTTTGTTTTTAAAAAACTATTACGTTATTTTTTACATTTTTTTTTAATTCTTAAATGAACTAAGGAAATAATAATGGAACGAAAAAAAATAAACATAACGGTTTCTTTTTTTTATTTTTTATCTTTATTTAATGTACTTATATAAACATGGATGTTAAATACTGCTACATTTGTTTAAAAAGAGAACATATGTTGCGAAATAGAATAGAATTTGAAGAAGATAAAATGAATATATGTATACGAACAATTCAAGTAATAAGCAATTTTAATGATATGAAATAAGGCAACAATTATACACCTTTCAATATGAAATTATGTAATTAAGCCTGAAATTATGTAAATAAATATTTCATATTATTTCATATATTTTGATATTTCAATGGAAAATAAAATTAACAATTGAATTTAAATTTATAATTTAGCCTTTATAACATCTAATGCTAATGTATCAATTAACCAAAACAGTTAATACAATTTAGCCGAGTTGTTCCAAAGAGAAAATTGTCTGCCACCTTCCTCGCTTGCAATTATTGGAAAAATGGTGTCCTAAAATTTGGACCTTTTTCGATTCCCAGTGGAGTCACGTTTATGTTAAAGCAATATTAGACTAGGCATCGCGTGGCTCTATCATTGAAGCGAGCGTATTGCAATGAAATACTGAATATTGAAATTTGTTAATCATGATGAATGTCATAGTTGAAGATAAGTAGAAGAGGGTAGTGTAGGCAAGAGTGGGGGTACTCGGTACAAAGCTTTACTTCCTAAACAAACCTATACACTATACGGCTATAACAATCTTCACCACCCGCGGTAGCTTTTAAACAATTATTATAAATGTATCTCGTCACTACGCAAAGAATTTTGCTTGTATCAAGTTGAAATTTTGCATACCTGTTTCAATTGTGCATTAGATGGTGTATATGAAGTTTTATTAAAATCGTTACGTTAGAACGTAAGATATCGGTAAAAAGGTTGTTTTCTCTATTATAAACGTTTAGGTCCGCTTTAATAGTTTTAGCGATCTTTATTAAGTCATAGCGGTGTCGCTGTTGGTTTTAGTAAAAAATTTTATTTGAAAAAAATGTTCGTCTCATCGAATAGATGATGATAGAATCTTTTCCCGTCCTGAAATTCCAATTTAATTTTTGTACCTCTCGTTTACGCGAGCGTTGCGCGCGAACTCTTGGACGGATCACGCTGTCCAACGAACTTAGCCTGAGTATTAGTAAGAGGAACATGTATACCAAATTTTAACTAAATCGGTCAACTTTTACTGAAGTTATCGTCACACGCGTGAACGTTACTGACAGACAGACAGACAGACAGACAGACAGACACGGAGCATATTTCGTTGAATGTAGGAAGCTCGCTACGCTCGCTTCAATTAGTGCAGACGGTTGAACCATCTGTATAGGCTAATTTTGACAAACCATCTCAGTTTCTTTAACTTAAGATAAGTAGTTTAAAAGATATACTCGTAGTTGTGAAAAACAAATGTTAGTGCGCATGCGGAAGAGAAATAAATTGGCGCAAAAGATAGAAATCAATATAAGGCCAAAAGTAAGCTAATTATGAACACTGCCCGAATTTCATTAAAATTAAACAAGTAAATTAAAATATTGGTGGTTCGCAAAAATATTGAATGCCTGACATGAGACCAAAAATATTTCCAGATAAATTAAACGGATTTCTGACTAGGAATTTTTCAATTCGGAGACATAAAAAAATTGTGTACTTCAGAATGATCCCAGTGCTTTCATTATCTTCTTCGGTAATGTTTCTAAAAAAAAAAAAAATAATAAAAAAATCCTTTAATGTTAAAGGTTTGTACACACCAGGAACATTACTGATGTGTGATTGTTGCTGCATCTGTTTAGTGAGAGCCCCGAAACAATAATTAGGTTCACACTTAGAGATAGCTCGGCACGAAATGTGACGGCAGTGAGCCATCGCAGCTTTCTTTATTTCGCTTTAATTCGAATGGAAAATCTAAATAAGCAATAACGCAAAAAAATTGTAGGTACGGGAGCTATTAAGTGCTACTAATGAGCCATGGCGTGATCATTTATTTACATTAAAACTGGTAAATGGTAATGGATTTGAATTTTTTTTTCAAGGATCATCTGAAGACCTACAAATAGTTGGGAAATAACCCGTAAATAGAATACGAATTTTAAAAAATTCGATTTCGCCTACCACCTTCCGGTGCATTGCTAGTGAAGATTCCTTTACTATAAGTCTCGTGTATACTATGAAGATTTCCAATAATAATAAGATTCTAATTAACAAAGTATGTCTTTATTCATCCCTAAAGTGTGTAAACATTTTTGTGAGATTCCACAAGCAGTTATTAGTATAAGATGCTCAATGAGTTTTAAAGTGAGGTTAGTTGTCCACGTATCGAAAATATATAAACATCAAAAAATACATTAGATGATGAAAAAACTTTTAATGTTATGGTGCTTCTGAGCTAATGGTGTGTAACATTGTTTCAGAAAATCCCGTTTAAATGTGACTTATAATATTGTGCATTACACCCGCAATATGTTCCTGAAATGCGGTGACATTTTGCTGGCTCTGAAACTCAGCAGCACCGATTTAGATGTGATTCAGCCCCGAAACCAATCCATAGAGACTCGGTGTGGACTAAGCGTAGTCTTACATTTGAGTTAAAATTATTCAAAAGTTCCGATTATCACTTTTTAAAATGTGGATTAAATTCTAGATATTAAATTTTTCACAATTAAGGATCAACCCGACAAATTTTTGTTTCGTTTATGCACACTGTGAAGAATTGGATGGAAACTTCAATTCTAGAATGCTTTAAAAAATAAAGTATTGTTAAAATTAAATATAGAATTTTACAGTTATCCTCTGCTTTACCAACTTAACAGTTAAATTTTATTTACCATGGTAACATTTAACCATAAAATCTCGGTAAAACCTTTAGTCTCAATTGCGCCTCGTTATTTTACTGTACTCAGTATATTATACCAAATTAAATTAAAATTGGTTCAGCTGTTTTGCCTCCACACGTCTTGTAGTCCAGTACGGACTACAAACATCGTTTTGGATGCAATATTATTCTATTTACTTCCTATATAAAATTTTGTTTAAACAATTTCTGTTTTGATATGAACCACCCATTCACAACCAACGGTTCACAAAAATATACTACACTTAAAAATGTAAGTCACAAAAAAGTTCTACCTGATGTCATTACCCCGATGTTTCTTAGACGTGAGTAAGGTACGGAAACCCACAATTTCGATTACTCTTACATTTATCCCTACATTACTACAATTGTATCGAATTATTTTCTATTCCATTCAGTTTCTTTACAAATAATAGTAATGTTAAAATCTCTTTTTAACCTGAGAGAAAAAAATGTCTGGGAATTTTTTTCTTTTTTCCCTACAATTTTTTTTGTCTTCATTTTTCTCCCAAAAGTAATTATTAGAATTCTATAATTTATTTTTTATCTTCATTCATGTTTTACAAAACAAAATCTCGCAGTAAAAGAAATATTAATATTATCACTCCCCCCCCCCTCCCAAAAAAAAAAAAAAATAATAATAATAATAAAGAAGTGTATAAAACACTACCAACATAATTATTTAGAAGATAAAATAGTACATTACGCGTCTAGTGCGGAATGTAGCATTTTGCACCCGAGTGACAGCGAGGATAGTAAAACCACACGAGCAAAGCCAATTGTAGTTTTTGCACGAGTTGCGTACCGTACTTCATCTACGATTGTTGGATTTTAATAATAAATACAGGAAAAAGCAGTAACTTTAATAAACAAACAGCATATTAGTTTTTTTAAATGTAAACAATCACGCTAATCGTGCGATAAGGTGAAGAATTATGAAACGCGCATGCGCAATGAATACAACTACGAAAATAATCACTTTCTAACATCTAAACAAAGATAAAATGTTTATATTTCGCATCAATCGTAGATAGTTTATATCTCTCCAAATCTCAATTCAAAAAATTGAAAGTACTATTGTGAACTTATGAATTTAATGACACGCATTTTTTTTTTTTTTTTGTATAACTTATGACTGATTTCTGTAATATCATTGGAAATACATTAAATTAAATTGCTAGTTTTCTTTGCTAGTTTCAGCTTTCTATGTAGTCGGGAAAAGGGTCGAATTTAGATTAAAAGATTATGTATATCCTTGTATTGTTACATAATTCAGTGCATGCTTGCATATAAGAACGAAATGTACTTTTCTTATTTTACCCCCGATTTTTTTCCAAGCTAAAAATGTTGTAAAGGACTTGTTCATCTTTCTCATACATGAATAAGAAAGACGCTTAAAGTAAGCCTATTGTACAATAGTAAGAAAGAAAGACTCCACTTAAACTAAGCCTACTGTACAATAATAGCCGGTTTTCAACCACTACTGGTCAGCTTCATTGCGGTTATATGAGTATAAATGTGCAAGAGAAACATCAGTAGGAGAAACAGTCAATATAGGATATTTAAGGTTTTAAACTAGAATAATAATAAAGCTTCTTTAGTCTAATGTCCTCTTCCTTAACTCCTACAATAGACAAATTCTCTGAACTGAAGATGTCGCTGGCACTGGCACTGAATATGCCACTTTCTGTAATTTGGTCCATTATTATTTCGGTAACAACAATGATTCCAGGAAAGCCATTTATATGGTACTCGTATTTAAATAAGCTACCTGGACTGGACAGTAACTTTTAAAAAGTTACAGAGTGGTGTTTTCCAATGAAGTTACACTTTCCTAAGAAAGTGTTAGTTAGCGTATTGTTAATCCTCTGCAAAAACCAAATCGCAAAAAAAGGGCCAAGTTCCAGTCTCTCACCCTAAAAAGTCAGCCTATCAAAGTTGTGATACCCTTCATTGTGGCCAAGTCTGCACCTTCTTCAGACCAATTCTTCACTTCACTTCTACTCTCATGAGCGAGACTACTATTTTATTTTTATTTTTAACACTTGGCCCATTTCTGAGCTTTTTTCTTTTCTTGTGAGTTCTCTACTTCTTAATAACCACGTAGCTCCTTTGTGGCTGCGCATGATACTGATGTTTTATACCTCATTTAGAAACTGGCCAAGTGTTAACTAATATAAATATAAGGGTAGTCTTGCTCAAGAAAGCAGAAGTGAAGTGAAGTTATGGTCTAAGAAGGTGCAGACATGGCCACAATGCAGGATATCCCTACTTTGATAGGGTGACTTTTATGGGCGAGGAACTGGAACTTGGCCCATTTTTCACGATTAGGTTTCTGCTGAGGATATCATTCCTGAGGTATATCATTCCTTTTTGCTGGCTTCAGCATCGTTGGTGTTGACTTGATTTTTTGCGAGACACTGGAGGGAGTAAGACCACTCTATTTTCCATATACAATATAAATTAAATTGTCTGAATTTCGTGCATTCGATGTTGCTGAATCTGAATCTGAAGTCTAAATTTATCCTATTCGCACAGTTTTCTCGGAAAATGCGTCTAAATACTACGTATTACATATTATTATGATGATGCCCAATTTTTTTAGTATTTGAGTATTTTGCCGCGACTTTAACAAAGTTCTCATAATTACCCGTAAGGATGATACATAATAGTCTTATATTAATGAGGAGAGGGGGTTTCTGAGAAGCCTAGATTGTAATCGTCACAGTAGGCCACTACATGGCGCACAACGTCTTGCCTAACAGGCAGCAAATTCTCTTCTGTTCCTAAGAGTGCCAAGCTTAAGATGTTGAACAAGCAGGCCCCCATCCCCTGCCACCCGCTTTAACGTGTACTTAGTACTTAGTGGCACGACTGTCAATTCTAAAGATCTTCTGAAATCTGTAAATGTAGAAAAATTAAGAATGAGGAACAAAAAGTTTTACTTTCACAAAGAAAAACCTACATCAGATTAATTTTCATAATAATACCAAACAGGAAGAATTTATATTCAATACAAATTGGTACAAAAGTACATGTACCAAATGTTTTAAAAAATAGACAAATGAAACAGTCCTAAACTACAAATTGATGCAACATAATATCAAACTTTTAAAAAAAAAAAAAAAAAGTGGTCACGTGAGACGGCACTCAGGAAAAAGTTTACTCTTATGTTCTCAGCACATAAGAGGAATTAATAAATACTTGATTTAAAGAACATTAGTGTGAGATTTAAGCTATCCAATTAGAAATTAAATCGGACAATAATTGCCGACGCTATGAGAGAGATCAAAGCCAAAAATTAAAAAAATATTGATAAAATCTAGCTCCAAGAAAACCGATAAAGGTACGAAATAAGTCATAGAATCAAACTTCTATATCTTTAAAAATCAATTTCTGTTTGTAGCATTTCTGTTAAGGTGAACCTTTAATTCATCAAAAACCTTTAACGTTGCGTCCGGCATTTTTATTTTTTTTTGAGAGAGGGTAAAAATTAAAAAAAAACTTTTTGTTTTTTCTGTCAGTTAAACAGCTTTAGCTACAAGAGAGAAAATTTTTAAGTTTTGATCTATTCTGGACTTATAATTTTGATGATGAGTGGGTCAGTACGTAATATTAATGTCAACTTTTAAAATCTCCTCTGTGGAAGAGGCTGGGTGTTAAGGGCTCAATTTTTTACAGTTTTTTTAAGCTACTTAAGCTTAATAGCCACTTAATCTATGTTTCAAATTTCAAAAACCCATCTTAAGAGGAAGCCGAGATATAAGGGTGAGAAGAAACCGGGTGAATTGATTCAAGTAAAGATACACTACAGGCTTAATGGAACTTGCCTTGCGCACTATCTCAATTCTTCTAAATAATTATGGCAAAATTAGTGGTGTGAAATACCATTTTTGTGCTCTTACACACTACTTTATTTTATTTTTGTTTATTTATTAGTGTAAGTATTGCCCGCTAATGACCAATACTTAGTGGAATTACGTAAATCGTCCCATCGTGTAAATTTGAATTACGTAAATCGTCCCATCATGTAAATTGGAATTACGTAAATCGTCCCATCGTGTAAATTGGAATTTGTTTAAATAACCAAGTTTTTAGCCTTCTTAAGGTCATCATTAGTGTCTAGTGTCATTTGACAAAGGAGCTTTCGGTCTTTATAAGGCCGAAAAATTGTAATTAATAAAATGAATTAGTGAATGGTGAGTGTACCTCAAAACGTGTAAATCCAACAAAACGTATTACGAAATTTACATTATTTCAATACCACTTTTTTATCTGTATAACTCATGGCTATTCTTTAATAATATTTTTCCCTCATTTACTGTATTACCTTGTACGTGCGTTTTCCCATATTCCAAGACCAACACCTAAAGTACATTATATATATGTATACACTTTTTTTAACTTCATATAATAAGTTTTTGGGAGGAACTAACCAAAAACATCATTAATTTATTTTTTTATTAAAAAATATCTTTAGTAGTTTTACCTACCTTTAAGCGTAAAGAAGGTTAGTATATACACACACACACACATTTATATATTTATATATATGTATATATATATATATATATATATATATATATATATATATATATATATATATATATATATATATATATATATATATATATATATATATATATATATATATATATATATATATTTGTTAGATCTATTCCAACTCTCAGGTAAACTTAATGACCCAAGGTATTAAATCCTCTCCTGGTTCATCGGTCACGATTTATAGATTTTTTTTTACATTATTTTTTTATGCTTTGCTCCCACACCGGCTAAGCAAAAAAAATTATAAATTTTTTTCTCTTACCATTTGGCTGAATTTACCATTTTTTTAAAAAAAGAGCAAGACGATATTAATAATAAAGTTAATTACCCCATGACCTTCGGACCTTAGAGTAGTTTATTTTCCATGGAATTTTTCAATCGTTTAATAAAAAAATTATTATTATATTATATATATATTTATTTTTTGGAGGTTCTCGGTAAAATATTACGCCTTATTTTATTTATTTATTAGTTGTTTTTTTTTATAGTTTTTGCTTTTTTATATACACTTTAGTATATAAAAAGCACTTTGGTTTATTACAAGAAATGTATATAGTTTGTTATTATTTGTAGTTTACTATACACATAGACACACACTTTTATATATATATATATATATATATATATATATATATATATATATATATATATATATATATATATATATATATATATATAATATTACTTTATTTTAGTTGAATAAACCAATAAAAAGATTTATTGTACTGGTTCCATTATGTTATTTAATTGTTATCTGGATTTTTTTTTCTGTAAATAGTGGTTTAATTTAGCTCTGAGTTGTTTTATACAAATATGTAAAAAGTTGTGATAAAAAGTTGAAGTTATGACCTAAAAGAAAATAATTAATTTACATTCATAAAAGGTAAATTATCAATTAAATTGATATAGGTGATCTAGTCTAGGATTGATATAGGTCAAAGAAATATACAGAATTTCTTTAAAGAATATCTTTTATAAAATATAAAATATATCCCCGGGTGGAGTTGCCTATACGTGTACATTAACAAAAAAATCGAAGATAATTCATCGTTCATAAAATCCCGTTCCTTAAATGAGTAGTATTACTTTTTGTGAAGATGTACAGTTTTCTGAAATCGGGAGGAAACCGGACCAAATTTCGACTATTCAAGAAAAAAGTATTGTTTATAATTTTTTTTAGATACTATTAAAAATTTATTGTTCACATAAACATTTCAAAAATTTATTTTTTAAAAAAAACTCCCCCCCCCCCCACCGTTTATAAAATGTCAAATTTGTCAGATTCTGATGAATGAGGGGGGGGGGGGGGGGGGGATAAAAAATTCTCATTGAGTGTATTAAAAGCTTAGGTATTGTTTTTTTTTATAAATATAACATGAAAGCTAATAAAGGGGGAAATCATTTAAGACAAAAATCATGTTTGAAATGATAATTCTTCTAATAAATAAATAATAAATAAGATTTCTCCTATAAATGCTTTCATGTTGTTTTTATAAAAAAAATGTAATATCAAAACTTTAACTCACTCAATTAGACCTTTAAATCGACCCCTTATTTATTAGAATTAGATAAATTTGACTTTATAAAAATAGCGGGGGTTTGGAATTTAGGAAATTCAATTTTCCACCATTTTATGTGAAAAATAAATTTGGAATAGTACCTGAAACAAATTATAAAGAATATTTTTTTCTCGAATAGCCAAATATATATATATATATATATACATATATATATGTGAGTGAGCACTCGTTTACAAAACCAGGATGCTTGCTAATGCGATGGAAAACTAATAATCGGTCAGGGTTATCGTCAGATTATTTGATACAGTCGATTACTGACTTACTTATTTTGTCGAATCCTATAGCTATGGTGTCGAGAAGAACAAAAAAATCTTTCCCTCCCTCTCCTATCCCCTACTTCTCTTTTACGAAGGGAAGTACACATCCATGAACTCCACCGTAGGTAAAGTTTTCCACTTGGAGTCTACGCAAGTGTGTGGATTTCCAACCCCTCCCAGTTTCTCCTGATCTTGCTTGCTATCCGTAGATAGTGATCCGTGGTTCCGTAGTTAGTGATCTGTTGTTCCGTAGATAGTTATCCGTGGTTCCGTAGATAGTGATTTCTGTGGCTTGAATACGACTCTGGTACCTCTTATTGATTACTCTCTTTGTAATATTTTGCCTAAAAACCTTCTTCGTGCTCGTTAAAAATAATTTACTATACAATTTGATCCAATAGCTACATACTTTCGTAGTAACTTCTTATTAAGCTCAGATCTTTAAGTCGGCTTTTGTTCTAATATGAAAGGGAAAGCTACTTAACATTTATTTCACTAGCTCAATATCACCATCTTTATTTACTTACAATAAAGACCTACTGTATCAATAATTTAACACCTTAAGCATACTGACAAAAAAAAAAGTCAAACAAAAAGTTTTGTATTCAAGGTATCCTATATCCTGTGTAGTTGGATAGCAGATCTTCAATATATCGTATTCACATAAAATAAGTAGGAATGATGTCATGCTCCGAAACATACGGGGTGGACATGATCATACCAAGCCACTCATTTGCCATTCTGCCCCGCTAGACCGATCTTGAGCGACGTCATCAACCATTGAAGGAAATGAAGATACACCACGTGCTATATGCTCTATACCTCCCTTCTTAACTACTCCTAGCCAATTCTTTGTATTATAATATTATTCTAGTTTAACTCAAAGAATAATGAATTCACCTTTGCTACACAAATATCTTATTGAGCTCACTGACGCTCAACGTAGAAAAACATTGAATTGATGTGTTGAATATTTAAGTAGTTTTTGTATAAAAATTTCAAGAAGCATACGTTCACTTTAGATTGTTTTTTTTTTTTTTCTTTGATTATATTTTCATATATCCTTTAGTTGATGGAGTGTTTTATTATAGTTTTCATTATGGCTCTTAGAAAATATATATTCGTATTTTTTTTCCTTTTTTAAATAGAATTGAGTATGTAGAAAGGAATTTTTATTAAGTATCGTTGTTTTAAAATATTAATACTATTGTTAACGTGCTTAAAATTTAAAGTAGTCATTGAGAAAAATTTCTGTTTTGTTGATTTTGTTCTTGATCATTGAGTCATATTATATAACAAATGTAGTTTGTAAGGATAGGACATCTTACAAATTTGGCAGATCTCAGCTCCTTTACATTTCTTCTTATTTGAACTGGATAGCTGAATACTTTAAGATTCATACAATAACATATAAATAGTTGGTTGTTTTGACTGAGATTTTGTGGTACCACTTCATAATTATGACTAGAGAGGTCATACTCAACTCTATACCCTTACCTTTTCCTTCCATAATCCTTCTATCCACACAACCCTAGTCTAACCCCACCTTGTACTGTTAGTTTGCCATAAAAATTTGTAAAATAGTTAGCTTAGTACAGCATTCACTCTTACTAAGTTAACACGCATACTGAAGATAACATGTAAGTCTAAACGCGTCTATTTAATTATAAAAAAAAATTGTGGTGAAAATATTGTTGTGTTTCTTTTTTTTAACTTCTCTAGTCATAACAATAAAATATAGTTCTCTGCTTACTATCTCAAAAATAGTCTGCCAATTTGAGTGGCTCTTAGTTACTTCACGACCTATCACGTACTTTAATCATCTTCCTTTTTACGACCCATTATTGTCTAATTGATTAAATGCTCCCTCCCCCTATCCTTTTTTAAAGAAAATTTGTCACAATTGTTCAGTTACATAAAAGAATGAGGTTTTAAGTTGCGCTGGTTAAAATTAGTTAGTTTAGTAGTTAGTTAGATGGTTAAAATTAGTATGAGGGCCATTTTTGACAAACTATTAAATTTTTAAAAAATCGAATGAGTATCTACTATTAAAAATGTCGGTATTAATAAAATTATGTTCGGGCACATGTGGAAGATACAGTAGTTGGCACAGACGGTTTTTTTATAATTATGGGACCAACATTGGGCTAATTATGATCTACCATCCACATTTCATCAACATCGGACGAGTAGTTTTGAGTAGATTCGCAAGCATGTTGGACAGGCAGACAGGGACCAACAACAATTTTAGACCTTTGAAACGGATTTCTGTCTTGGAATTTTTGTATTCGAAGATATAAAAAAATAATGTAATTCTTCAGAGCAATCACAATGTTCAGAAGCATAGTGATAATTACCTTCAGTAAACTCAGAAGAAAAAAGTGTCACGGTAACCAAATCACCAAGTACATTACATTATTAATGGGCGTTAAATAATCAGTATATTATATAAACTTTCACGTGTCAACCCCTTTGTTCCATGAATTGTTTTTATAGGAGTACCCAGTTTTTCTTCTTGGTCAGCTGTTTTTCTTAATCCTGACCAGCAATCTTCTTTAGTTTTTGATATGAGATTTTAGTAAGAGTATGATAGTTAAATCAGTTTCACTTGAAGACTCAAGAATCACAAGAGCCCTAAGAGTCTATACTCTATTGTGATCTTAAAAAAGATTCATATCTTCAAAAAGATGTATTCAACGATAAATTATACTTAGCTTGCTTTAGAGTCTATCACATATCCTTAAAGAGTTCATTATAAGGTTAAGTTACGGAAGATGAATCTACGTTAAGGCATTTTGAGGAGCTCAACTTGAAGAAGGTTTGAAGTTGTGCTCAAGACATCTAAAGTGCAACTTGTTCTCCAACCTCTTCTTAAGTACAAGTGTACAACAAAAGCTTTATGATTACTGAGAGTAGTGCTTTTAACCTGTACTCACTCCACTTAACTTTATCTAGTTCTCTTTATAATCTTGTAGTGGGAAGTCATGTTAGAAAAATGTGTATCAAGTGTAGTTCTAAGTATTAATTAGGACTAAACTAGACGTTAAAATACATTTGAATGTGATTATTTCTTTATAAAAAGGCTTCTGATTTAATAATAATCTAATTATTAATATATTAATTAATTTATCTGCCTAATTTTTCTATATATGTTGCATAGTGTTCTCTTACTCTTACGGTATGTGATCATACCACTGAAAACATTGTCTAGTGAAATAATATAGACCTTCCTCTTTTAAAGAACATGTTAAATTATCTTGAACAGGCTGCCTCTAAATGTTCTTTTGAACATTTAAAATTGAATTCGGTTATAAATATTGTTTAAAAAAGTCAATATCATAGAATTGGCCGTATGAATTCCATTAGAACTCTGTTAAAACAAATGAAATTATTATTGTTTGCAATGTTGCTGTTAATGTTACTAAAGTGCAATAAAAATTGTTTGCACAAATAAAAACACTGTAATTTTCATTCTTTTGATCATTTGGATCAAACGTTTCTTATTTACCGTTAAAATGAAAGGTAAAAGGCTATGATGCCGAACGGACACATAAAATAGATATAGACAAATTCGCTTCATCCATTCGACACTATAATTAAAATACCTTTTTTAAATGGGAATCGTAAAAACGGCTTACATAGAAGTTGAATATAGTTAATTTTCAGCAGTCGGATTTCTCATTTATTTTTCTATACATACCATGTTTCACTTAGCTGGGGATCGATTATTGTTGGTTCTTGAAAGAGCTCCTAAGGAAAAGTGCTTTATTTTGTTATGTTAGATGCCTTCTGTTTTAGTAGCAGAATTCCGACTTTAAAAATGTTCAAAATCCGGTTTTATTATAATAATTTTTCTTCTCCTGCTTCTTATAAAAAAAAAAAAAAAAAAAAAAAAAATCATTTTCTCTGCCCAACATCTTTTGAATATAAAAAAACAACTTATTTTAGGGTTATCGAAAAAAATTAAATTGGTTGTTCTTCTGAGAAGCCAGAAAAATCCTGACGGCTAGAGGATTACTAAATCCAAAAAGCCCCCAATGTTGAGGCAGATAGGACTATCAATCATTGCCGTGAAGTCCGTATCTTTATTAATGATTCTATCCTCTAAATGCTTCCTATCGCTGGCTCCCACACATCACATATCATCCTTCATAAACCATCTCCCGTATCTTTATACTGGAAATTGATCGAACTTGGAACTTAACTTTAAACGATTATAGAAAATGTTACAAGATACACTTTAAAAGGTCTCTTGTTGGTTAAGTATAGATTCTGTTGGACTTTTTTTTCGGTATCTACGGTACAAGGACGTCTAAAAGTCAACATTATATATAAATTTTTGTTATATCTACAATGAAAATTATAGGATAGAATTGAATGATAAACAGAGCATGAAGTTCAGCCATAACAAATTTGCGTGGTCAACTTATTCTCAAAAGGACATTAGTCTTGAGGAAACCGCAGTAACATTATCCGTTTAGTACTATAAAGCTACTGAATATGATACTGCTAGAATGTTAGATGTTTGATTCGAGCTGCATTAACTAAAAAATAAAATAATATATAAAATAGTCTGCCAATAACTATATTTTAAAATTGGAGACATAAAACTTCCCTCTTCATAATGATCAAAATACTTCCGTTACTTTCGGTGTGCTTGGTAGCAAAATACATAATAAGTAGCAGGTCAACTGAGTTTATTATTTCCAAAAATGTACAGTTTCAGTGATTTTTATTTTTTCTGGTAATTTATGTTCAATCATACTTCTGAATGGCACTGCCAGTCCTTAACTTTGTTGATCCAAATATATAATCTTTCCTTATCTTCAAACGGTCATTTCTTTCCATTGGTCGTCCCCGTGACAGTATGGGACTTTGTCCATATCTATGCCATTTGCAAATGGCAAAATCTAGTAAATCTTACTTCCTCGAGCGTCTTACTTTTCTTCGGCGCGTTTCCACTTCCAGGTTCGCCAATATTTCGAAACGTTTGCAAATGTTTACAAATGCGCTTTTTGGTGTGTATGTGGCTTAACTTTTGACTAATTAGGATGCTTGCAAACAGGATGCGTACTGCAAACACGAACGAATGTTTGGTCGTGTTCGCAAATTCTCCTGGTATGTACCCTCTATACCAGGATAATTTGAATCAAAAGGTCTGCTTAATTTCGAATGTTTAGGCAACTGATAGCGAATCATGATTACGAATGCGGGCATGATCGAAACTGACGTTAAAACAAAAAGCCTTTTTTAAACACCTTTTTTATTTTTAAGACGTTCTGCCTTTCAACCTCAAGTGAAAGGAAGACAAACAGCAGCAAGAAGTTGTCTCGATTTTATTACTACGTTTTTATTAGCTTGCATTCTTGTTTGTTTGTTTGTTTGTTTGTCCGGTACAAATCTGGCAATCGATTTCTAACTAACTTTCCGAATAGCTAGACATTTGAAACTTTTAGCATAGCTCAGAACACGATGACAATGCATTATTTTAATACTTTTAGCCATCTTTCAGCAGAATTTAATTAGTTTTCAGCAAATTTTGCTGTGCGGAAAGTTAGTTCGGAAAAAATCCGCAAGATACTTTATTTGATTTTCCATATCCAATATTTACGCAATCTTCATTTTGACGGGTCTCAAATTTGTGATTGATTAACATTGAATGACAGCAAAACAGGAAATATCGATTATATTATTTATCGATTATATTATTTCAAATATATCGATGGCATGCTTTAGAATTGGTGTTGGGAAGATCCGTTGTACAAAGATTTTTTTTTTTTTTTAGGTTTAAGATCAGCTCCCTGGATGGTTGTCATTTATGTGAAGTAAATAAATTCGGAACTATTTTCTTTTCACTAACATTATATATTATATAATAATAACAATTATATTATCAACATTACATACGATTCAACAGAAAATTTAAAAACGTAGTATATAAAAAGTTCTTTTTATCTTGAAATTATTGACCTAATCCTAATAGATTTATGGTCTCTTCTGTAGGAATTAGTTAAAAGAATACTACATTTCTATAGCTTGATAACTGTATGTTACTGTTTAACGCGTTGTAAGATATTCCGAATATTTTTAAAATAACTAAGCAGACTTTATTTCACTTAGTTTATCATAGTTCTATAACATAGTCTTAGCAGAACTCTGAAGTTTTAGTAACGTAGAACCTACAGAGCTAGATATTAGTCACAAGAAATCTCCATTGTATAGATATTAGGAACACTGATTATTTATTGTTTACGAATAGATTCCGGTTTATGATTCTAAAGTTAAAATATCAGCTTGACATTTTCCATAAAGATTATTACATTTTTAAAAAAATATATATATATTTAAAATAAAGATATTTAACAATTTTGACAGATGTGAAGTAAAAAAAAAGGATACGATTGGAACAAAACAAAAATCCGTGGGCATCGATGGATCAATTAGGGAACCGAAATGGATTGCCTTTCCATTTCAAGATTTTAAAAGATAATAAACCAAAAAGCTCGAGGAAACACATTTTTTATATAGCAAAGGCGAACTGAACTAAAAAAATAAAATAAATATTACACGGGAAAAGGAATTAAATCATTAGAGGATTGACCTTTAAGTCTAAAATAGCCTTGAACGAAAAACCGAAAAAAAAATTAAATATAGTTTTGTAGAAATGAACAATTACAAATAAGAACAAAGGAAATTGACAACTTAATTTAAAACTAGAGGATTAATTAAGTTATTTTTTTTGATGACTTTAAACTTTAAACCATGGCTTAAGTGCTTTTTGTTATTTATATTGGGCTATATGTAACGAGAAATTGTACAATATACAAAAGTTTAAGATTAATTATACCTATATAAGAAATATAACAATTAATATAATAATTTTAAAATAGCGGAAATGTTAACTAAGGACGTTGTAATCAAAGACGTTAAGTACTCCAATTTTATTATTTTGTGTAGGAGGAACAATTTCTTCTTACTCGTATTATTGATATTTCTGTAGCGTAGACGTAAGCTTTTGATCTTAATTTCTACATATGCCGCCTAAGATATTTTGTGAATCCCGTTGCTTTTGTTAATACAACTTTTAGAATAACACGATGACAATGCATTATTTTAGTACTTTTAGCCATCTTTCAGCAGAATTTAATTACTTTTCAGCAAATTTTGCTGTATGGAAAGTTAGTTCGGAAAAATCAGCAAGTCATTTTTTTTTTTTTTTTTTTGGCATGACCCACCCGTATTTAGGATCTTCATTTTGACGGATTTCAAATTTATGATTTTTTATTTTAGTACCTGGTATGGCAGATATAAAATTGTAACCCATTGAATGCGTAATCTAATTCATGAACCTACCTTAGTGACTGAATAGAATCTTTAAAAGTTAATTTAAAAAATAAAAAAATGTTGGATCCACTGTGGATACAAACGTGAGCAGGCCTGACGGAGCCTTGCAAGATGGTTCTACTTGAGGCACGGAGAATAGAGCTACAGAGGGCTGAAAGGAAGGGCTTGGATCCACCCGCCAGGCGCGTTAGCACTGCATGGATCCATCCGCATTGAATGGGCAAAATGCTCAAGAATGATCAGGCCTTTTTGTAATGTAAAACTAATTGTATTTTTAAGAGATAAACATTGAATGACAGCGAAACAGGAAAAGTAAACAAAGAAATATATTAATTGACGTGTGACAACCAAGTTTATTTACATTTGTGTCCTAGGTATCGGTTTAATTTTTCTGCATCTGTACTTCTTTACTTGTACTCATTTTTCTTCTCTTACCGTCCCCTACACGGGGGCATATCGATGGCACGGTTTAGATTCGGTGTTGGCAAGATCCGTTGTACAAAGATTTGTCCTTTTATAGGTTTAAGATCAGCTGTCTAGTTGGTTGTCATTTATACATGAAGTAAATAAATTTAGAACTATTTTTTTTTCACTAACATTATATACCTACAACAATAACAATTAAGATGACCACCATCTTAATGAGACGCTCCCAATATCACAATAGGTTTGTTCCAACCGTGCATTGTACCGTCCGCGGGATCGTCACCGGCATGCGCAGTAGATAAAAGCCGTTCCAAGCTGACTTGGGACAGTGTTTCGTACCGTAAACGAAACTGTTCCAACCCCGGCAGGGATCGTTTGCGAACCGTTCACTGTACGGTCCCAACGATCCTCTGACAATACCATGTACTGGTTTGTATGACATGCGCAGTTATGTCAATAATTACAAATATCAACAGGAAGGTTTCCTAACTGTTAGGTTTCCTTAATGTTTTTAATACAGTGCGAATAATAGTCCTAAACTCGTTCCAACCTGACATGATTTTATTACAGTACAATGTTAGCGCATGCGTATAAAACCGGTCCTAAACGATTCTCGAACGATCCGCGGGACGATACAAAGGACGGTACAAATAGCGGGGTTGGAACAAACCTAATAACAATTATATAATCAACACTTCATATGATTCAGAAAATTTAAAAAACGTAGTGCATAAAAAGTTCTATCTTGTAATTATTTAACTCTAGAAACAGAATCCTCGTCCACCAAATCAGGATGTTATGTTGTGGAGATCAATGTTTGAATATACCTAAATATTATCATTATATGAATTCTAAGAAGGTTTTTAATTTTAGGAGTAAAATCCTTTCGCATCAAATCAATATGTTTCTGTTGTGGAAATAAAGTTATTATTTAAGAAGTTCTTAGTTATTATTCAAGAAGTTATATTCATTGGAAAAATAAGATTTTCTTTGTTACTCTTGGAATTAGGAACAGAATTATTAACCATAATTAATTTATAGAAGTAAGTGTTTCAAGATTGATATTAAAATTGATATCAATAAATTAATAATAAGATTTATATCAAAATTCTTCAAGATCGGATATCGGAATATATTCATCGGATATCTAACACTGGTTTTATGAGTCCAGGAACGGAATCCTCTTGTAACAAGTCCGAATTTTTCTGTTGTGGGATTCATTATGATTTGATATTCTTCAAGAGGTCGTGTTGTTTATGTGACTCCGCAGGATAGAAGTTTTTTATTACACTATTAACTAAAAGACTTATGAGGCCGTTGATAGAAATAAACTTCTGTATTGAAGTTGACCCTTAATTCCTGGATTCCTGGAATATAAATTTATTTTTCTCTTTAATTTTCCAAATTAGGCCCCTGTAATAAAAAATAATAAAATTAAAATAAATGTTCTTCTTCTTTAAAATCGGAGTTAAATTTTGGCACATAACTAAATCATTCTTTTTTTTTTTCTTAAGCTACCTGTTCTGTTACACCAAGTTTGTATTAACTTGTTCACACTTGAAGTGTGAACAAGTCGAAAGTTTAGCATATAAATTAATTCAAATAAGTTTAACAGTTGGATTTAATTTGTTTTGCGTTTTGTTGTTTTTAATCTCCAAAACATTTAAGTGATATCATGATATTCAAAATATCTTTTCACCTTAACACTTAAGTTTTTAAAGGAAAATTTACACGTATAAACTTAAGATTAGTTCCGTATTATAATGTTAGTTCCTTAAGTCGAAAATTTTTATAACTTTATAACGGGCTGATAAAAAAACCTTCGAAAAAATAACGGATCCGAATTTAAACACCATTTCCTTGCTAATTCGGATCGAAATAACGTGACATGTTATAGGGCTATAAATTATCACACAAAGTAGTAAAAGTCACTCGGTTTTTCTCTTCTGTCCTACTTCACGATAAGTAGCTTATTAGAGTGTTTTCTTTTTTTGAAAAAAACAAAAACAACCTCTGGTGACGTCCAAATCACAAATCTGTATGTTAAACTAAATTTGTGATTTTTGTTTATTCTATCCTGAAGGTTGGCTTATATTTGTTTATCCTTTTCTCTTCTTATATTTTGGAAATATTTGGCACCTTAAATTTTAAACACCTCAAATTTTTAGCACCTCTATTTAAATTTTTGTGTATAACTACCGGGTTTGTATAAAATGTTAGACTTTTTTATTGCTTATAATTTAAAGATTAAAATCTTTGCTCTCGAATTCACATTTATTTATATATTTTGTTATTTTCCTTCTTCTATAGATTTTTTTATAGCTTATATAAATATTCAATCTCCGTGAAGAACTTGTTATTAGTGAATTCTGAAGAAAAATATTTGAAAAAAGGTTTTTTCTAAAAGTGTTTTTAAAGTTGTAATTTTTATTCCAACTTTTAATTGGTGATAAACGCATAAGTGGCATAAACCAAATTTCAGATTTATACTATATTAAGAAGAGGGTAAATTTTATCGTTTTGCAAATAACTTTTTTATATGTCTTACTGTTAAACGTTTGGTCCGTTAACAAGCGGTTACGCTAAGTGAACCACTATCAACAGAAAATTAAATAAACACATAAAAACTTTACCTGATAAATTTCATTACTTATAAAAGGGGAGTAGTCCAATAACCAAACATCTTCTTTTGTGTGAATATAATTAAAACAATTAATCGGTTTCGGATATTCTAATATACTTGTAATTGTACTTTTAACTAGACAAAAAGGTTTGTATTATCATACTGTTTATGCATTTGTTTGTATTTCGCCTTGCTCCGAAGAATAAACGTGTCAATCATGCGATATTATGCGAAAACTTTTTAATCAAAATTTTAATTATTGAATTTAGTTGTTAATACATTTTCACCATTTCTTACTTTATGCCTTGAAATGTAGTGAAATATAAACTAGACTATAGTATAACGTTTTCTTTTATTTACAAACCCTTGATGACTCATATCAGAAGAGAATATAAACAATAAAAGGAACAAATGAAAAAAAAAAAACACGTTACATTTGTATTTAATTGGACAACATTTTAGATTTTTTTTTAAATAAAAATTTTCGAGACAGTTTTCGAGAAATAATTTTGTAAGAGTTTTTTGGGGGGTAGCGCCCCCAAGGCGCTAAATTAATTATATACTCTAATTAATTTTAGAGCTAAAATTAATTTCTCGATTTTCCATCAGGGTTTGATTTTTCTGTACATGTATGCCAAATTTGATCGAAATTAACTCAGTAATAAAGTCTCCTCGTGTCTGCTCAGGCACACGATAGACAGATATTTTTAAAAACAACTTTTTTGGATTCATCGGACATTATGATGTGTAAATTCATAAAAATCCACTCCGCTATTACAATGTTTTCTCCCTATATATTTCTGGATGCACACTTAATTTTTTATATTAGAAAAAAAAAAAAAGTATTTGCATTTTAATTCATCCTTAATAAAATTAGTTTTTTATATTTTTGAAATTTTGAACTTGAAACAATGTTGAAAGGTTTTTATCATTTGAATAATATTATGCTTATAAAATATATAGACTTGTATTATCAATGTCGTTTTAATAGCTTTATTTTAATAAATTAATATTTAAAATACTAGATTCCTGAATCTTGAAATTGATCTTATTCTTTCTTTATAATCTTAATTATATAAAAAAAGAATAAGTTTAAAAAGATTTAAAATTTTTGAAGCAGTCGTAAAATATATATATATTTAAGTTTTCAAAAATATCAGAAGATTTAATTACAAATAGTGGTTTAATTGATCGAATCCAGAATCCATGTTAATTAATTCAGGAAGTTCGAGCAAAAAATATGGTCATAGACCAGATAAGGCCCGGTTTTAGGTTCTTATCAGTTTCCAAATTTATAAACTAAGAATTATTAAGGTGGGTCTTACAAAACAGTTCATTGGAGAATAGAGAAATTAGAATTGAAATGAAATTAATGTTTATATTTCGTATTCCTGTTACTTTTAAGTGGAGCTCAAAGCACTCTCAAGAGCTCTCTATATTAATCGATTTATTGCTGCCTCTAGATTTATTTAAACTTCTTCAATTTTTACAAGTTATTGGTAGTATTCATAAATTTTTAGAGCTCCTGCACACTGGATATGAGGGGGAGGTCCGTGGTTCGAATCCCGGCGCTGAAGTCTATTTTTCATTGTCTGTCTCCCTTTATAAATAGTAATTATAATTTGATTTAAATTTAAATTTAAACGTTCCGTAGAATGAATACTACCAATAACTTGTAAAAATTAAATTTCTAATTGACTGTACCTACTAAGTACAGGTATACTAATTGAGTACTTTATAATTACAAGCGTATTTCTTGGTCTAGTTCTATTATTGTCGTTTGTTGACTTCTAAGACTTGTAGAAACATTAAAAGCTTAATTCGGGATTAGGTATCGATATCGTCAGAGGAAATTATTCTTCAGTGTAGCTTAATTGGTTAGAGCTCCCGCACACTGTATAGGAGGGGGAGGTCCGTGGTTCGAGTCCCGGCGCTGAAGTCTATTTTTCTCTGTCTGTCTCCCTTTATAAATAGTAATTATAATTTGATTTAAACTTCTTCTTCAATTAAATACTTCAAATATATTAAAACTGCATATTCTTATTATTTTATTACATCATTAAAATGCTATTCGTATTTTTAATTATAATTACGTCTTAAACTTCTGCTTTCTTTGTATAGTTAAAAAAAATGGTCTGCCAATTAGCAGGACACAAGCTTCCTAGCGTCCTAATACGTATCCTTTAATGATTTTACGCTTTTACATCCTATGATTGTCAGATTTATTTAATTTTCCCCCCGTTTTTTAAATCTGTCAAAATTATTTTAATATTTTATATGAATTAAAGTTTTAATTTGAACCGCCTGTGCTCTTTAACTTTATCTAAATTGATACTTAAACTCATGAAAAATAATTACAAGATAATAATAACTTTTTATATACTATGTTTTTAAATTTTCTGTTGACTAAATAAAAAATCATAAATTTGAAACCCGTCAAAATGAAAATCGTAAATATGGGTCACGTCAAATCAAATAAAAACAACTTAACTATTTTTTCGAACAACTTTCCATACAGCAAAATTTGCTGAAAACTAATTAATTTCTGCTGAAAGATAACTAAAAGTATTAAAATAATGCATTGTCATCGTGTTCTGAGCTATTCAAAAAGTTTCAAATGTCTAACTACTCGGGATATTAGTTAAAAATCAATTGCATGATTTGTACCGGACAAACAAACAAACAAGAAAGCAAGCTAATAAAAACGTAGTAACGTAGTAAAATCAAAACAATTTTGATAGATTAAAAAACGGGGGAAAAATTAAACAAAATAGATAATAATGGCTTGTAAAAGTATAAAATCAATAAATTAGTGATAGGATGCGAGGAAGCTATATGCCACATCAATTGGCAGTCTACTTCACATGTATTAAAGTATCAATTTAGCAAAATTTAAAGAGCGCAGACGAATGAAATTAATCTGAGGATATCTGCCGACTACTTTCGACAAACCATCCAAATTTCATAAAAATCAGATAAGATTAAAATAAATTTATATTTGTGCCTTGTGCGCATGTTGAAGAGAAACAAATGTGCATAGAATATTAACCTTCTGTGCCTATATGTTTCCTTCTGCGCCAATATTAACCATCTGCGCCCATAGATTGACTGACCGATAGACAGGCACGGAACCGAAAATGGTCCCTTTTGTCTGAAACGGAATTCTGTCTTTAAATTTTTGAAATCAGAAACTTAAAAAAATGTTCTTTCTTTAAAATGATCACATAGCTTCCGTTACCTTTGGTAAGAGCAAAACTCTTTAAATATTTCTGAAACTAGTATTATTTATTGGATTCTTATTCCACAAGCAGTGATTAGTTCACAGAATACCTTCTTTCTGTAGTCTACAAATGAAGTTAATTATAAGTATTAAAGAAATAATTATTAAATAAATGAGTTAAAACAGAAATAGTTTTGAGGTTTTTTTATCGTAGCTTCCTCTTCGGAACGTCTTTTTTCTATCTCCTTTAAATCAAATAGCGTCATGGTGATTTTTACGCTATATTTACCGTTTTATAAAGGGAAACCACCACTTGTTGCACACCTGTTGACGTAACTTCTGTAAAACAGTTCAGAAATGTGGTGTTTGTTTTTTTGTCAAATTAGTTCAGTTTTTTATTTGCTGTTATTTTTTATTTTTAGCTGTAAATTTGTTCAAGGTTTCGTGTTTTTTTAAAAAAGAATTTTTAATGTTAAGGGTGTGTCGAATTGTTTTTTGTGTGGAAAAATGTAAATGTTGCGTGTCTTTAAAAACAGAAGACTTACTTCTCATCTTTTTTTGTGTCTGAGGCGTTGTAAATATGTTAAAACTGCTATAACTACTCGAAATAACTATAATGTTTTTTACAGGAGCTTAATTTGGTTATCGCTCATCATTTCAGATATAGCACTTACCTTGTCATCAAATAAAGACGACGCAAAAATTTGTACGGAAAAAAATTATACGTATTATGGTTTGTTGAAATTGTGATCAAGCTGTTGAGTTTCTTCCTAGTTAAAAATTATATGAAACAAAAATCTAGCTTGTTCTTCTTAATTTATTTTATTTAAGAAACTAATTTAATCTCAGTTTATATTAGTTTAAAAAAAATAAAGAAATAAAAAAAAAAAAAATAGATCCACTGAAAACTTTTATTGCCAAGAATACAGTCTACTTTATTCCCCTGAAATGAGAAAACGAAAAAGCACTTATCGTCGAGGATGTTTGCTTATTAATCTACGAAGTACAGGGTTTCGACGTTGATTAATATTGTGAAATCTTTCTTTTGTCGACCAAAACCGACTACAAAGTTGGGCTGGGACTTCGATAGGTCAATATTATACCTTTAATATTGTTTAGTGTGAAAATAGTTATTTATGTAACTAGGCAGCAAAATGGAATTTTGCTGACAAGTTTTTAAGTTTTAGTTCCGAGCCAAAGGCGAGGATAGGCTAAACAAATTTACTGCAGAGGCGAAGCCGAGGCAGGAAATTTACTATTTTACTGACGAGGCAAAGCCGAGTCAGGAAAATCACATGTTGACTAACGAGGCGAAGCCGAGGCAGGCAAGTGTTAATTACCTGCTGAGGTGTAACCGAAGCAGGTAATCTTTAAACGAGTCAGGAATGTTTCCTTTGCTGCATAGTCACATACAATATTTTATCTATTAACGGCAGAAAATTTACACTAATTATTATAATCCCTTTTTAATATATAAAAGATTTAAAGAAATTAAATTTATAAAAAAACGAAAGTTTGAGTCATTAAGAAATCAAAACAAAGGCAAAACAATTCAGGGTTACCACTTTTTTTTATTAACAACTGTTTTTATCTCAATTTTTTAGTGATTTTTTTACAAATAATCATTGTAAAATAGTAACATTTGTTTATCACTATAATTATTTAAGTTATTTTCAAAAAAGATATAACTATTTAGCAGAATATTACGCTTAAATATATAAAAATAAACAATGTGGTAGTGTTTATAACCTGCGATTAAGTAACCTTTTTAAGTAAAATTTTCTTACAATGTGACAGCCTGTTAGTTATTTTGCTGACACTTTGAACCTTTGCTGACACTTTGATATTTTGCTGTCACTTTAATCAAAAGAATCAAGAAAAATGACATTTTGCAGACTGAAAACAGTACAACAATGCTTAATTTTGCTGCCGTGAGTAGATAAAGTTAATTATACATCTCTAGTAAAGTTTGTTTTTAAAGTTAATTGATGTGGGCTTCTGACCTTATTATAGTTAGTAACATCGTATAAATTTCAAAATGATTAAATACCAGGTTTTATTTGCATTGCAAATGCATAGATTACCTGTTAAAGTATTGATGATGGGATCCTTAAAAATAACTCCTTTCATAAGTGTTAAGTATAAACTGTTAGTTCTCAGTTCGAACGATTCTAACTTGTGCAATAAGTCGAGACCGATCATTTAATATAAAAAAAATGTTATTTTGTTAAAGTGCGAGTTAATTTGGTTGAGTTGAAGAAAAATATATATTATATTAGGAAGAGAAGGGGAATAAGGTTGGTCTAGTTACGAGTGTGTATTATGCATAGGTCGGGCACGAGTTGGAAATAAAGAGAAACCTGTTAAAGACGCGTCAGGAGCGGGCGCTACGTCTAAGGAGATGTGCGAGCCCGGAGGCGTTGTTTCGTGCCTCCCGCCCACGCCGGCTACCAACTTTTACCCTCGGACCTATCCAATATGTAGAAGGATCCTCCCGAAGGATGCGTCCCGTGAAGGAGAAATAAATCCCTTATCAGGTTCGGAAGATGTTGGTCGGATCTTATCCTCGTCGGTCGGACGGCACGGGACCCCGCGGGCCGATCTTCCCTGAGCCTTATTGTTACTCAGATAAACCCGCTCGTAAATTACCCCACCTCCCCACTTCTTTAAAGCCTCTTCCTTTATTTTTTTGACCGATGTATTAATTATATTTTTTATATATTTTCCCCGTATGAAAAAAAGAAACAACTGAATCACGAAATCAAAATGTTTTATCTATTCAATTGTATTGGATTCCGCGCGTCGTTTAACAACCGTTTATAGTTTTTATCCGTCCCTTTGATTCTTCTGTGTTCTCTCTGCGGGATATCGCCCGATTAGTGGAACAATCTTCAAGAACAATATAAAACTGAAATAACACGAGCCCGAGAGTAGATCCCTCGAGGGCGCCTCGATTGAATTTGAATATTATAAAAAGCTCCCTGACAGTTGTTTTGATTGTTATAAGTATCCTGCAATGCAACACTGAGTTTCTTAAACTCCCTTTTATAAAACTCAACAATCGCGCCATTTTTATTTTTATTCTTCCTTCGTGCAACAGGAGGAATCAGATTCACGTAGGTTTTTACGACGTCGAGATCCATTCTAATTCCGGAATAATGCCTTCGTTGTACAATGGATTTTTTTTTCAATTGTATAATATTTTCAACAATAAGTTCATATCCCTGCTGCAATCCGATATCAAGCCATTATATGAAGGAGGTTATCTCCTGGAGAAAAATATTAAATTCATATGTTTTAAAATAGTTGCTTTTACGAATTGAAGAGCCAGCTTATATTGCATAATATTACGTAAGAAAATGTTCTATACATTATGCATTTATTTTAAATTCATAATTATACTCTGAGTGTGTGATCTTAACAAAAATTACTGTTTTTTAGTCCCTCAATTATAATCTTTGGAAACATTTGAATAGAGACTGGCAAGGATCGTTTAATCTTGTTCATAAAGCTAGTTAATCGTAATAATATAATGAGAGAGCGGTCAAGATGTAATACCTTCAAGACCTTCTCGACCCTCTTGCCTGTGTCTTGAGCTGATATGGCCATAATCATGAAGTTATTGATGACGATCGTTATGGACACAATATACGAATGAAGTTTCTATGGTCCATATATGTTTTTGTTATATTTTAAAATTACATCCTCCACTTCCCACGCTTATTGAAAAATAATCCAATATCTTTTTAAATGTGTTAATGTTAAAACAAATCTCCTTCGGACTACTAATTATAAAAGGTTTAAACTGCAACCTTGTGCTAATTGCATTTGTAATTATAATTATTTCTTTACTTCCTTTGTTCAAAATTAAAGTGCTTGATAATATCCACCAAGATATGGTTTCTTCAAGTAATATAGCTGAAGTACTGAAACACTTTTTTATTCGAAGGAAATAACTGTAGAAAAGCTAAAACTATATTTTATTTTTTTAGCAAAAGTGGGTGATTTTTCTTAGAAATATGCATTTTTTTTAAAATTAATCTCCCTTCTTATTTATTTTTAAAGGAAAATAGTATTATAAACAGAGTTTGGGTGATATACATAATTCTGAATCTAGTAATCATTTACAGAATACAAATTCACGTCCTCTTTTGATTTTTTCATGTAAAATATTACCTGAAGTGTGTCAACGCCTTTATATTATTGGGGTGGCGTCCATGCGCGTCTTAGGGGCTTTTTAATTTCAACCACTACGATGGAGGTGCTATCCAACCTTTTTGTCCTTATTTTCCTATATTTTTTCTCACATTTTTGCGTTGGCATTTTTATTTTCAATGATGATTTTGCTGGGCCTTTGGTTGTTTTCCATTGCATACAAGGGGCTGAAATTTTATTCCGAGCTACCTAGTTGGATTTATAACCCCCAAATGCCCTTTTTTATAGCACTTTTACATATATTGTTCTTCTTGTGCAGCTCGTTCGCCTGTGTGTGCAGAGGACACGGACCTTCTTCGCCACTTTGTCTGGGAAGACGCAAATTTCAAGTGTTTCATGTTTCTCCTAGTAGCCAAGTAGCGAAGTGAACTAGGCGATGTTCGGCCAATATTAATTTGATCTTGCTTTGATATTGGGGATTTCACAATTTCTAATAAATAATTAGATTTAACCTTAGTCAATCTTAAATAATTTGTATAGTTCATCACACTGTATACTCGGAGGGGACTTAAAAGATTAGTGTGAGACTATTTTTCTCTATCATGCAACCACTTTTTGGTCCACTCGAATCTCTTTTATTTTTTTTTTTTTTTTTTTTTTTTTTAAATCACCGAACTCATCAAAAACAATAACAGTATAGTTGCAAAATTTAAACAACTCGTTGTTGGCATTTCCCTCGACTGTGTGTAAGAGAAGCGACGCCTATGAAATAATAGTTCAGCAAATCGAGAGCCGCAGTGAACCAGGTTCTGATGTGTGTTGGGCGCTTTAGACCCCTTTGACTTTCTCCATCTCATTGCTAATCCCTTAAATCTAATTTAAACTCCCTCCTTTTTTTATGTTTTCACTGTTTATCTGTTCTCATCTGGTCTATTGATAATTATTTGGGTTCTTGAGCCGTGTCAGTACATTTACAATTAAGGTTAAGAGAGACTACTTTTATTATTCCTAAACAAACTGAAATCTTGTTCAATTGTATACACAAGTGTATACAATTAAACAAATCATCTGAGGTCATCTAATCTTTCACGACCCGGTCTTAACGTAATATATTAAGGACCGGTCTTCACATCTTTTGAGAAACGGTCATCCACTCTTTTAAGACCGGTCTTCACATCTTTTAAGGCCCGGTCTTAGCATCTTTTTAGACGCACTGTCATCTAATCATTTGTGCTCATTTAATCTTTTTAGACCCAGTTTTCACAGGGAAAACCTCAATTCTTGCGACATTTAAAGCTTAGATGGCAAATCACTAGATTCATTGAGGAAGAATTGTATCTTTTCAAGTGTAAAATAGTGGACATTGATAACACTAACTCATCACAATAGGCTCACATTACCGATAAGATTATAACGCTTTGTATCTTTCGTCCATATGGGAAAAAGGAAGTGTCATTTGTAATAGTTCTGTTCTTTTTTTCTCTATATTTTAACACATCCTCTTTTATTATGTTTTATTTTTTACCACTCCTTTTGTTGTTGCTCCGTTTTATTAAAATTAAACCGATCATTGTATTAAAAATAGCCACTCCCTTATCTTCTCTGTTTGTATGACTATAAGTTGTATTCTTCTCGATTTATAAAACTGATCTCAATTATGAAAGGATAGGAAACTGAAAAAGGAAAAAAAAACTGACAACAAACGAAAATACTTAAAAATAACAAATAGATAGTGACATACAAACACACACACACACATATATATATATATATATATATATATATATATATATATATATATATATATATATATATATATATATATATATATATATATATATATATATATATATATATATATATATATATATATATTGTAGAAGGGTACTTTTTAATGTAGGAGCGAAAGTTCACTGAAGTGTGTAAACGGAAAGCATTAAACATTATATTATAGTTCTCAAAAAAATATACTGTTTCCTATTCTATCATACTACCTTCTGCTATTATCGTTATTATGAGTTTGTGTAAAACAAAAATAATAAAAGAATAAAACACAAAACAAACTATTGTAAAACACAGTACATCAGGCGACACGATTCGGTGACTTTTTGTCTTTGTATAGACTAAAAAAAAATTAGTGAAGAATATTATACATGTTTGATGTTTGGGTACTTTGGCGTCTGAAGGGACGCTCCCATTTCCGGAATATTAGACTGAGGAGTTTCATAACAAAAGGAAATAAGTAATCGAGGGAGAATGGATTGAAAGAGTTAAAACAATGGTAATAATCTCAAAGTTTAGATTCCTTATCCCAAAAGCTTGTTTTGAACAGTCTAATGTTGTTTTTTCTCCCTTCCCAAAGTGATGCTGAAATCAGGAAATTTAAATATATGCAATTATAATACTGAAGGCTGTTTTTTTTTTTTTTTTTTTTTCTTTTTCAAAACTATAAAAACAATTTTTGAACGAGTCATATATTTTGTATTATGGATAAAACTGGAATTTATCTTTTGAAGTATTTAGATGAATCTATATAAGGTATTATAAATACAAATTTTATTCATAATATGTATTATATTATGCAGTTGATAACTTTAAACCTTGAAAGATCTCATCATTTTAAAAGATCGCTGGCAAAATAAAATGATAAGAGATCTCTCTTTCTTAAAAAATTTTTTAAAAATGGCCGAATCTTTAACTTTTATTGAAAACTAGCATTTTAACCACCTTTTAAAAGGTAAGTAAATTTATGAATAGGCGAATGGTTTTCCTCCTACTACTCTATATTTAGTACAGAGCCTCTATAACAGCCATCTCCATAGACCATCTATATTAGTCCAATCATTTTAGATTTTCAGTTCCAAAAAAAAATCGGAGCCGATATTTTTTTGTTTGATCGCTTCATCTGGACGTTCTGAAAAACATATACTAAATCGGCAACGAGATCGCGGTCGCGTTAATAGATACTCAAGGGAAAATGTCAACAAATTCAGTTATTTGCGAATAGCTCGCTTCCTATGGCTCGGACACAAATTTCGGTCGTTATCAAAATTAAAGATCACAAAATTTCCCACAAAAAAGACTTATTCATTTATTATGGACAATGGACGGTTTAAGGAATATTACATTTTAAGTGTGAATTAGATGTTCATACTCATATTAACCAACAATAATGAATTATTAATTAGAGGTTTTTTTTCAGAAGTTTTTGAATAATCTTTTCTTTGGAGAATAGATAATTCAATATAAAAAAGGATAAGTTTGTGTTTCTTTAAAAGAAGGTTAGTTCTATGTTCTATAAGACATAGAAGAAGAAGGGTTTAAAAGACTCGATTGCCCGTGTTGAATACCCAGTAGAGATTGCGACAGAGAAAACGGCGTATGCTCTGCTCAAGGAAAAAAAGATATCGGCAACACTTGAAGCCACAATATAACAGGGAGGCAAAAGACGTGATGAAACCCGTGTGAAAGAAATAAAAAAAAACCAACATAATATGAGATCTTTTTAAAGAAACTCTTATGGTATCTGGAATAAAAGAGGAACTTAGAGAAGCCTGAGTAAACATAAGTCAATGAGTCAACAAGCTTTGAATACGCGTCCATCTCTTTAGACTGGAACATTGAACCTGGAAAACGTCTTGGACAAGGCAAGTCTATTCAACTAAAAAATCCAAATCCTTCTATTTTTTTTCCTTCTCCACTGGAATTAAACATCGAAACCACTTAAGGATCGTTAGGTGAAGAAAAAGAGGGAGAAGGAGATGGAAACCCTTAAAGGCATTCATCTTCGGTAACTATTCAACTCCACTTTGGTTCGAAAAACCAAGTATTTATGATATTAATACGTCACTAGAAGGTTCTGAAAGCCTTGAGCAATGAGAACTTGAAATCAGACACAGAAAACCCTTCCAAAAAATATCTTATTTACAACTCATCAAACACTTGACAACCTGAAGATATATGAAATATTTAATTATGTTCTATTCTCCTAGAAAACAAATTATTATTTTTTTTTTTATTAAAAAGAAGGAGTGTTTATTTTTTGTTGCGAAACAGAATAGTTTTTTTGAAGAAGTAAATTTGCATTTTTCTTATCTCAGATTTCATTTATTCATTTTTAGTTATTCCATTTATGGTATGTCTTATTTTCAATCTTCTTCGGACAAATTAATAAAACATTTGCATAGTAGATACGTTGTTCTTGGTACTACACTTTATCTTCAGTAATTATTTAGTTCAACTATGAAATTAGTAGTTTCAACATTCAAGTTTTGTGAAGAGTACTCATAGCTCATTGTGAATAGAACATGAATTTGTTCTCAAATAACCGTAATAGCTTATGTTTAATACGCACCGATTTCGATCACTCTAATTGGACGTTGGTTCACTTTTGCACTCCAGCATTTTTAAATGTTTCTAGCTTATATCAAATATATCTAAGTCTTTTGTTGAACTTAAAATACTTAAAAAGCTAAAAAATAATACATCTACTCTCAAGTAACCTGCTGCAGCTAATATCTCCAAGGTTTTTAGGTTTTTTCATCCTTGAGATTCCTTATGAAAAAAATTCAAACCCTCTACGCGTCACTTTTCTAAATTCTCTTTCTAGATTCTCCTCAAAACCAATTCAAGCTTTATTTTTTTATGTAATTTTTTTTTTTTTTTTTTTTTTTCAGTTTCTGCAAATAAATTGTTTTTGTTATCAAAGTCAAAATCACTTGAACTTAATATTTTAACTTGATTTCTTGATATTTTCTTTAAAAAAATTTTTATACTAATAGAGAATTTTTTTTTGTTTTGATCTTTATTTTATTAGTTAAACCTAAATTAATATTATTCACTTTGAGAAAGTTATGCGTTAATTTTGTTGAGCGCAGATGAGTTGTATGGACCATGGATTTAATTTGTAGGTTAAAATGTTTCATTTAACCATTGGCCTAATCAATTAACTTTAATAATAATAAAATTTAAAATGCATGTTATCAAAAATTTCAGAACTCATTTTAGAAATAGATTATTTGTCTCTTATTATTTTTCTCATAATGTTTGACAAATGAATATATTGAGCTCAGAATTTTCGACGTATTAAGGAAATGATGTTAGACCAGAAGAATGTGGTGAATGAATGGGCCTCCAAAACAGGACCCATAAAACCATTGTATTCTGAGGAATAATTGCCTTGGCTATTCGCTCGTTTCCTGCCTCAAACATCTTTGTTTAACTAATTATTTTTTGTGGAAAGTCAAGCCATATAGTTTTTTCGTAAGGTTCCAACATTAATAAAATATGCTTTAGGTAAATATTTTTGGTAATATTTTTTTTTTTTACTTTTTATTACCCTAAAAGGAAAATTATTGTTTTAACCCACAAAATTCGAAACCGAGATTTCAACGGAATTATTCGTTTTGGGTATTGCTTGGGAAATAGTAAATTTGTCATGTCGTTAAAATTGTTTGTGAGTCAGCGAAAACTAAAAAAAAAATATAAAAAATTTCGATTTCGCTGAAATATGATCACCACCAACTATCTCTTTATAAGACAAACATTTCCTCTGAATTTCGTTTGTATATATACCGCCATTTTGAAAATATCAACTTTTGAACTTTGATACTTTTACGCTGAATACTTTCGAAACTATTTCGCTGATTGAGCTGAAATTCGCACCAATTATGTCTTTTTATAAGATAAATAATTCCTCTATATTAAAATTTAATATTTGCCTACTTTTTAAAATTATTTGGAAATGTTACGAGACGCCCCCCCGCGTGCGATTATTATTATTATTATTATTTTTTTTTTTTTTTTACGATTCATTTATTTAATAATGTTTGAAAATACGGTTATATCATATATTTTTTCATATTGATTCATTCATATTTTATTATCATTTCATATTTACTCTATCCACATCTAATGAGGAGTGATATAGTTTAGTTAATTTTAGATATCAAAAGTGCTTAATGTGCTTATGTGTACGTTCATTACTAAACACTCAAGTGAATTAGGGTATTGAAACATAGTTTTATTTTTTTACTCAATTTTTGTTTATAGATGTCTTTATTTGATAATGATTTTCTATGCAATTCCACTTGAAATACTATTCATCTAGAAAAAACGTAAAGATGTACACATTTAAATGAATTCCCAAAAACTTTAGGCACAATCTTTTATCTGAGCTCTTTAATTTTAAACTTAAAAATTAAATATTTTGAAAAAAATGTCGAAATGCTCATTTTCTAAGTAACTCCACTTGAAATACTATTCATTCAGTCACAGAAAATAAACAAAAATAAAACGTAAATATATACACATTTTAATGAATTCCCGAAAACTTTTAAAGACCAATTTTTTATCTGAACTCTTTAATTTTAAACTTAAATAAAAAAATATTTTGAAAGAATGTCAAAAGTCTCTGTGGGAGAAAGCTGTTATTTATGTGAGGAAGTTTTACGAGCTATTCCGTAAACAGTTTACTTTGAAGAACACACTGAACCCGTCTTAATGGGTTAATTATTATAATTTTAAACTTTTCAAAATGTGTTTTTTATTAGGTGTTCTTTCCTATTAGGGATTTAGGGAGGGAAGTATTTAGGAGCTTGTGCGGTAGCCCTCTAATATTAATTCATTCTTGAACTTGTCCGAGAGGATAGGGTAATTACCTACCTTGCCACATATTTTATGACGAGTTAAATTGATTCTAAAAACTTTTCAAGACGCCACTGAACGGAACTTTATATACTTGTAAATTATTTCAAACGCTCCTAATTGTCTTTTTAAAAAAGATCTGAAAACGTATTTTTATTGGTACTCGTATCTACTTGTTACGCTCTTGTACAGTATTGTTGTCTCTCTTTATCCCCATAGGTCGTTCGCCTGGACCCAATATCGATACACCTACTTATCTGGCAATGATTCGAAATCCAAGACAGTTGATATGTTTCACACTGTTAATTATATTAGATCAAAAGTTGATTTATAAAATGGCCGATTCTCTGTCTTGTAAAAACTTATTGTAGTATTTTTGTGTTTATTTCATAAAGTTGCCATTTGGGGGAGAAAAAATATAGAAAAGGTATAATATAAGGCCTCCCTTAAATGAAAATGAATCGTCTTTTCTGAATTTTACATTGTCTATTCTATAGAAGAACTACAAACAAATTTGTAAAGGATGTGCTTTCATTATTCACAAGGACTCCGTTGGCAATTTAACAAATGGGATGGGTTCGTTAACCTTCATAATTGGCTCAGCCGTTTCAAAATGGTGGCAATTTAATAGTTTGTTTTAGCAGCATTTTTTTTTAATACTTTAGTATAATAACATAAAGCAAACGCCTTTAATCGTCCAATGTAATAAAATTCATGTCTTAAAGATGAATTGGTACAAAAACGAAACCAAATTTGAGTATGTATTCACTGCTTCCTCCCCTTTCATGTAACGCTCCAAACGACATGAAAATGTTCGCCCCTTGTTGAAGGATGATTTTTTGAGGCTTTCTCTATATTTTTTGTTTGGGTTATTACACATAATACAACTACTTACTTTACACTCTCCACTTATCAGCGACTGCCCGTTAATCCTAAATTCCACCCTCAGCGGTATTCTGCTCCTTAATTAACTTGCGACGCCTCCTCTAGGTCGCTCTGGAACGGCCTCTCTTCCTCCTGGCGAGGAGTGACCACTCTAACACTCTTTGTGGCCAACGATAAACGCTCCTCTCCCATCCTATTTGCATGACCCTACCTACGGAGTGCTCGCTCCCCAATCCTTCATATCACTATCTCTTCCATTTTCATCTGCCGCTGATCTCATCATTCCTCAGCTATTCTGGATAATACATCCACAAAGTTTAAAATTTTTGTGTTGGGTATTTTTGGAGATCAGGAGCGTCACCGAAAGACTGATAGGCAGAAATGCAGGAAATTAGAAGGATCCTCGGTTTTGTCTACGGATCCAAAAAATCATTGACGAGTCTTTATTATGGCGTATAAGTCATGCCATTGAATTGAATTGGGTGATTACATAAAACGGTTTTAAAGTAGTATAATGTGTCAATAATGATTTTATAGATGGTTATTTTTGGTTCTCATATTTCTCGTTTAGCAGTCTCCAGTGGTATATTTACTTTTAAGACATACATAGATACAAAGAGTGTCTACGCTATATACATACTTGTCACATTATCACTCTTCTTTCCGGAAAACTCCCTATACATATCTGATTTGCATGAGAAGTGAGAGGCTTTTAATTTGTTAATAGTCCTGGTTGCTGCTAGAATCACGTCATCCACCGGTTTGCGATCTGGGGCAGTAAATCAGTAAGCAACGCTTTATGTGTCAGTATAATTATAGGGCAATTATACATGTTGATGTTTCACTTAAAGTATGCATATGAGTAAGCTGTTGCAGAATTTGTATTTTAGAAACAATTTTAGTAATTTCTCCTCCTGGAATTAGGAAAATACTGTCATAGTGTGTCATTCTTGTTTTATCAAGTAGCCTTTCTATAAAAGGTTACCTTCTGACTTAAGTTTCACAGATTTTGTATTCTACATTTTTGGTGTTTTTTAAGGCCAAAGTCTTTGAAAGTTATTTAGGAAGGTAGAGCAGACATGTACGCAGCAGTATGTAACATAGAAAGTCGTATACTTTATCGAATGGTTTATAAAAATACTTCACTATAATGATACGTTCTATTTTATCGTTCTTTTTTTAGAACGATAGCTCCGGTTTCCCCCTTAAGCCTAAAGTCCTCCTGTCTGGGTTGTGACCATGAAGGATTCGTTCAATGGTGGTATATTCTATTATAGTGATGCGGTCCGGATCAGGATAGCAGTACACTTAAAAAGTATACATACAAATGTATAATTCTGTTTACCACATCATTTAACTGACCTTTTAGTTCCGACCTACCTCTATATGTATTAGAATTTTCCGTTTTTTTATTCGTTCTAAGATATAATCTGATAAGGTTTTCCAGTAGTATCATATTCTTGACGATGTTTTAATATTCTTAAAGATGCTTTATTATTCCTAGTTATGCCTCTGTCAATTACTATCGATTTTTTTGACGTAAAACTTCTTTAGGCGAAGTTGAGTTAATTGGTTTGGATGAAACGAAATTGCATGTAACGAAGTTTGTGATTCGAGATCCGTCTAAGTTAAATATATTTTTATAAGTAATTCAATTGGTGGCTTAAGTCGGCAGTTCATTTACTTGTTAAGAAATCTTTCTTTTAGACGAGTCTCGATACACCTTCCTCTGATTCAGTTGGCGTAAGTGCTAACATTGCACCACGGAGGTAGACGATTTTAAGTACAAAGAATTGTTATATAAGGGTAATATAATATATATTATAATAATATAACATTTTTAAGTGTTGTTTTTATGTTCTTTCTTCCTTAATCGCTAAAATGTAATGTAAATATTTTATTTTTTAATTTAATTCCACATAACCATTTCTTAATCCTGAAATAATAAAATCGATAACAAATGCAAAGAGGAGCAATGCATAAAATCTACTGTTTCTAGAACTTAAGTTTCACTTCTAATGTTTGAGAGTTTCACCAATTTTTGTTTATCCCTCGAAAAAGGCGTCGTAATATCATGTGTAAATACATTTTAGAACTGGTTCAGATATTCTTCTGTACAAGTTAAGAATGAGGTAGCAAAAAATGAAACCATCAAAACATTGTATGTTGTAAATAGCTGTCAAATTATAAAAAAAGAAAGAAGGAATAAGGACCAATAACAAAAAAAAGTCGCAGAGAAAACAGTATAAAACTTTTGAATATAAATTGATGTAAACGGGTTTGTTAGCTACTTCCTAAAAGTTTAATTCTTTGAGAATTTTCACTGCTTTAAGAGCCTTCCTCAAATTCATTATGAGAAACATTCCAAACACCTGAGATCCCTTCTTTGACCTGTTGATTATAACTCGAGGGAAAAAAAATAAAAATAAATATCCACCCGAAATAAAAAAATATAAAATAACTCAATCCAGCGGTTTTGTCGTAAAACTGGAGTATTCGGACTTTTATAGCTTTCGCCAGGAGAGACAAATCCCGTGCCTCTCGAAGCGAACTAATTTATAAGTCTCTTTCAAATTAATCCAAAAGGTTCTTTTTACCTTGTAAAATAGTTAACGGTTTGAATTTCTCAAGGCGGTTTTTATTACAGAAATGCATTAGCATTTAGAACTTCTTTTCCCCGTCTTACTCTTTCCTATTATAAAAATCCTATATACTATCTCATTAAATGACACTTTGGAATTTGTGGAATCGAACTGCGGAAGGATAATTCCTTCTACTAGGTATAAACACGATTGAATGCGTTCCTGTAACTAGGTGTAAATTTCCCTAAGATTTATTTGAAATCGATTAAATAAAGAAATTATTCGTACTGGTATTTGAATGTTGCGGAGTACCTACTTGAGGTAAGAACTTAATCCATACATTATTTCTTATACGTTTTTACTTAGGATAAATATTTTACATGTTAAGGCTTTTTTTATTTCATTAAAATAATTGGTTCGAGACAACTCAGACAAACTTGCTCATAATTACTCATCCCAGTGTTTTCCATTTATAAGTTGTTGAGTTTTCTTGGGTACATTTAATTATTATTGAACATTTTATTCTCCTCGGCGGGGAATCGAACCTGGCCTCTCTCCATCCACGTTTAAATCTATTTTCTCGGGAACTAGATTTTTCCGATGAAAATTGCTTATATTATTAGATTCTAATTTCAATGGACTACATTTTTCGAGAAATATATTTTTTTCACGTTTTGTCAGAGTTTGAGGGGGGGTATCACCCTAAAATTTGGAGCAAAAATTCATTTCTCGATTTTGCTTTGAGGTATGATTTTTCTGAACATATACGCCAAATGTCGACAAAATCGGCACGTTGTAGTTTAGGCTCCATGCGTCTGCACAGACAACAGACAGACATTTTTCAAAATCCACTTTTTTGGACTCAGGGGGCCTCAAAACGTGTAAATCCGTCAATTTCCCGCAATAGCAATACTCTCTCTTTAAATATAGGAAAGTAAAAAATGGGTACGCCAAACTCGAACTAAACTTTCATGCTTACATTGTAAGAGTTTATGCACTTCTTTACATTGTTACTCCCCTTAAAAAAAAAAAAAAAACAGAGGGCATAGTAACAATTTAAAGAAGGTGTACAGAATGTTCCACTTTAGACTGTTACTCTCCTTACAAAAACAGAAGTGTGATATTCCTTTGTCCGTACTGTTGGGACTAAACATCCCTTTCTCTTAATAGTTATTTAGTCGAAGTCATTTGTATTCTAAAAGAAACGTAGGGAAACATTCTAAAGAAGTAACAGAGTTTAAATCCAATAATATTAAATTTAATCGATTTTTGCTTTCGAGCTCACTCAAGAAACCGGGAGCTATGCCTGAGATCGTTTCGAAAAACAAAAATTTGTTATGTATCCGAATTCAAAAATGCCAAGACAGCAATCCGTTTCAGACATCAGAGAAAATTTTTTGGTTTCGTCTCTTTTTGTCTACTTTGTACTACTGTCCACAATTTTTGCGAACTAATATGCCTTAAAAACTAAATATAATTTTCAATTTTCAGCTCCCATTTGCTAATCTTCCACATGCGCACAATCAAACATTATTTTACTCCTACATCTTTAAAATTACTCTAATGTTAATGAAGTTGAATGGTTTGTCGAAAGTATCTCGCAGATGGCCTTAGGTTAATTTTAACCGTCTTCGCACATTAAATATTGCTAAATTGATACTTTTATTCGTGTAAATTAACCAACCAATTTTTACAGTTTTAAAAAAAAGGGGGAAACGATTAATTTAATAAGTCAATAATGGGTTGTACCTGCGTAACATCTCTAAAGTACGTGATAGGATGCGAGGAAGCTATGTGTCACATTCATTAGCCCTTCATTTAGCCAAATGACCTTTTATGATTGGCCACTATCTCTGTTCTTTGTTATAATAATGTGGTGGGGGAATAATGTGGTGTACGTCTTTTCTAGCGACACTGGGGAAAGTGACATACAGTGTGATAAGCAATACAAAGTGTGGACTGGAAATCTAAAAGAATAAAAGAGCCTAGACCTACACACACATCATATTTCGAGGTGTTTAAAGCAGCTCATTTGGGGTAGAAGTAAGCATTGAGTTTATCTTGGTTTTAAAACAAATCCAATTAATCCAAATTAATTAAAGTATGGCTAAAAATGTATAGAGAAGCATTAGAGGAATTGTTACTCTTTAGATTGTTACTCCCTTATGTTTTTTGGAATATAAATGACTTTGACTCAACAACTTCCAATGTACTTTGAGTTAAAGGAATATCACACTTCTGCTTTTATAAGGGGAGTAACAGTCTAAAGAAGAACATTCTGTACACCTTCTTTAGATTGTTACTCCCCTTTATTTTTTTTATAAGGGGTGTAACAATCTAAATAAGTACTAACTTTAGTTTGCAGCCTTGCTGCAAAATAAATCTGTATAGATTTCTAGTACCAATTAGATCTTGCCACCTTCTACCTTTTGCCATTTTATCTATCATTTGAATTGCATTATGGGTTTGTTTCTATAGCTTTTTCTCTTTCTGCTTTCTGATCGATTAAGTGTATTGCTGGTTGGAACCTAAAAATAACACACATTTTTTCTATAAGAACAAAAATCAGGTATTTTACGAAGTTCAGTAAAAAAAAGCAATTCATGATAGTGCCAAAGATAACTTTAATATAAGGTGGAATAGACTGTGTTTTATAAGTGCACATGTTTAATCCTTTAATCTCTTAGATTTTTTTAACCTTAACGCTTGCGTTTATTGAAGTTGTTTTTTTCATGATTTCGCTCAGATTACAGACACCATCAACTCCCAACTTTTAAAAAATGACGAGGAAGGAAAAAAACACGCTAAAGCGAAGCTAGCGATATGAAATATAACCAGTTTCTTACTTAATCGTAATTGTTGAGGCAGATGCTCTTTTTCGACCCTCAGATAAAGAGTTGGCGTCCTTTTGTCGTGGGTAGGGCATCGCCTGATTTGAATATCGAACCCCTCAAGGGATCCGGGATTGTGTTTTTTATCATCAAAAGCTCTGCCACCCTTCAGGCCCGCTGCACATGGCCACGGCTTTTTTTATTTTAATTTTTATCCTTCTCAAAATAAAATAGAAATGTTTTTTTTAAATCTTTACCAATGGTATATACGCCATATGCATGGCGTTTGTGAGGTTTATGTAAATAAATGGATTTAGTACTTTTTTTATGATTAAACATTTCCAGCTTTTCGATTGTGTAAATTTTATTTTGGAGGGAACGTTAGGAGGTGTAAAAAAAATATTTGCTTTTATTCTACGGTTAATATTCAATGTAATGGATTGGATTATCTTTTAATTGATTTTACTTTTTTATATTTATTTGTTTGGTCAAATTTTTGTTCAATACAATATTACTGTACTTAGTTTGTAATCAGTTAGAGTTATAAACTATTAAATATTTATTTACAACAATATAAAAAAAAGCATTGGTTTTGATATAAATTTAAATAAATCCTGTATTATGAACTCGTCATGAAAATTAGGTATTTAGATTTTTTTTATCCAAATTCGTAATACCATTCCTGATAGCTCTTCCAAGGAACTTGTAGGACAATACAGTCAATGATTCAGACTTCTGAACTTTTGATATGTTGACGTTTGTTCAAATAAATAAGATGTACGCTCATAAAGATGAGACTACTCAAAAGCCCCTAATACCTGTCAAAAAAAAAAAAAAATAAATAAAAATAAAAAAATAGCCCAATCCCTGGCCTTTCTTATTAAGTTTGAGGTACTTTAATTTTATGTTTCGCCTTTTGTTATTTGTGTTCTCGTTAACCTTCTATGAGATTGGGAGATACAATAGTATGTAATGCCAATCTAACAATTGTGATAATTTTGGCCTCAAAATTGGCATATTTGATTGAGTCGGTGCATTTAAATTTGTAGATTTGATATCAATCAAGTTTAATTAGAATTGAACCTTCATTTTTCTCTATAACTTTTTACAGTTCTATCACCTTTCTAGAACGTATTTCGAGAATTTAGGGGCTTTAACTCTCAAAAAATCTGAAAAAAAGTAAACAACAATATTTATCGAAGACGGTTATAATGATCTTGAATAAAAAAAGTTCTAAAATTCAGTCCATTTAAATACTTATCTAACCATACAAGTCGTTTTCCTGGGAAAAAATTACGTTGTCCAACGAACTCGTCTTGGGCATTGGCAAAATGAACATGTGTACCAAATATCAACTAAATCGTTCATCTTTTAGTCAAGTTATCGTCATCGGTCGATTTCGTGACGGTGGTTTTTTTGGATTCAGTCCCGGGCTCCAGACGCTGTAACGTGCCATAAGGAACTTCGTTCCAAAAACAAATAAATTATCACCTCTTGAACACTTTTCAAATGTGTTTACAAATAAATTTATTAAATTAGATATTGTTAGATTAAAATTCTTTCTTACAATGAAAATGAGATAGCCTTGTTTGAGTTTGTCGTACTGAATTTTCTTACTGGCACTGATGATGGCCGAAATGACGAAAGCTGGCTTAGGAAATTATTATTCTTTTGTAGAGAGGTTTTTTTTTATTATTTCATAGACATCAACTCTATTTGCGCTGTAATTCTTTGTGAAGTATAACTTTCCTAATTGAATAACGTGAGGTTCGGCACTCGAGGAAAATCCCATATGATTGCTACTCTTGTTGATTGTTATTTCGTTGAGTTGATTGGTGTTAATTGATGTTACGTGGAGTTAGTAAGTCGGCTATACTTGTGCATCTTCTAAGTTTATGTGCAAAAGTTCTGTATTATCTTTACGTTATCTGATTATTGTATACCAAAGAAAAGGATGCTTGCCACCTTATTGCAATGTTACTGCAGTAATTGTGCCGTATTAGCCTTCATACTCCCTTTTTACCATTTAGATCTTCCTTCTAAATAAAATACTGGTTATGGTTGTATACACATTTGCTCTATCGAAGAATAATATCTGTTTTATTTGTTTGATAAGGTTTAAAAGACATTAAGCCGCTAAACAGGATGCGGAGTACAAGTAGTGTTGATAAAACGTACAAAAGAAGAGGGCGGAGGTCCGTGCCCTGTTGAAAAGGAGTCGGATGTCGTCTATGTCTCAGTTAGTTGGTCTAAAGAGAGTCTCTTTGTTTCTTGTATTCCGGCCTATAAGTCTGATCCCAAGTTAAGATCTTTCTGCTTGCCCTCTAACTCTCCGGTGATTCCACGGCTACTAAAAGCTTATAAATCCCAGCCTATCTAGCCTTCCTTCCTTATCCTTGTATAGGACTCTGTTACATGCAAATGCTTCCAGCCAACAAGGCAACCTCGAGTCCTTTTTTCTATAACTTAAATAACCTCCTTCCTCTTTACTTCGGAGTACTGAGTACCGAGATCTTGGGAGAACCTTCTTTAGACAATTTATTACTTACTCAATGGAAGTTTTCTGTTTTTTTCTTCTTTGACTTCTTCAATTCTGAATTCTTCTTCTACTAATAGGTTTTCTTGTGAGGAATTCTTTAACAAATGCAGTTAATACTACCTTCTTCTTGCCATATTGACAAAGAAGTTTTAGTAGAGAAAAATAGAATGCTTATCTTAGATTATTTTAACAACGGACATGAGCATGGAACGATTTATTTATTAATTAATAGAATGCTAAACATATATTTTGCTGCTGCTAGTAATTGCTTGTTACTACTATAAAAAAATAAAAAATAAATAAACTTATACACATAAAAACAATTACTTTATAAACTCTGAATTAATTTTTAATTAACATGTGTGCGAGAGGCTAAGGATTCCTAAACATTAATGGATTCAAATGCTTAATTTTGTTGTTTCTAGTTTTAATCCTTCTTTTTATTATGTATTCATTTCAATACTGAAAGAAAAATCTCAAAAAAGAATTATTCAAAATACCACAATTTAGTTTAGTTAAGTTCCAAGTACAAGTTATAAATGTTTTTCAAAATGCGATAACGATTATATCTAAACTAACTGTCACATAAAGTTCATTTCTAAAATCAACAAAGGTATTAAACAGCTGATTTAAAACAAAAAATTAAATAAATAAATGAAACAGCTGATTTAATTACGAATTTTTTTCAGTTGACCTATATTTTTCTTCAAACCGGCTGTATTGCCCGCTTCTCTCTTCTACGTTTTCTCTCTGAATATTTAGTGAACTTAATTATTGTTATTGTTAAACATTATGTTGTGATTATGTTAAAACTTATTTTAATGTTTACAATTTTACCGGAAAATCAATGTAAAACATCGATCAGAAACTATAACCTTAACAATTTTATATAAATTGAATTGACAAAAGACAAAATGAAACTTTTGGTAAAACTCCAGTTACTTTAAATTTTATAAAATTATTTATACTTGTAAGTAATAGTCGAAGGAATTTATTTATAATGAGAACAATTATTGATATTTTAATACGTTCGTAGCCTGCCTTAATCAAAAGAAACCATTGATTTAGAATGGATTCCTCTTCATATTATTCTTGTTTTTTGAAATTGAGGACAATTTAAAACTCTATGGAGACTTTTAAGTAACTTTTAATTCTGAAGACATGGACATAAGAACAGAATGGTATTATCTTTAAATTTATTATTCCTCAAATATCAGATCTGAACAACTAAATAATTTTAATTTAAATCCAATTATAATTATTATTAACTACGGGAAACAGACAGAGAAAAATATACTCCAGCGCTGGGGTTTGAACCACAGGCCTCTATATTGGTAGAGTGCTATACTGGAAATATAGAGGCCTGTGGTTCAAATCCCAGCGCTGGAGTGTATTTTTCTCTGTCTGTTTCCCGTAGTTAATAATAATTATAATTGGATTTAAATTAAAATTTAATCTTTCCGTAGTCTGAATACTACCAAAATCGTAAAATATCAATTTCTAAATTATTTTGATAATTGCTGTTTGTTGTGATACCCTAGGCCCTAAGCCCTAAGACTCTCAATACAACTAGTCTATAAATCCTACAAATACTTATTCTATACTTAACTATCTTATTCTATTTGTACTGTTCTTACTTGAGGTACTCTTAGCTTCTAAGTCAATAGATACTTTTAATATAAGGACAACAGTAACATTTTTGGTAAAATAATCATTCTGTTTTCAGGTACTCTTTGCTCTTAAGAGAACCAGAATCAAAAAGTTAACATATTTAACATTTTTTTCTTCACATAAGATGTATATTTGTTACTAATTTATTTATGTATTATTTTTGTTTCAGGATTACTTGACTCTTAAGAAAACTGGAACCCATGGACCATGGTATCAGGGAAATATCTCAATCTGCCTTACTTCTCAAATGGTATCATTGCTACTACTAATTTCCTTTATTATTGTTGTTGTTGCGTGTTCCTTACTCTATTTTGTGTTCTTGCTTTAGACACACAGTTCTTGAGCCAACAAAAATCAATAAGGAATTTTACCTCTCTTGCTTATCATGAGATATATGTATTTGTAACTTTACTCTAGTATTATTCTTGTTTTAGGTACTCTTGACTCTTTAGTAAACTAAAACTATTTGTCTTACTTTACAAAAAGTATAATTGTTAATAATAATTTACTTGATTAATTATCTAGTTCATGGTAGACTTCATTCCAATGGAACTAAGACATCAGAGTAACATCTTTAAAGAGTAAGAAACATCTTTTAAACAGAGTTAAAGTATCTTTAACTTTCTACTCAATTTGAACTAAAGATATAACTACTTTTGTTTTGCTTCAGGCTCTCTAAGCTCTTGACAATAGAAATCTGTAAGGTAACATCTTCCTTACTTCAAACAAGATTATGAATATTACTTAATTTACTTTCTTAACTTTCTTGGGTTAGGGTTGGGTACACTCCAATGCAACTACAGTCTATACATCATAGTCCACTTGAATTCATGTAAGTACTTTCTTCTTGCATTAGGAACTCTTAGCTTTTGACAGTAAGAATCTAATGATCGTCTTGTAATAATTTTAACTCCCTTGTTTTTTATTATAGTACTCTTAGCTCTTGAGACAACAAAAATCCTTATGTTATTACCTTTAACTTTATCTATATTAACCAATTATAAGAATAGGGTTTAGATGAAAGATTCTCATCTTATCTTAAAGACAACAAGAATCAATAAATTTATCATTGTTTCATTTTAAACTATCAACTATCTTGCTTATCATAAGATATATTTTTGCAATTAATTTACTTATGTTTTTTTCTTGTTTTAGCTCTTGATAAGAAGAATTTTGACTTTAAACTCTAGAGTCTAGAGCATTCAATGATATTTGGGTAACATCTCCATCTGCCTTATTCAACAAGGTATGAATTTACTATTTTCCTTTATTAATACTTTGCTTCATGTATTACTTGACCAGGTACGATTTGAGTCTATAAGTATCATGGTTTCATCTTTAGCTAAATTTATTGAACTTTTAATGTTATTAAGAACTGATTATAATTTTTTCGCTCACCATTTTGTTTAAGGGTGTTTTTGACTGTGACTCTGAAAGTAGATACACCCTATAAGAAGACATCATGGTAATACCTTTAATAGAATAATGAAAAACGGAATGCCTCTCCAAAAAATTAATGTTTATTTCACATAACTTGTTTTCGGCCTATCAGCCATCTAGTGCCGATAAAAGGTAATGGAAAAACGTCCATTTTTTGTCTCTCATGTGACTTAACGTCGGGTTTTTCTTTTACCTTTTACCGTCAATGATGATGAAAGGAATAATACAAACAGTCTCTCCAAGTAATTCCACGTAAATTTCCACGTAATTTACGTAGAAGAGGCTGTTTGGTTTATTCTTTTTTGACTTTAGAGTGAGCAAGAGCCTGTTGGAACCTCAAGGTTGCATATTCCATACACCCTAAATATGAGATATTCTTTACTCCAATATAACTGAAGCGTCATTGCTACATCTTTAACTTTTCACTTAATTGGAACCATAGTCGTAACTATACTTTCTTGCTTCGGTACTCGGCTCTTGAGACCAAAAGAACCAATGACATTATGTTAAAATCCTTCTATAATCTTTTGTATAATTATCATTGAAAATAGTCGAAAGACTGAAACTATAAACTAATTATAATTTGAAATTATATTGTGGTTAGACAATAATATAGATTAAATCACAAGTATACTTTATTCAAGTCTATGTTAATTATCATTACTTCTACTTGACCAAAGATTCCTTAATAGACCCAACTGACCAAGAAGAGTATACTAATTTCATGTGTTCTTCTTGTTTTAGATTCTCTTGACTCATTAGAAAACTAGAGCCTACATGGATATCTCTTATCTGCCTTACTGCATACAAGGTATGAATTTGATTACTAATTTATTGTAGGTAATAATTTTAAATCTTGTTTGTTTTACAACATTTTCTAAAATTAATGTTCTAAAGTTTGTATACAAGGATCAATATATACAATTGTGGATTATTTGGCAACTAGCTAATCATTATTCGTTCAATGGGGTGTTAGTGATATTAAACGTAAAATTGTACGTGTTGCTGGACTTTTTACGAGAAGTATTACTATTATAATAACTAAAAGAAATGTTCAGATATTAAACATTAACGAGTTCTTATAGAACAACATCCTTGTAAAGTTGTATCATCGATTTATTATTACTGGTATCGATTCATCTCAATCAAAAATTTATCATTCAAGTCGTTGTTGTTTGAAGTAAAAATTATTTTTAAAAAAAATAAAAAAATTATAATAAATGAAAGAGAGCTTATTCCCTTAACCATTTTGACTTGGTGCTCAATGTATAAAAGAAGTGTGTTATTACTTAGAACACGGTGACTAGATACGGAGAGTTGTGTATTGGCTGTGATGAGGGCTTGTTGAGCTGTTGAGAGTAATCAATCAAAGCCGTTAACTCGAGAGTTGATTGCAACGATGACATGCTATAAGGTTTGCCTCTCTCCTTACCCCTATCTCATTTATTTTCTTTGATATTAATCTTTCTTTTTTTTTGGTTTACTTATTGATTAGTCTACTATTGGATACCTATGGGTACTTAAACATTCTTGGTCTATAAACATTGTTCTTCAATATTAGTGAAATAGTCTTGATTTGTTTATTGAGATGCTCGTGTCTTGTCACATCAAGAATTTGGGTGACAACTCCTCTGGTTCCACAATTCCTTCTTGTCACATCAAGAATTTGGGTGACATCTCTGCGGTTCCACTTCTCCTTCTTGTCACATCAAGAATTTGGGTGACATCTCTGCGGTTCCACTTCTCCTTCTTGTCACATCAAGAATTTGGGTGACATCTCCTCTGGTTCCACAACTCCTTCTTGTCACATCAAGAATTTGGGTGACGTCTCCTCTGGTTCCACAACTCCTTAAGTATTTTTACGTACTGCTTCATTTGGGTACATCAGTGATTGCCTTTTTGTTTTTTCCTTAAACCCTTTAAATTTTTATTTCACTAAATATAAGTAACCAAGAAGAGGTGATTTAGCGGTGATGATTCTTAGTTTTATTTTATTAAATTCATAATTCAAAAGCAAAAGATAAAATTGTAAACATTGAATTCAGTTTTAACTTAATTACAAGTAAACATAATGTCTAACGATAACAATAATTAAATTCATACATTAAGTGTATACCTAAATATAGATTAAGTATAGTACATATTTATATAAAATTAAATATCAAAACAACTTAACTAATAAAATAAACTTATTCCAGTAAATCACATTATCAATATTTATTATTTGTTAAAAGTCATGGAGTTGGTGACACAGAGTTGCTCTGATAAACTTGCTAGCTATGAACTATATTCTGAATTGATATTATATAATTTAAGTAATTTAATCCAAATATGTTAAAATTCGGTTAATAAATTATTGTAACAATTATGGTTACAAGAAAAAAAATTAATAGTGTATCTGTTGACTGGTTTCTAGGATAAGAAGTTAGACCTTGTCCTTTTTCGCAAATGGCTGTATGTGGATAGATAACAAGATGCTTACGAGAAGGAAAGAAAATAAATAGTATATCTATTGACTAGTTTCTAGGATAAGTAATTCTGTCTCTTTTTTCTTCGCAAATCACTGTGTTTGGATGGAAGATGAGGAAACTTTCGAGAAAGAAAGAAAAATAATAGACTCGTTTCTGTTGACTGGTTTCCTTGACCTTCCTCGCAAATCACTGTGTGGATGGAAAACGAAAAAGTTTACGAAAAGGAAATAAAATAAATAGTATATCTGTTGATTGGTTTCTAGGATAAGAAGTTAGACCTCGTCCTATTTCGCAAATCGCTGTATGACGAGGATGGAAGACAAGGAAGCTTACGAGAAGGAATGATAATAAATCTGTTGACTAATTTCTAGGATAAGAAGTTAGACCTCGTGCTTCCTCGAAAATCACTCTGTGGACAAAAAGCGAGGGAGCTTACGAGAAGGAAAGCAAATAAATAGTATGTATATCAGTTGACTAATTTCTAGGATAAGTAGTTAGATCTCGTCCTTCCTCGCAAATCACTGTGTGGATGAAATACGGATTGTAGAAGCTTACGAGGTTGGCTGTTGGCTCTAGTTGATAAAGGACAGTAAGTAATATTCGTAAGTGTTTTAGTATGTAGCAACACCAAGTAGGACGGAACGCCGGTGCAGAATGGCTCCCAATACGTTAAAAGGTTAAATACAGCCGACAAGAGGTCGTTGTACACTTGCGAACACCTTGAACATTAGCGAGATGCTTCACAAATGTCAGATATGTAAGAATGAATGAGACCGACACTGGTAGTGAATTTAAATTCCCTATACGGAAAAATGGGAAACTGAACTTATCTAACTGAATGAAGCGAAGTGTTAGAATCTTGTTATTTGATAAACGAAAAATAATTAACATTCTTATAAAAATTTAAAAAGTAACTTAATCTGAATAGCATTGTTCTGCAGAAATTAAGTTCTATTCTATATTTTCACCTCAAACGGTCATTATGATAAATGTTTACGTATAATTATTAGCTAATGATAATTAAAAGAATAGGAACTATTTTTTATGTGATAACCATATATCAATCGATTGTAATGACGTTAAGTAAGATCCATGCCAAATTTTAAGAAAACCCGAACAACGCGTTTTGTTGGGACTGACTGTAAAATAATTAACAGACACCGAAGAGCAAAATGGTCAAGTGTCGAGTCAAAACAAAGACCTCGCTTCGCTCGGCCAATATATTGTTTTGAATGAAAATGGAATTCAGGTCAGGCGGTAATCTATAATTAAATACTTTAAAGAATAAACAGTTAAGCAAAATTCATCATCATTTAGACCAGAGAGCAGAGCTTTGCCCGTTTCTACTGTTGAATACTAAAATAAAATTAATAAATTTTGAATACTTAAGTAAAATAAATTAGTAAGTAAATTATCTATGTAAATTAAGTAGCGTTTGCAATAATAAAATAACATGAATAAAATACGATTCATATATGTATATTAAGAATGAAGACGTAAATTTCATAAGGATACGATATATTGAAATTATTTAACTCCACATTTAAATTTAATGTTGTTTAATAGCAGCCAGTGTTTTTTTAAATTCTCTTCTAAATAAGTTGTCTACTAAACGCATAAGTTAATATATATATATATATATATATATATATATATATATATATATATATATATATATATATAATACTTATGCGTCTTGTAAATGTTAAGCTTAAATTGCTATAATTACATCATACTCGTACTTATAATTTTATTCAAAATGTTTTTGTTAAATTAAATTCTCATATTTTAAATGTATCAGTTCAATAAAAAAAAAAACCCAAATGCATTTAAAAAGCTTTTACCTTCAAATGAAATTTTGGCTAATGTTGCTAACTGAGTTTTGTTTTACTTATAAAAAAAAATAGATGTAATTTAAAAAATTATCTTTTTTCAGAAAGACAGGAAAAATAAAAGTAAATAAGATAAAATAAGAAGTAATCTTATTGCATATAAATGCACTTTTCATTGTAAAATATGCTGGTTAACATGATATTAATAAAATGTAAAACATGTTTCTCTAAAATGATTGCAATTTAAAGAATCATCGACGTATATGTAAAATAGACGTTTTAATAGGCTGACGCTATTAGCTAATCTGGTTTTAAGTATTTTACGATATAAATTAAATATTTTTTTTAATAAAGATTTTTACTACTAAAATATAGTTCAGCAAAGAATAGCAGCTTAAGAAGTGAGTATGCATGTAAGAAGAAAACATTTAGTATCAACTTTGATGATCTGTTTTTACATTCTCATATAAAGGGAAAGTTCTGTGATGGCGCTAACATCCAACTCTCATATTTTGATGGATTATCACGTTTTGAGGTCCCCTGAGTCCAAAAAAGTGGTTTTTAAAAAATATCTGTCAAAAATATCTGGCCTAGAGCCTAAACTACCTGGCCTATTTCGATGCAATTTGGCATACATATTCAGAAAAAATCATACCCCGAGGCGAAATCGAGAATTGAATATTAACTCCGAATTTGGGGACGCTACCCCCCAAAACTCGTGAAAAAAATTATTTCTCATAAACGGTTCCGACGACTTTGATTAAAAAAATTCTAAAATGTAATCCATTTAAATACGAAGCTAACGATAAAAGTCGTTTTCCCGGGGAAAACTACTAATTCCTGAGAAAATAGCTTTAAACGTGGACGGAGAAAGGCCACGTTCGATTCTCCACCGAGGAGAAGTTATTTTTATGATAAATTTGATAAAATGTTCAATAATAATTAAATGAACCTAGGAAAACTAATAAATGGAAAACACTGGGCTAAGTAATTATGAACTCGTATATGAAAAGGTTAGTCTGAGTTGTCTTGGATCGATTTTGTTTTAGAAAATAAAAGGTATAGGTAGTTCCTTTTATCGTAAAGCTTGTGAAGTCCATATAAGGATAATCAAGCAGTAATGTTTTTAATCTATTGTTTACTTGCCAATAATTTTGAATCGAGAATGCCATAGGTATTTTATATTTAATTTAATGCCTTTATATATTTTTTTTTCTTTTTTAAATCTATTCTCTCAATTTCATTGAATTAGTATCTTGTGATTTATTTTACATGTGTTTTTGTTTTTATTTATTTCTTCTTCCTAGCTTACGGAAGTTTACTTTAGTGTTGTGATCATTCTGAAGCATGCATTTGTTTTGTGTCTCCGAATTCAAAAATTCCTAAACAGAAATCCGTTTCGGACATTAGAAAACATTTTAGGGCTTGTGTCTGTGTGTCTGTCGTTCAACATTTTTGAAAACCACAACTTAAAAATCCCTTATACCATTTTGTTTAAATTTAAATGGTTGGTCATATTAGCCCATTGTTGAAGCACACTTTGAGTGCTTTTCTATTCAATTTTCTTATTTAGTTGTGGTTGTGGTCAATACACTCGGTTCTTAAGATTCTACATAGTGTAGAAAACAATTTCTTAAATATTTGGGTATTAGTAGGTATACCGTTTTGGACTGATCAAGTCCAAAACGGACTTTCTTCAGTGGAATATCCGGAGTACGTGATTCGACTCTGTTTTGTTTTCATCGCACTTTTCCAATGAACACTTATTTCATTAATATAATTTCGTCATTAATATTTAAGTTTCAAGGCTTACATTATATTACAAGTTTTGGCTGCAAAATTGATTTAGTTTATTAAGTTTTGATTAATGAAAATAAACTCCTTTTCCAATAATCGTCAAATAAAGTTTAGTATGAAGTTGAAACCCAGTTTTGGGGAATTTGACTATCTGAAAGCCTTAACGCCTCTGAGTTAAAATACTGTTTTAGGGGATTTGTCTATCTGAAAGCCTTAACGCCTCTGAGTTAAAATACCGTTTTAGGGGATTTGTCTATCTGAAAGCATTAACGCCTCTGAGTTAAAATACCGTCTGGGGGATTAGTCTATCTGAAAGCCTTAACCTGAGTTAAAATGCCGTTTTGGGGAATGCCTCAGAATTAAAATACATTTTTGGGGGTTTTGTCGATCCGAGGTCCTTTATGCTTCTTATGAACCAAAATCCAATTATCATCTTGATTTAATTTCTTGTTAGGTGAGACATTTGCTGGGCTATGTAATATTAGATTGATCCTTTAATTCATGTTTTGGATCGTAGGTCTAAACTTACTTTAAATAATAAACTTCGCATTTACAATGTAGTCTTAAAACCAGCTTGGACCTATACGGTCTAGAAGTATGGGGTTGCACCAAGCCTTCCAACTCCCGTCGAATTCAAACTCTCCAATCCAAGATCCTCAGAAAAATCACAGATGCTCCTTACTACGTCTCCAACCTCACTCTCCATAACGACCTCAATGTTCCTTTTGTTAGAGACCTATCCATATCCCGATACCATAAATTTCACCAATCCTTATCCAATCACACCAATCCTTTAACTTTAGTTGAAATCCTCTCCTCTCAATCCATCCCAGATGACCCACCTCGCCGCTTGAGGAGACAGTGACCAAGAGACTTACTAAGAATTTGATTAATTTATTGATCATGATTAATTATTGAAAATTACTTTTATTATTATTCCTAATTCATATTATTGTAATCATAATTTTAATCCTCATGCCTAAAGGAGTAGTCAATGGACTACTACCTTTCTCAAGTAATTCAATGCCCGAAAAAAACGTGTATCATTAACACTTATAACATTTATATATGTAGTTGTGTTACTCAATAAAGTGAAAAAAAAAAATTAATTCATGTTTCAGTGAAGATCTGTACTTAAAAAAAGATAAGAAAAGAAAATCAGTTATTTTTAATTCTCGTCTAAGAGCTTTCTATTTATTAAACATCGTTAAACAGAGCAAGTATTAAGTTAAAAGTGCAAACCAGGAGAAATAAACTGAAACTGTTTCCAAAACATTATAAAACTTAGATAAGCAAGAAATGCATTTACAAGTTCTTACCACGCAATAAAATGAAATTAATCTAAGATGGGAAAGAAAGTATTAAAAATATATTAAATTTTATACGGACAACTCTCAACTGGAATATATAATAAAACAAAATATATTTGTTGAGTTCTTAATACTTATAAAAAAAATTAAGTTCAATTAGATTATTTAAAAGCAAAATGCATTAAAGAGAGACTAACAAAACACTAGCTTATACCAAGAATAATATCATATTTTTTAAAAAAAACTGATAAAACAAGACATCAGATTAAAATAAAATTAATTTTAAGTCTTACATCGGATAACGGCTCAAAGAGATGTGGGATTGAAAAAAGGAAAAACCCTTATACTATTGAAGTAGGAATAAACAGTTTTTATTGGATAGCTCATAAAAGGCATTTACAAAAAAAAAAAAAAACAATTTATAGATAATAATTTTCTTGTTTTGTTTATGATAGCACTAATGAGTGTTTCACTCACATGAATTTTTCTTTTACTCAAATAAATAAGTTTGGTGTGTAGTGGAGGCCCTTTTGATTTTCAGTTATGGTACAGTCGTTGAAATGTGTTGGGCTTAACAGTACAATACTATTTTGGTTCCATTAATTTGTTTAGTTTACCTCCGCAATAGATTCTAGCTTCCTAGGTGACTTTTTAGAATATAAACGACTTTGACTAAATAACTATTAAGACAAAGGGATGTTTAGTCCAATGTACTTTTTGGACAAAGGGACATCAAATTTCTATTTTTATAAAGGGAGTAACAGTCTAAAGAAGAACATTGCGTACACCATCTTTAGATTGTTACTCCCCTCTGTTTATATTATAAGTGGAGTAACAATGTAAAGAAGTGCCGCTTCCTTTAGTAGAATTATTTTTTGTGTCATTTTTCTTATTTTATATGGGTACTTAGAGATCACTTGTGCATTTAGTATATAACTTTCGATGTGGGAAATAGTTTTAAAGATTTTATTTTAAAAAAAAATTAAACTACGTTGGCAAACAGCGCCAGTGTTCTATTAAGTCCTTGTAATTCAAGCGGATAATTCCCGATTCACATGCATAAAGGTGACTATGAAACGTCCTTTCCATTGTGAGTTCATTCGGCATTCGATGCTGGGCAATTTTGTTCCTGTTTAAGGTTGTTTTAAACAGATTTACCCTTTTTAGGGTCCGCAGGCAAAAACAAGGACTCTTATAAATTTCTGCGCTTGCCAGTCTGCCTGCGTACCTGATCTCTGAAAGTACACAACTAATTATGTGTAAAGTATTAAAACATTTGTTTACGGAAATATGTCATGTAGGGTACTGAAAGAAAGAGAAGGACTCCTTGAGTACAAATTTGTAATGTATATAATTGGTTTAGTTTTTGTACCAATTCCCTAGTTTAAAAAAAAAAAAAATAGAACAAAGTTCCCTTATTAACAAAGTTTCGTCAAAATTGGTTTTTCACTCGAATAAAAGTATTAGTTTAGCAATATTTAATGAGCCTATTTTGTTGAAAATTATCTGGGGCTATCTGCAGGCTTTTTACGGCAAACCATCCAAATTTCTTAAAACATCAAATGAGTTCTTTAGAAGATGTAGGTATAAATAAATGTATGTTTGTGCGCATGTGTAAAAGAAACAAAGAAGGTACGCAGAAGAAAGGCCAAAGGTTGAAACTTATATGGGCCAACAATGGGCTAATTATCACCTTCCAAATAAATTTCATTAAAATCGGAAAAGTAGTTTTTAAGAAATGTTGGTTAACAAAAATTTTACGACAAACAGACTTGGGACCAAAAATATTTCTTGATTGTTTAATAATTTCAAGATAAAAAGAACTTTTTATATACTACGTTTTTAAATTTTCTGTTGAATCGTATGTAATGTTGATAATATAATTGTTATTGTTATATAATATATAATGTTAGTGAAAAAAAAATAGTTCCGAATTTATTTACTTCACATAAATGACAACCATCCAGAGAGCTGATCTTAAACCTTATAAAAGGATAAATCTTTGTACAACGGATCTCCCCAACACCAAATCTAAAGCATGCCATCGATATATTTGAAATAATATAATCGATAAATAATATAATCGATATTTCCTGTTTTGCTGTCATTCAATGTTTATCTATCACAAATTTGAGACCCGTCAAAATGAAGATTGCGTAAATATTGGATATGGCAAAGCAAATAAAATAACTTTGCTGCAAATTTTGCTGAAAACCAATTAAATTCTGCTGAAAGATGGCTAAAAGTATTAAAATAATGCATCGTCGCCGTATTCTGAGCTATGCTAAAAGTTTCAAATGTCTAGCTATTCGGGAAGTTAGTTAGAAATCGATTGCCAGATTTGTATTGGACAAACACACAAACAAGAATGCAAGCTAATAAAAACGTAGTAATCAAATAGGATTCTGTCTAGAAATTTTTGAAATTGGAGACACAAATTTTCGTTCTTCAGAGCGACCACATAGCTTCCGATTAAGCTTTATATTAGTAAAATATAAATAAAGTCAAAAGTAAAATTAATTGAGTCCTAAATAGGCATGTACTACTGCTAAATAGTACCTTTCTTGCCTTTGAGAGATTTGACTTAATCTAAAGTACACTTTTCCAAAATGTTTTTTTCCTTTAAACATTGTAATTACCAATCATGTTCTATATCTTTCTATCATATAAATTTAAAATAACATGAATAGAAAACTTAATTAAAAAATAAATAAAATCAAAATGTATAGAACGCAACAGGTCAAAATATCAAAATGAAACCTGATCGTATTAATAGCTCTTCTACAGTTCCTCTATCGACCTAAAAATCCATCCTTAAATTAAATTATATGTTGTTGCTTTTTTTTTTTTTTGTTTTTTTATTAAAGTAGACCAATCAAAAAAGCTAAACGTTATATCAATTAAAGAAACGTATTTATTAAATAAAAAAATAAAAAAACTTAATTTAATAATGCTTGGTTTAAAAAATGAGAAAAAAATAAAGTTATAAAACTATAAATGTTTTAATACCATTTATAAAGTTTTAATTGCACAAGTTAGATTTGAAGTTTTTAAAAGAAATGTATTTTAGAGAAAAAGATAAGTTTATAGGACGAAGTCTAGTCTATTAATCTATACTTATATTTTTATTTTTGTATCGTTTATCAGCACACGCTACACATTTTTAATGCATAAATATTCTAAAGTTATTAAATGCAGTTTAATATATACTTAATCCTTCCAACCAAGTTTTGATTTTTTTTTTTCTTATTTTTTATTTATTTTATTATATTTTTATTTTTTTTATTTTTTGTTTTCTTCCAGTTCCTTTTTATTTGTATTTATTTATTTTGCAACATTTATATGACAATGTTTAGTTGCTGGTTCTATTTATATAATATTTTTTTTTTTTTATTATGATTAAAATTAGTTTTGATAGGAAACGTAAACTCTGTTAAATCCTTTTTACATTTTACGACTTAAGTTTATTTGAGGATAAAACTTAGGGTTTGTTTTATTTACTATATAAGTCTTTTTTGAACAGGTTTTAAAGGAATAATAAAGATAAAATTGCAAAGGAAAAAATTTATAGGAAATATTATTTTGGTTATTAAAAACGAACTTTATGCTATGTTTATAGGGCACTCATTTACTTTATATATCTTAAATTTAAGCTATGTATATAGAGCATAGGGCACTCTTCCACTAGGTATGAAATTTATTTCGGTTTTCTCCCAAGAAATGAAGTTCGTCGTTTATTAGTTTAAACAGTCGTAATTAACTTGAAACTATGGTCAAATGCCGTCCTAATTATATTGATCCTTATTAAATCCTGAGGAGTAACATTATTATAGGCCAAGAAAATCATTTTGGAAAAACATTTTAAGCAGACTTATGTGATCATCTGTAATAAACATGCTTTATCTCTTTGAGAATCAAATACGGATTATTGTTGGTGTTTGTAATTTAGTTCTTTTTTACATATATTCCAAGAGATAGCGTGAAAAAACGTGTTTGTCTTACATCAAGCTAGAATTTTGTGTATAAGTAAATATTTTGGTGCCTTTTAAGAATATGTGGTCGGCTAAGTTCTTCTGAGGGACATAGTTTGGCAATAGGTATTTGAAAAAAACAAACCGGTGGAGAGCGGCCATGTCCCGTCCTTTATGTGGGACAATGTGATTTTCATGATCCTGAATACAAAATTTGTTAGTGAAGACCTAAAATCAAGTTGATGGTGGTTTGTTACTCAAATATTGATATGTATTGATAAAATATATTGATTTGTAACCAAATCAATGTGGTCACTAACTGTTGGTGATTGTACTTCAGTTTTCTTTACATTCTGATCAGCAACCTTATTAGGTCATTGCAAGTAGTAAAGATCAGTCTTATTACATTCTATCATTTGGTCTTAAGTGTAGAAACATATTTATCTCTTTTGGAATCAAACCTAGATTATTCTTGGTAGTCGTACTTTAGTTTTCTTTACATACTGATCAGCAACCTTACTAGGTCATTGCTGGAAGAGAAGACCAGTCTCTTTCCAATCTATCATATGGTCATTAGTTTAGAAAGTATATTTATCTCTTTGAGAATCAAACCAAGATTGTTGGCGGTCATACTTTAGTTTTTTTTTAAGTCCTGATCAGCAACCTTATTAGGTCATTTCTTGAAGAGGAGATCAGTCTCTTTCCAATCTATCATGTGGTCTTCAGTGTAGTAGAATCAAACCCAGATTATGATTAAACTTTAGTTTTCTTTATACTTGTCCTGATCAGCAACCTTATTAGGTCATTGCTAGAAGAAGGGATCAGACTCTTTAAACATTGTGTAATCATTAGTGTGGAACATGTCTTTACCTCTTTAAAAATACAATCCAGATTGTTGGTGTTTGTCCTTTTTTTCAGATCCATTGATCACTCCCCCACTTTACAAAATGGCTTTGTTGAAATATATACTTCTTTTGTTGGTTATTTAACGTACTGCTTAACATTGTACGTTTGATTGTTTCAGGCATTCAAGAAGAAATAAATAAAGCTGGAGGTCGTAAAATAACAATTCTAATCTACATTATCGGTGAAAGAATCGACCCTTCGAGACTTCTTGAAGTAATGCAAATAGTTAGGGATTTATAATGGACAACCACTCCGAAGATCGACCTCTTTTTAAAGGTAATTCGTATTTTATATTTTAAACTTAGCTTTATTTGTGATCATTAGAGTTCGTTAATATAAATTTAACAATTATTTGTAAAGTTAATCAGCAGGGAAGTTAAATAACGTCCCTTTTGACCCCCCCCCCCCCATATGGGCGCCCATGATGACGTTAATACTCGGTGTTTGTCGTGCGTTGGTCAACAACCAGTTGGTTTGGGCCGACAAGGTGGCTCTTTACTTCTATTGTTGCGATGTGTGACTCAGGATCAGCGTTTCATCCATTAGCCCACTCCCATTAGCCGAATTCTAGGGTTATCCAGGCCGATAAACTTACTTTTCTCGACCAGCTGCCCATTTGCTTGACCAGGATTGGTGGACGAAGTCGCTATTCTAACCTAAACTCCCTGCGTGTCAAGCTAATCGAGATTTATTTATATATAAGGTAAACATAATGACGACATAAGTAAATGACTAAATTGTGATCATTATGCACATTATTCACGTTTGTTCATATAAATGGTAAACATAATGATGACATAAGTAAATGGCTGAATTTTGAACACTACACTCGGCTTCTCGGCTCATACGATTTATAGTATTCTTAGTTTTCCCAATAAATCTGCCTTAGCATGAATGTAATTAACTTATATTAACCTTGTACTCCTAAATTCTACCAATTATGTATACAAGGTTAATAGAAGTTAAGTAAATTATTTTAGAAACGGATTTCAAAGGAAAACTAAGAACTTACCTCTGAAATTGATTTTGATTGTGAAAACGCAGCTTCGGATTTTTTGTAATGTAGAGATCGGAACACTCTGAATTTAAAAATAATTATTATAACACTTATGAATAATACCTTCCTACTTTTATTTGGCTTCATATTCGTCGAAAATAAATTTAAAAAAAAATATATATATAAAGATTGCATATTGACCGCCGACATTTCAATTAAACATTGTATACATGGTTTTAATATTGAGAGTAAGATATTTAAAATTGTAAGTTTATTTTTTATGTAATCTATTCCATGTTTTTTTCTAATTTAAATTACTTTACACATTTATTTATTTTATAATGTGTATAAGGTGTGGTAGAGAATAAAAAAAATAAAACCCAAAATTTTAATAACTTATTTTATCATCCAATATAGAGTTATATACACGAAAGAAATATTTCTAATTTAACTTTTTTGTGAGAAGTATTTATTTAATTATAATATGACACAGAATTTCTTGTATTTTTACTTCTGCTTAAAAGGTATAATCTTGTAAATCATAACGGATACCGAAAATTAAAAGCTCATGTTTAAAATATAAATATATATATATATATTTATATATAAAATAGTGTAGAATTTATTAATGTATTATAAATAACTCATATGTTTTGCCTGTATTATTAAGGCAAAAAACATAAATTATTTTGTTCCGCGTTTAGTATCTGAGGAAATAAAAAAAAGGTTTTAATTTTATTTTAATCAATTCGAATGAATAAATCGTTAAAATTGGGATCTTTATCTTGATAAAGCTTTTGAAAAAAAAAAAAAAAAAAAAAAAAAAAACTTGTAAGATTGGTCTTTTAAAAAAACTTGCAAAAATATAATTCCTTTTCTCGGACTTGCCTTTTTTACGGAATTAAAAAATAACTGATGCAAATTAATCAAACACGTACAGATTTAGAAATGTGTAAAAAGGAGAAAGATATTTTGGTGTTTGTATAATGATAATAAAATAGATCGTCTTGCCAAGACCTCTTGCTGTTAAGTTGGTTTTATTTAAAATCTTAAGTTGGGGTTTAGGCCGTCCGCACACATAAAGCAATATTAGTCACTAGGCGATGTTGACTATATCGGCGGTAAAGGCAATTCTAAGTAACAGGGCATCCGGACATGAGGCGATTTTTCAGATAACTTTTGCCTTCAAAAGAACACCTAGATATTGGAATAGTTGATATCTAATTCTTCTAATGATTAGTTGCTCTTCTGATATGTTTTAAGGTCATATCTCTATTACACATGTTAAATCAGTGAAGTGATGAAGAAATGCTTTAATATATATATATCAGTACTAAGATCAATAGAAGAAGAAAAACCAGCAGGAAGTTTTGGGTTCCATTTAAAAAATTATACAAGGTTATTCGTTGCAGCCAAATAACTGCATGAAAGTGACGCTAAATTTCTCTCATTCTATAGAATCTCTAATGCTTCTAGAATGTGCTTTCTATTCTGGTTCTAACTGATACCATTATTTGTCACGTCTTTTCGAGAATACTCTGCGAGAGTAAAAACATATAAAGCACGACGTTTCTCTACGCACCCAAAATGTTCACAATTTTTCGCTCCAAATTAACAGACAATATTGGAACAAATCGTCCAGATTGCGCTTCTCGTATTATGCACTTGTGATTGTCTTTACAGTCAAGTTCTTCTCGCTTTCCAGCAAATCACACTAATTCCTGGCGATGATGACGAATACTTTTGGATGAAAACCGATTTCGCCTTGATATAAAATATAGAGGAGAGACAGAACTTTATTCCAAATCTTTCATTTAAACCCCTTTTCTCCCTAATGGATATTTTTACAAATTTTGAATGAGTAAGTCCAAAATCCTAGGTAGTTCGCATTCAAAATTTTAGGTTGATTCTATATAAATTCTCTGATTGGGTTTCACACAAAAATGCATAATGCTGAATATTTGTTTTTATTAAGCTTTCAAAATCTTCTAAAAATATAAAACTGCTACTGCTACTACTACTACATGTAGGTAGGACTTGTACTACATTGTGGTGTACTAGATGGTGTAGGATGTACATCCAGGTTTGGTTAAATTGGAAATCATAGGTTGGGTTCTATCTTCACCCCGAGTTTGTAGTTTATTCGAAGTATAATGTTTGTCTTCATTACTAATCTTTATTTATCTTCCTTTTAAATTCAAGTGAACCATTAAGTTCATTAGGTTAAAAGTTCTAAATTATATGGAATCTTATAAGTTGGGTTCTAATTTAAAATCATAAGTCGACTTCCATAGTTCCATCAACATCCAACATCCTACGTTTGTTCTTTATTTGAAAATTAGGTTTGTCCTCATTCCAAACCTACACTTGTTTCATTCTAAATCCCTTTACTTCTGGTATTTGGGCCTTTCTTGATAATTGCTACGGCTATTTCTCACACACAAACAATATGGACTAAAACACTCACAACTCACCCGTAACAACTTTTTCAGCTATGACAAAAATCTGCGTCAAATCCTTGAAATATGATGAAACATGTTTTACACTAATGCATAGGATCTGGATTGGATATGTATAATGTGGTTGATTCCGACCTGTCTGATCTAATGTTTATTGATCGGAATATGAAAGAAACATCAAAAACATTGTTCATTTATAAAACTAAATGAAGAAATACTGATCAGAATTCATAAATAAAATTGACGTATTATCGAACTATACTTAATAGTTTTTTCGTTTCTTTTTTTCCTCCCTCTTCTTCTTCCAGTTGCTAATATTACTTGTTCTGCTTATTAATTATTCCCTTATTCTGTGACTGTAACTTGATTTCCAGTTAAACTCTGAGCAATTTTCTTTTCTTTTTTTTTGTTCTTGCTTTATCTGTCTTTCTTTAATATGCTTTATACTAGTAGTTCTGTGATCAGTAGGCCTCGCATAAAAAAATATATATAAACATAGAATTTAGTGGTGACTTTAAAGAACATCAATGCCAAATTTGAATAAAATCGAACAACGCGTGGTCGTGACCGTAACAAACGAATTTACAGACAGACTGACGGAATACCAAACGGTCGAGTTGAAACAGACCTCATTCCGATCGGTCAATTATCTGTCTTTCTTTAATATTCTATATACTATAGTAAACACATTATACTTTTTAACTCTGACAGCTTGGGAAAATCGAGAAAAAAAAATGGGAGGAGAGTGAATGAGAGCTTGAGAGATTGGCTATAGCTGAATAACCGTGCTTCGCTACGGAGTGTTATTTTAATTTGATAAGTTTATAAACTACCATCAAGAAACATTTAAATTATTTTACTATGCGAGAATATCTAGATTCTATCCCTCCCACCTATTTCTATACCCCCTCCTCTTTGATAAGATAATTTGCAAATATCCCAAATTTACACCCCTCCTAAATGAAAATATGACAAAACTGTACATAACAACAATTACTGTACTCTTAAAGAGCTTTTCAACGTTATGCATCATGAAGGGCATTCATTACTTTGACCCCGTATTCATTACTTGTACCCCGGACCCCTGTGTACCAAAAACTAAATTTCTAAAATCATGTAGACAGTGATTTCCTCCTTGCTTTGAAGGTCAAGTGTGCAGATTTTCATAGAGATCGGACTGTAGATTTTTATAAAGAACATACACTCATACGTTGACTATTATGTATGTATATATATATATATATAGATATAGGTATAAATTTCCATTTTACCCCCCTCCTAAATGAAAATAGGACATAAATGTACGTATAACAATTCATTTTCTCTTAAAGAGCTTTTCAACGATATGCATCATGAAGGGTATCTATTACTTTGTCATTTGTACCCCGTACCCCTTTGTACCAAAATTATAATTTCATAATCACATGTAGGCAGTGACCTTCACCTTGTTTTGAAGGAAAAGTGTGTAAATATTCATATAATTGGGATAAAACTGTAGACTTGAATAAATGACATACCCTCATAAATACATTTCTTTTTATATAAGATATAGCTATATTTTTACATTTTAACCCCCTCCTAAATGAAAATATTATAAAACTGTACATAACCACAATTACTGTACTCTTAAGAGCTTTTCAACGATATGCATCATAAAGGGTATTCATTACTTTGACCCCGTATTCATTACTTGTATCCCGTACCCCTGTGTACTAAAATTTAAATTTCATGTAGACAGTGATTTTCAACTTGCTTTGAAGGTTAAGTGTGCAAATCTTCATCGAGATCTGACTAAATCTGTAGATTTGTATAAAGAACATACACATTTACAAAATATACACGCATATACACACATAAGTTGACTTTTATATAGGTATATAGATTATAGGAAATATATCTGTCTTTACTTAATAGTGTTTTCTCTAATAAGCTATATATTGTCCGTCTTTCTATAATAGTCTTTATTATCTGTCTTTCTATAATATTTTGTATATTATCTCACTTTCTTTCATATTACATATTATATTATCAGTATTTCTAATAATCTTTACGTGATCTGTTTTTTTCCATTTCTCTTTAAAATAATATCAATGGTTTTTTTTACTTTCCTGATTACATTTATACATCATGATGGTTAGTCTAAACCTTCATTAGAAATCTTATCAGATTACTTTTATCTATGGCCAATGGTTTAATTGTTACCCATTAATTAACCATTGTATATTGTAAATTTACTTATATCTATTTCAATTTTTTAGGGTTTCGTTAGTAAAACCAAAACAAAATAAAAACCCGTATAGTTTCGTTCCTGTGTCTGTCTGTATGTCACTCTATACTGTTCCAATAACTTTTGAATCAAAAGAGACAAAAACAGAATTAAAAATATTTTTGGGAACTCAAAATTATCAGCTGTTCAAATCCAAAATGGTGGATAATTCATATCATGTATTTTTTGGAAATTTTGAGAGGGTATCAAATGAGTTATTAAAAAGTAGATTACAAAAATATATATCACTTGTGGATAGTGTTTGATATTCCGCGCCATTTTGTCAAAAAACATCAACGTTTTGCGTGTCCTCCTCCCCCCTAAAACTGTATTTCTGCTGCAACTAAAAGTATAAAAAAAAAAAAATATATGCAAAATGTGCGGTCTGCTATGCCAAAGAAGAAATAAGAATACCTACCAAAATAAGAATTTTGGACATTTTGAGAGGGGTATCAAATGAATGTTATTAAGAAGTAGATTACAAACATGTATAATACTTAAGGGAAATATTTATATATAAACATTTTCATGTGTCCCCCCCCCCCTCCCCCCCCCTCAAAAACCATATTTCTTTAAAAATTTGCAAAATGTGTGGTCTGCTGAGCCATAGAAAAATAAGAATAGTAAGTTGGTCTGATTAACTAACCCAAGGAAAATTCATTTTTTCCAAGTTTTCAAGTTCATTGTCCATAATTTTTATCTGCAGTTCTTCTGCCGATGAATAATTGCATGTTAACAATACCAACGAAACCTTTTATACGTGAGACCTCTCGCACAAACATTTTATTTTTTCTTTCTCTCTCATCTAAATGTCCGGAGATTGGGAGCCATCATTAAGACACATGCTCAAAATATAATTCATGTTCTTTGGTTTTAATGATGTGTAACCTACAATTTATATACATTATATATATATATATATATATATATATATATATATATATATATATATATATATATATTAAAAATATGTATATATATTTTAATTTAAGAAAAAAAATCTGTTGGCAAAGAACCTATTAACAATCATTTTTCTAGTTCCATTTTTTTCCCCACAAACATTTGTTTCTATTATTAAATTTTCTTTGTGTTTTTGTTGGTTTGAGAAACAAGAGTGAAAATGTTTTGTTTATTTTTGCATGTGTTTATGTGTAAAAGAAAAAAGTTGCTGTGAGAGAAGATGTGATGTTAATGAATGATATATTTCGTTGTTTAAGTTGTATCCGGTGTTTGCACGTGATATTTAGTGCCTAGTTGAGAACCGCATATGTTTTACTTGACGTGACATCATGTTTTATATAAATGAGCTAATGTTTCATGGATTTTTTTTACACAGTTTGTAACAATCTGGTTTCCTGTTTATATCAATTAATATAGTATAAGTTTTAATATGATTTTTTTACAATTTAATTTATGAAAGAAATTCTTGTTCTTTTATGAATATATATTTTATACTTGCTTATTTATTATGTTTTATAATCTATTTTTGCTTCCGAGCTTACCAAAGACAATCATTCTGAGAGAACAACATTTTGTTGTCTCTGAAATCGAAAATTCCTTAACTAAAAATCAATCCGTTTCAGACATCAGAGAACATTATTTGGTCTGATGTAGGTTTATCCCTCAACATTTTTAAGAACTGCCAAATCTTTTGCTCTCTTTGATATGTGTATGCAATGTAGATGGTAGCCTATAGTTTACTTTTTGTCCTTTGTTGTTCCCATATTAATTTTAGCCATCTACTAACATTACTTTCTCTTCTGCATGCCAGCGAATTTTCTTTATTAACACCAATATCTTTAAAAGTACTCAGCATCCGATTTGTGAAATTTAGACTGTTTGTCGAAAGCAGCACACAGATGATTCCATTTTAAAATTATCTTGACGGCCTGAACACATTTAATATTGAATAAAATTAAGTGTGACCCTACTGGGAATTGAAACTGTGATCTATTTTATACTCATGTGACCATTCGTCCAATAATAGGATGCAAAGAATTAATCGACAGCACTAATTGGCAGAGTATCGACTATCTTTAAGTACTTACCTGATTTTAAAGAAATTTAAATGGTTTGTCAAAAGTATCCCATGGATGGTCCCACATAAATTTAACGGCCTGAGCACATTTAATATCACTAAATAAAAATAAGTGACCCTACTTGGAATCGAAATAGATCCAAGCAACTACACTATCAATTCTCATGTGACCATTCGCCCAATAATATGACGTGAAGAAGCTGTATTTTTTGCTCTAATTGACTGACTATTTAATTATTTTAAATCGATTTTACTTGCTGATTTTTATGTGTTTTAGTTTTTTGTTGTCCATTTTAATTTTCTCTTAAAGGTAATAGGTATATGTAAAGAGAAACTATTGTAATAACGCGAAAATTCCAGTATCAATTTACACGTTTTGAGGTACCCTGAGTCCGAAAAAGTGTTTATTAAAAAATGCCGGTCTTTAGTCTATGCCGACGCGTGTTACCTAAACTACTGGGATGATTTTTATGAAATTTTGTTTATATACGTGTTCGGAAAAATGATACCCCGAGGTAGATTCGAGTAATGGTAAAATAACGATTTACTCCACAAATTTTGGGGTACCATTTCTCGAAAACGGTTCCGATGATTTTGATTTTAAAAAATCTAAAATGTAGTTAATTTAAATGCGAATCTAAAGACTTAAGGCCGATTGAGATCTAGAGGCCGGTTTCAATTCCCCGCCGAGAATGAGGTGTTTTTATGTTGCATGTTGATATAATGTTCAATAATAATTAAATTCAACCATGAAAATTCGATGCAACTAACAAATGGAAAACTCCATGGACCAAAACAAATGCACCTCTATGTAAGAAAATTTAGTTCGTGTTGTATCGGACATTTTTTTACTTTCTCATATAAAAAGAAAGTATTGTAATGGCGCGAAAATTCGATTATGAGATTTGATGGATTTACTCGTTTTGCGGTCCCCTGAGTTCAAAAAAGTGGTTTTAAAAAATGTTTGTGCAGACGCGTGGAGCCTAAACCACTGGGCCGATTTTGACGAAATTTGACACACGTGTTCAGAAAAATCATACCTTGAAGCGAAATTGAGAAATGAATTTTTGCTTTAAATTTGGAGGTGCTACCCTCCAATACATCTGAAAAACGTGAAAAAAATCATTATTTCTCGAAAACGGTTCCAACGATTTAAATTAAACAATTTGAAAATGTAGTCCATTTAAATACGAATCTAACGATATAAGCCGTTTTCCCATGAAAAATGTTCTGGCGAAAATAGCTCTTAACGCGGGCGGAGAGAGGCCAGGTTTGATTCCCCGCCGAGGAGAATTTATTTTTATGATTAATTTTAATAAAATGTTCAATACAAATTAAATGTACTTACGAAAAACACGAAAACTAATAACTGGAAACACTTGGCTAACTATTATGAACTTGTATATGAGAAAGTTTGTCTGAGTTGCCTCGGACCGATTTTTTTAATTTGTTATTTTTATTATGTGTTAACTCCATCCACATTGGTTTTCTCTTGTCCTTAAGGATTTCCTTCGTCGTATCCTATGGTTTGAGCGGTGCGAATTAAATGCGGGGACTATGCGACGTTTCGGCTGTAAGCTTTATTTGTATCTGCCTTTCTTGTTTCCTCGTTAATTTGAATCTTTAGGCGTGAATTTCAATTTAATTCGACTTTCTTATTTTTTTATATTTTTTTTTTAAACGTTTATTCATATCCAAATTCAATTTTTACTGATATATTTTTAATATATAAATAAATAAACAAATTAAATTATATATAAAAAAAAGTTTTGAGAATTATGTTCTCTTTGTTGTTAAGAAAATTATGCTTAAGTCCTTAAAGTTTTGAATGGATAGTGTAAAAGAAAAACAAACTTATCAATATATTGTTCTGTCTGCATGTTCATCCGACACATAATTTTTAAATCGCCCTTGTTCTAAATGTTTAGACAATATAATAATTCTTTTAATTCTTTTCTCGGTTTGTCGCATGAGTATGAGTTCAAAGACCCTCTCTGTGTTTTTCCCTTCCTTCAAGCTTCAATCCCATGTAAATTAATGTTAGTTCAATTATATTAACAAATAATAATTTAAAACCGGAGCTGTATATATTTTTTTCCAACTCTATTGTTCCTGCTCATCCTATTCAATATTTATCACTCGTATTTTTTATTTAATTTTTTTTTTTTTTTTTTTGAATGAATAATAATAAAAATAAAATAAATTTATGTAGGGCTTTGAATAATTGAGGTTAAACGAACACTTCTTTTATTTAATTTTATATTATATTTTTAACAGCTAACCATGTGATATTATATGTCCTTGAAAAAGAACAAAATTTATTTTAAAATAAATAAATTTATTTAAATATAAGCTGTTTTTGTACAATTATAAATTTATTATTTGGAATAAATAAAAGAACTAATATATGTATTATGGTGAGACATATTTTTTTCTTACTCATTTATATACAATGTACGGAGTAGGTAAATATGTAAAGAGAATGTATTATGACGCAACGAAAATTCGATTTTGATAGATTTCCACGTTTTAGGTCCCCTGCGTACAAAAAAGTGTTGTTTTTTTTAACAAAAAGGCTGTCTTTGTATAGTATGTGCAGAAACGTAAAGCCTAAACTATTAAGGTGATTTCCATGAAATTTGGCAAACGTGTTCAGAAAAATCATACCCCTAGATGATCAAGAATATAATTTAAGCTCTAAATTTGGGGGTGCTACTCCCCAAAAACTCGGGAAAAAACTATATCTTAGGATTCTAATTAAAAAATTTGTAAAATGTTAGCCATTTATAACGAATATATCAGTATTTTTCCTGAAGAAAAACTAGCTACAAAGTATTGTTGAAAATATATCTTATTTTTAAGGTAATCGAAAATGAAGTGTAAACAATCAAAATATCACCTCTGGACACTTTTGAAATGAAGGATTAAATTAGAAGTGTTTTTATTTTAATTCAGTTTTATGTTTTATTAGAGTTTGTCGTATCGATTTTGTTATATGTACCTATATTGTACAGATTTAATGAATTATTAGAAAAAATATTTTATTTTATTAATTCTGCTGCGAGAGACTTAGTGATTAATCTGAAAATCATAAGTATTTTTGTTCGAATCTCTTTGAGGAAACAGGGATTTTTTAGGGGTCGTACCTGTCAGTCGGTCTGACAGCAAACATTTTTTCGAACGCCTAAAATTAAAAAACTAATTGTCCGATTTTATTAGCTTTTTTTACTTGATTTATAATTTAACAGTAAAGTTAACAGTATTAACTCTAACCAACACCATGAACACCCCTAAAAATACTCCTAGTATTAGGCTGGTCCAGATTAGAGATACCTTGCACCCTTAGATAAGGTCTTATAGGTGCTCAACATTTTTGGCCCGGCAAAACAGTTACAAAGTGTATACTTTCATTACACACAAAGGGTCCGTAGGGAGTTTAACAAATTAGACTATAACCTTCGTTAAATTAGCAGAATTTGTATGGCCGTTTCAAAATGGCGGTACTTTCGAACCATTTATTATAATGATAGGAAAAAACGCTTTTAAATACATTGTGCGTAATTTTTTAAGACTTGGGGGAGGTAGGGGGTTGCAAAATATGCGGCATAACAAAAATTCTTTTAAACTTTATAGTTTTTTAAAAAGTTTTTAAAACCAGTTTTTTAAAGATTTTTTCTTGCAGGGGACACGCAAACTATACGAAATTGTTGACATTTTTTTTTCTTTTAAAGTCCCAAGGTACATTGGACTAAATATCCCTTTGTTCTAATAGTAATTTAGACTAAGGAATAAATACTACTCTGTAAATGTCCCTTGTCTAAATAACTATTAAGACAACAGGATAATATTATGGGGGTGCTTAAGTAAAAAAAGTACTCAATTTTTAAGTACACATGGTGCAAAGATGAATGGTACAAAAACGAAACCATATATGCACATTTTGGTACGCAGGTCGTCTTCCCCTTTCATTTAGACCCCATATGACGCATTTCCGTTAAAACAATTTTCAACCCCTTATTTTTAGGGGTGAGTTTATGGGACTTCCCATTATTTTTCCTGTGTTTGGGTTGAGCAGCTCAAAAGGTTTGGACATGTTATCTCATTTTGAGGATCAGACAAAGAGAAAGATATATAAACAAACGCAGAAAATTATAAGGATCCTGTTTCCTAAAGACCTAAACTAAAATATTCTTGTATTGGAGAATAAAATTTCCTTAGTTATCGAATTCTGTTTCATAAATTATTTTGTTGATAATCTATTACTAATTAAATTCAGACTTTCAAGGTTTGCATATAAATAAATAAAATGTTTCAAGAACTATAATTATGTATTTGTTACTTAATCATTTGTACGCATTTACGCTCATACATTCAATACATCCAATACATGTTAATTATTTTAATTTAAGTGGTGACATACTTGAAAAAAATTATGGTATTAAGAAATTTTCGATTAGATAAAGTTACCCAATTACAATTTGTATATAATTGTTTTATTGCTATCCAGATAGTATTGTTATACTTTGTGATATCTATTTTTTCATGTCAGCTCTTAAAAATATATAGTCCTCTACAAGGTGACATTTTGACAAGGCCATGTCTTTTGTTTAGCTATTGTAAAAAATGATAGAACATGTAGGTCGTTTCAAACCGACCTGAATTTTTTATTTTTCTTTTTTGTTCTGCCTCTTTGTTATCAAGCGTTGCTTTTGTCGAGTCTGATGCCTAAGCCATAGTGGTAAAAGGGTGGAGGGAGGTTGTGCACTTTAAGTTGATATTTCGTTATTTGGGGGGAGGTGAAGACTCGGTGTTCCCGCATCCCTCATGGAGAAACTCATGCTAATATAGTGCCCGCGTTCCCGCATCACCATGTTGACAACAATGTATTTTTTTATACTTGAATTGTATTAAGGTCAGAGAACTGTCGATTGTAGGGTATGACAATGGTGGATACATTTTTATTTTTTTATTGTTTTCCCTCCTCTTGTGCGTAATCGTTAATTGAAATGTTTTTTATATAGGTACACCCATAGGTGTTTTAGACCAATTTTACTTCCATCTCATAAGATGGAAGTAAAATCGGTCCTAAAACCGATAAGTAATATCGGTCCTAAAACCACAATTACTAATATTTTTAAATGAGCCAGTTTCGACCATTTTATTTGGACACATCAATCTAATGTGGATTACTCTATCCAACAAACTAACTCTGCGGCTGCGCCGCAGAGTTAGTTTGTGGAGGGCCTAGCCCTGTAAAAGGGCTAATATACAACTATGTATGTAATTGATGCATGGGGTTAATGTATAAATACATCCATCCTCTGAATAAACCTTACAATTGACATTCGCAACCAGTTTTTCGTCTTTACCATAAGTAGCTACTCACTTATATGGCCATGCTGGGTGAACTCTGATTGGGGCGCACGGTCCAGGAATTGAACCCAGATCTGTGGTCACCATTCCAACTTGTGGTCCTACCTGATTCTGTTTAACTTTATTGATAGGAAAGCCAGCTACTCTCCTATACGAGCTACCGAGGTCCTAATGTCTATCTACTGCTTTCATCTTTCAATTTCTTGCTAAAAGTTTTATGTACTTTGAAATTTCCTCAAACTCTCGACAGAAATATCTTATTTTGTGCTTAAAATAATTTTAAACAAGAGATGGCATTAGTATTGTTGATATTTTGAAACGCTTCAAAGCAAATTTTACGCAATAATAGAGTTATATCTGTAGCATTAATATTATCTTACTAAATTAGGCGTAAATACAATGAAACAGTCTCTCCACGGAAAATTTGTTTATTTATCGGCTGATGAATAAACAAATTTTCCGTGGAGACTGTTTATTACTGTATTTATTGTTTATTACTGTTTCATTGTATTTATTAAGATGACTTCCACCAAGGCTCTTATTTCTCAAGTAAATTAGGCGAGTTTATGTATATAATTCTTCGTACGTTCTTTGGCCTTTTAAGGTCATTCTACATGATTTTATAAAGTGAACTGCAAATTTCGCCTAGACTACTATCAACGATGATCTCAAATGTTGTCCAAACTTAATAAAAAATCATGTTTATTAAAACAATTTTGAAGAGTCAGAATAATACGGCCATGTTGAATGCTTTAATTTGAAATTTTGATCATATTATGGTAGGGATATAAGGCCAAACCTAGTTTGAAAGAATAGCTCACTTGGTAGGCTCGAAATTTAAAATTTACTATAAATGTATGTATAAATTATATATCCTTATACAGGGAAGGTATTCCCTTACAATTTTGGTATCCAATATTTGTAGCTTACTTAGTTTGTAGTTAAACAATATGGTAATAAACGGGAGAATTGTGTTGGATAGAAAACCGTAAATAATTTTTGAAAATATTTTCAAAACGAATGGTTATGCTTATAATAAAACTTTTTTATATTAAAATATAGTGAAAGAGTTTGTGTCAAGTTATAAAAATAGATGTGAGGTAATAAACTAAGGTTAATGTTATTATAGATTCCTGTATTGTTGTATTTATGGTTTGTAATTCTTAACGTTTGTTGTTAGGTTGCCTTACACGGAGCCCCGAGCCGTATAATATTGTTATAAGTTCACACAAGATCCATATGCATATTTAATATAACGACACCTGGGTTAATTTATTCTCTTAGTCCTTTTGTTTATATGGTTTCTTGTCGGTGCTGAAGGCTAATTTGAATAGGAGCAGGAGGGGTGACAATGACACAGGTGTGTTCCCATCGGCAACCCAATACCCCCGACCCTATCAACTGACACTTCTCATCCGACTTCCCCTCCTAGAAGCAACCTCTTACCGCAGTTAAACGTCTTGCCTTGCATTGTGTGTCATATCTTGTATAAACTAAAACATCCTTTAAGTCTGGCAATGAAGTGAGCTGTTTAGTTGTGCTCACTCAAGAGTTTAAAACAAAAAAAAGCTTTGGGACAACGTTAGATGAGGTTAAAGAATAGAAGAACAATAAGGAATCTTGAACTCCAACTTAAAGCTCCTGGATTTATGATCACTTTGCTGGGAGCATCTTTAGGCGAGCTAACCATTCTGACAGCACACAAAACATTATCAAGCTGAAAATATGCTAAATGAGTGAGGATTATAAACCTTCTTACCTTATAAATCAACATAATAATATTATAGTAGGTACATTCGAATGAGACAAATTGTTCAGGAATCCTAAACGTCGTGTGGTTTAAGAAATTACATTATTCAAATCAGTCATTTAGATTCTGATAATAACTTTCTTTCTTTTGATCAATTGGATATTAAGACGAAACAATATCATTCATGTTCAACATCACATTCATCTTGGTTCAAAATAGAATGCTTTTCTTTACAAGATTCAAACTTTTCTACGTTTAGAAACAATGCGAAGTATAATTCTCTATATGGCAAGGTAAAAGAGGACCTTACTAAGTAACCTCCTGAAGAAGCCTTTTTAATCAAAATTCACTGACTATTTTTAAGATTTGTCATATTTTTTAGGGTTTGGGAAAGTTTTAAGTCAATTATTCGAGCTGATATGTCTAAAGCTATTATATTAGAGCTACAGCCCTTCTGCATTCAACTTTTTCCCTTCTGGTCATCTGGAAAAGAAGAAGACAAATCATAAGAAAGAAATGAAGAATGAAAGACTTTAATGAAAGTAGGGTACTTAGATTTAGGATGTTAATGGATGAGGAGAACTGTTTAGGTTTTGTGCAAGTAAGTAGTAAGCCAATAATGGTTCAGTTGTCAAAAGCTATCCTTTAGACCTGTCCATTTCTTTAACCTTACTCTACACCCCTTTAGCACCCTCCTGCAGTGTGCTAAAGAAGTTTTTACCCTACAACAAACATTATAAAAGCTGTCCTTTATCTTAGAAGGTTGCCTACCTTGGATGAATCCTTTACAAGAATATCGGTGACTGCATACTCCATGTTTCCCTTAAGAATATTTATTTTTTATTTGTATTTGTAGGGTGTTCATTCATTGAACAACTAATTTCAAGAACTAATTTCGCTGTCCTGTGGTTGCTTTAATATATGACATTAATTGATGAATTTCTTACTACAATCACTTTTATTACCACTTTTAATTGCACTTCAATTTAGTTTAGAATTTTGCATATGCTAAATTACAACCTCATTCTACTTTCAGCATTGATTTCTTTAATCTTGTAAAACAATATTTATTTAAAAAGTTTTTATTTAAGGCGTAAGGTTTGTTTGGATCCAACTACGTTGTACATGTTATAGACTTTAAATTTATCACAGCTCTTTTTATATTTGAAGGGTGTCTAATGCTGAAAATGAGGTATGCATAGATTTCCCAGTAAGCTTTTCGGTCTGAATGGTTTTGGAATTCCATGTGGTTAACATTCTTTAATGTCGACCTTGCATTACCGTCTTATAATTTCTTGATAATGGTAACCAAAGTCTCTCGGTCCTGAAATGATTGAATGTTTCGTCAGAGCGAATCTAAAGGTTGTTGGAATGTGATCTCTATTAAAAGGTTAACCTGGAATTCCTTCCTTTCCCTGTCTAACTCCTTGATACAATTTAAGGGAATCTTGTATTACTCTGTGATGTTATGCAAGTCTATGTTGCCTAGTCTCAAGGCTCCAACCCTGTAAGGGCGTACTTGTTGGTCTCTCGGCTCCTATTGTCCTGCAGGTAATTACTTGTTGGAACAAGATGCTGGATGGGTCGACGTCTCTGCTTCGGGGGGAGAAGATATCCAGCGCGGCATCATTCATCCCCCAGTACCCCGTAGCAGACAATGTCCCCCCTTTTCAATGACTCTTATACAGATATACCCCCCGAACCATTGTAATATAAAAGAAACGACTCTCGTCCGAAGAGAACAAAGCATAATAAGCCGTAGATCGGAGGAAAACTCCCCGTGTGTATCGGAGGCCTCTCCTTTTTGTCGAAACCGGCCCCGAAGTCATTATTAAGACAGGTTTTCGATTCTATTCCTCCGCTGAGCCCTCGGTATTTTTTCCTTCATATAAACAATGGAAACAATACTTAGAAACCTTAGCTTTCATTGATACGTTTCACCGTCTATTAAGATCTTCGAGGATCCCTGTTTGGACGGAACCAAAATCAGATTCCTCGTAAGATTACAGTTTGTGAATTTCGAACCTATTGACAGCGTCTTCTTTTCAATATACCGAACTCATAAAGCTCCTTTTATTTTTCGACAATAAAAGGATTAGAAAATTGATAATTCGGCTCACAAACAATCTTTCGATTTTAAAAAAAGGAGAATATGTTGATGATATTCTTACAAAACAATCAAAATTAAAAAAAAACAATAATAAAACCTCTTTTTTAATTTGAAACTCATTTCACTTGATATTTCTTTGACTCTGTGATGTATTATTGTTAGACCTCAACAAAAAACTATTCTTTATGTCGACATTACCACTTGTTCTATAAAAACAAGTAAGAAAAGTGTCGTCTTGTCATCAAAAAGAGAGAAACCGCATACCTTTGTCGTTTTGTAATAGATTTCTTTGTAATTCATTTATCCTGTGCTATTAAACTATTATTTTGTTCTTTTTTTTAAAAAAAGCAAGGACACTTTTCATTTTGTTCTACTTTCTTATTGTCACTTCTTTTATTTATGGACCTTTGTATTGTGTTATTAGGTCTTTTTACATAAGATATCCAAACAGAAAAAAAAATTAATTACAAAATTGCATACAAAATAATGGAATTTCGCAATGTTCATTGACTTATTTATTTGGCAAGTGGGTCTAAATATTTAATCATGTATATAATCATTTTAGATAATTCTCATATAAAAATCAATGAAATCATTTATCTTCTTGTGAATGATATTTCTATAAAGTACAATGAATTTGACTTTAGTATAATGAAGGTAGAAGTAACACGTTGGAGGTCGGGAAAGTGTTTGCTAATCAATTATATTCTTGATTCACTTAACTTATTGAACTCTCTTGCTATTGTGAATCATTTTTGTGCTGTACTACTAATCATGTACTACAAAATGTCCGCCTACTCTCCCTTATTAACTATAGTATTAAAGCATTATTCGAATATCCGCCAAGTAAGATATGTTTTAAAATATATATACATATTTTTTTAAATAATGAATCCACAAAAAAACCTTACCGTAAAATATGGGCCAAGTTCTAGACTCTCCCAAAATAGCCAGGCTATCAAAGTAGTGATTATCTACTTTTTGGCCAAGTCTGCACTTTTTTACTTCCATGAAAATGGAAGTATGGTGATACCCTCTAAATCGTGATTCCGAGATCTCTGTGAAGGAGGAGTCTTACGAACCCGGGGATATCATTAAAATCCGTTTCATATACATATAAGTCTGTGCGTACGTATATAATATGTATGTACGTTGGTACGTTCGTTCGGAATTTTAAACCTTTATAACATCGCTTCAAGACATTGTGCTGAGATGCGGTTTGCGTCATTTTTTAGAACTTTTGTCGGAATAACTTATGGCGCGAACATCAAAGCTCACGACGTTTCGGAGCTAAGTCACTTAAGCACGAAATCGGTCTGTCGACGATAACTTCAGTAGGCTTTATTTGATTTCAATTTCCTTTGGGGTACATATGTGTCCTATTTGGTAGATTGTACCTATAATTGTTGAGCACAATCAGACAAGCGGTTTGGGAGATATTGGCATTTTAGTATTTTTACTTCCATGAAAATGGGTGTAAATACTGAGTTCTCTCTTGCTCACGCATTGACACCACATTTCATGGAAGTCATGTGGGATTTCTACACCGGTAACTCTCCCCTGTTGTAAAGTCTGAATGATAAGAGCTAATTTTTTTACAGCGTCTTAAGCTACTTAGGCCTAATCTATTTTTCAAAAGTCCATCGTAAGAGGAAGCAGAGATATCGCAGGGTGAGAAAATCCGGGTAAATTGGTTCAAGTATAAAGATGCATACTGCATGTTTACTGGAACTTGGCTTTGCGCACAGCCGTGCGCACAGATATTGCATTTTTGCAAATTGTAAGTAACAATTTGACCTACAATTAGCCATTCACCGATGCATGCTGGACATTAGCGCAGTCGGCATGTTGTACAAACAACGACTTATATGGTTCGAATTTCAGACAAGTGAGGCATATTTACATTATGATCAAATCAAGTAATAGGCCAATATATATATATATGATGTATTGATTCAAAGCAACAATATCATTACGATACTCAACATACCTAAAGATACTTCCAGTTGTAGAAGCATTTATCCGAATGCCTTAATGTTTATAATGGCTTCAGTCCTATGAAGGTACGCGAAATCCTACGAAGTTACTTGAAAATGGACAAAGTCGCTAATTTATCTGAAAAAGATTTATCACTAAAATAAAAGTTCAATTGTATAGTTTATTGTTCTCTTATTAGTTAAATAGCTTCATAATACTACCCCTTCCTAGTCAATATTCGTCTCCGCTGTAACTAGGATGTTATACCTCTCTTTCGGTAATCTCTTTGGTTATCTGGTCAGGACTAAATTACAGAATGAACAACCATGCAGTTAAACAGTGAACCGGTATAATGAATCTTTCGGGTACTAGATAAGTAATAGTACATTACGCGTCGAGAGCGGCAAGTAGCATTTTGCATGCGAGTGTGGAGTTTGCACCCGAGCGAAAGCGAGGGTAGTAAAACCACACGAGCAATGCAAAATGCCGTTTTCGCACGAGTTGCGTACCGTACTTTATATACGATTGTTAGATTTAAATAATAAATACAGAAAAAAATAAACTTGCTGTATGTAAGTTCGTAACTCCCTCTTGATAATATGATGGCATTAATTCTTGAGTTGTATTTTTTGCCGAATTAATTATTTCTGGAGGAGTATTATTCTCCACATTTTCGTCAGTCACTTGATTCACTCATTGTTTTTCACTAAAAACTCGATATAAACAGTAACTTTAATAAAAGAACAGCAAATTAGTTTTGTTAAATGTAAACAAACTTGCTAATCGTGCGTAAAGCTGAAGAATTCCTCTTCTTTACCGCCCTAGGGTGGTAAAGAAGAGGAATTCTTCAGAACTATGAGACGCGCATGCGCAATGATTACAAGTACGTAAAGAATCACTTTCTACGCATCTAAACAGAGATACAATGTTTATATTTCGTATCAATCGTAGATAGAAATGTTTAATAGCTACTGGAGCAGTTTCAACTTACTGACTCACTCATCTCTTTACAATTTAATCAATTTAATACTAAAGAAAGAAGAAGTCAATTTTAAGTAAGTTATCAGGACAAATGTATTAATAACATAAAATAAATAATCATTGTTAACAATAAAATGTTTACCTTCCGTTTGATATATAAACTAAAAATAATACTTGTTTAGTAGTTATTGCTAGTTGCATTTAGTTAGTTAGTAATTATTGCTGAGTATATATTAAGATATTCTAAGTCTAATACATATAAATAAGATTAATGTCTTGTTATTTCATTATTCTTTATTAAAAGCAATTTTATTCAGTTATCATTACAATTTTATAATTTGCACTACTACTTATAGATAAGTAGTTTTTATCGAAGTCTTACTAGAAATTTCAAGGAGCTCGTACTACAATACATAAAGCTTATTATATGACGTGCAAGCGTGCCACTCCTTCCACAAGATTTATTGATATTATACATAGTAGAACAGATTACTTATATATATATATATATATATATATATATATATATATATATATATATATATATATATATATATATATATATATATATATATATATATATATATATATATATATATATATATATATATAGTGTTAATCCATGGTTTAAGTAGGATAGAGAAGGATTGTTTCCAATCTTGCCGGGTAAGAGGAATGTAGCCCTCCTGCTAAGGTAAACCTCATCTTACCCGTGATTTATGATTCAAATGTTGGACTCAACCCACGTGAAATATAACTCTCCTTTTTCTAAAAAAAAAATAAAATAAAAAATAATAATAATAAAAATATGATTAGAAACTATATTATATAAAAGATAAGTGTAATGAATAGAAATCACATTTTATGATTTGATATTTTGCACGTTTTTGTGAAATAGGAACTAATTCTTTTTTAGCATTCAATTAAAAGTATGAACTTATTTATAAAACTGCTTATATAATTAAAGAGTTTTTTTTAATCATGTCGATATAATTCTTGATAAATATTAATTGATTATTTCTACTATTTGTTTACTCTTTTATTTGGTAGTAATAATATTATCCGCCTAGTCTTGTTTAATAAACGCTCAATTATATTTTAATATTGTTATTATGTATCAAATAACATCTATATTATAACGCGAATAATAATATGTATCTTAACTACCTTTTAAATAACAAATAAACACTTAAATTGTTACTAAACTTACTTTTACATATTCCAACATCTTCTACCTCTTGGAGTCGGTGTTGAGTGTAGGGGTGTAAAAAGACATCTCCTGCTCTACCTGTCAGAAGCCACTGTCATGGAACTTAACTTACTTTACTTTAACTTATTCCAATCTTCTTCTACCTCTCCGTGTAGAGAGTGTGCAAAAACGTCGCCTGCTCTACCTGTCAGAAGCCACTGTCATGGAACTAAACTCACTTCATTTTAACTTATTCCAATCTTCTTCTACCTCTCCGTGT